>VXAK01015957.1:28916-57323 GCA_013399435.1 Arenaria interpres
GTGTCTGTTTGTGGGTGGGTATGGTGTGCGGGGTTTTTTTGGTTTTGGGTTTGTTTTGGGTTTTTTTGTGGTTGGACCTGATGATCTCAAATGTCCCTTCCAACCACGAAGATTCTGTGATCCTAAGGGTATTTAATTCAGGAGCTAAAAAATGTCCAGGAGGTTGGGGGGGTGGGAGGGATGACAGCAAGAAGCAGTGCTGCCTGCCGGAGCCAGGCGGGTAAGCCCGCTGGGGCCAATGCCACGGTAATGGAGCGCCCAGCTGCATCTCACCACCATGAATCACAAAAGCACACGCATGGGCAAGGCCGTGCCGGGAAAGAAAATGAGCGCATTAGTCCCCGGCGTGACCACAGCGGTGACATGATCTACTGTTATGAGGGAACTGCCCACCCGAGTGCCTGTAACAGGCAGAAACGGGTCAGCGAGCGAGTTATTCATGAGGTTTTTTGCTTTGAGTGGAACTGAGAAATGTGAAAGACTTCTTCTGAAGAAGAGAGGTTCAATATTTCTTGGAAATTAGCTATAGCCCATATTGGAGCGAGGACTGATCTTTAGTGAGTCTATAACCAACTGCCACAAGGAATACAGGTCTTGCGGTGATTTGCCCATCATAGAAAGTTATTAGAGATGGGGAAAATAACTCCCTCCCCTTCCCCGCCCCCCCCCCAAAAAAAAAATGTAATGAAAGAATGAAAGAACAAGAACTGCAGCAACACATAGCAATGTTTGAAAGAAGAACAATAATTTTATGGATGTCTCCTCAGCTGACCCAGATAAGCACAGCTCTCCTGGTATGTCGGGAGCTGCTCATGCCAGCTGGGCAGCTGCTACTCAAAGATACTCTGGTATTTGCTGCCTCTTTCATTGTAGGATGGATCCGCAAATGTATGCATCTCTCCCAACAGATAGTCTGATAATGGCTGAGCGATAATACGAGGTTGCTGGGTGACGGCTACACTACTCCCATTTACGATATTGAGCTGTTCTCACAGGAAAAAAAGTAATTGATCCATCCCAATGAGGTACGTTTTTTGTCTCTCCTGGAGGCAAGGTCTGACAGCTCAGTCTCATTACAGTGGTATTTAAAAGGTGCTGTTGGGAGAAATACAGCTCCTCTCCCTCTGAGAAATACAGCTCCTCTTGCACCTTTTCATTGCCACCTTATTGCTACAGGAACTGAGAGAGGCTTTGCATACATTGGACTTTTGTATAGGCTCTTCTAAGGAGCCACAATATACCATGAATAATACCACCCCACACACACCCAAAATGGCTATTCTATATTACTTATCATGGTAGACTTGTCCACCTCCTCAACAGTAATGGCTTTAGCCTGAGATACCATGAGGTAGGAAAGGAAATAGAAGAGAGGACTAAACTACAAGAAAACAAAGGCCTCTATACTCACCTAATTTTACAGGTTTCAATACACTTCTGAATTCTTTCTAGACAGTGCAGGTATAAGCCAACATTTTCGACACCTAATAACATTCAGTCCAACTTATGTTATACAACAAAATTAAACAAGAATTCCCTGTTAAAATTTAGAATGAAACCCAGACTTCCCAACTCTGAAGTTAGATGAGCAAAAGGAACCCCATGAATTGACATCACATGGGTATGCTAACGGACCACACCTTTTTAATTAAAAAAAAATCAAATCCATACCTGAAGAGACAATTTCCTTAGGTGTGAGGACAGTCAGATATGAGATGTTCACCAGTAAGTAAAAAACAATTACTGCTGGAACAGCAGTCATCACAGTTAGTGGGATATTTCTGCTAGGGTTTTTCATCTCCTCTGAAAAATACAATTAAAAAAGACTAATAAAGCAAGCAGTGCAGCTTCTGCAAGTGTGTTTCAGTAATGAATCTGTGCAGAGCTTGACAAGACCAACACCAAAGTCCTGCCCAACCCTTAACCATGGTTCCTTTGCTATACTGCTTGTGAAGTCCTACAGTTGTTCTCAAACAGTTTATTATCAAAGAAGTCTAAACAAAATATTTTTCATTTTTTCAAATCTCTTCTTATTTAGCTATTTTTTAACCATCTTGAAAGGAGGGATGGATAGAGGCCTGATAGACTGGTTTAAAACAATGACAAAAGGACTGGTAATTAGATGAGATATCAGGAAGAAATTCTATAGTGTGAGGGTGGTGAGAGCCTGGCCCAGGTTGCCCAGAGAAGCTGTGGCTGCCCCATCCCTGGAGGGGTTCAAGACCGGGCTGGATGGGGCTTTGAGCAACCTGGTCTGGTGGGAGGTGTCCCTGCCCAGGGCAGGGGGGTTGGAACTCGATGGTCTTTAAGGTCCCTTCTAGCCTGAACAATTCTATGATACTATGATTACTTTTCTCTGATTTAACAAATATTTGACTTAGAATAGAAAATTGATTGACTAAGAACTTTTCAGGCAGCCGTACTTTTCAATCACAAGCTTGAACGTCAGGCTCTGAAGTCAGTTTATTTATTCTTACATCACCTCACGAGTCCTGGTCTGAAACTTTCTGCGCGTTTTTTCCTATTCCTGCACAAAACCTTTCTCCGTGTCCTTACACCAGGAAATACAGAAAATGTAAGGGGACAAGACTGAAGGTATTGACAGAGGAGCAGTAATGCAGTGGCTTTAAAAGGGGGGCCATTCCCAGCTGGATTCCGCTGTTGATTATCTTTTCCAGGGCAAAGGTTGTGGAGGAAAACTCTTCAGCGCTAAGCCTGGCATCAAACTTTGCAGCTGAACAACCGAGGCACTGGCACACGTTCCTGACCATGTGGTAGTCCCAGCAAATGATGGAGCTGGTTTCCAGAACCCTAATCCTCACCTCAGTTAAAAAGGGTCTTTTTCCTCTCTTTTGCTCCATCCTTTTCCTCTCACTCCTCTCACTCTCCCCTTCCCACTTCCCTCAGCATTTACAAAAGGTTTCCTGAGCATTACCAACCAATAACTCACAAGGAGGAAGAAGTGAAATGTCAAACGTGGAGCTTACCTAAGCTTTTTTTTTAGGAGACACAAATCCCTTTCCTCCCTCAAATATAATTTGTCTCCTGCCCAGAACACCAGCTTTGAGCCTGCCCCAGCGCTCGCTGTCCTGCACAGAGCCAGAGGGACTGAACGAGCACAACAGTGAAATTCAGATACGGTCTATCAGAGAATTTGGGCTTTATTTCAAATGTAAGAAACACACTTGGTAATTCTGAGCCCAGAAGAGTACAATCACCAAAACTGCCAATTTAAATTTGTCTTTCTCTTTGTTTTGTTGCTCATTACAGTCCCGCTGTCCAGCTGGCACCTGATGCTTTAGCTGAAGCTCACAGGAATTAAGTTATTGTTGAAGAATAGGATATTCAGTTCAGAAGAGGAATATTGCATAGGTTGCATCTGCCTAAACAGCTGTGCTGCCCAGTGTATGGTATTTATTATTGCTGCTAGCTGAGCAGAAACTAAATTAATATTTTACCAATGATTTTGTATTTTCTTGGGCTTACAAAGCTAAATGCTTGCCTTTAAGGAAATCTTAATATGGCAAAATTATACTTAATATGTCAAAATATATACTTATATAAATTTATATCACCTTTTTTATTGCAGCATATTGTTAACGCTGGAATAGCTGGACTGTAATAACAGACTTTTTAAACATTAACCCAATTTTCACACTGTTCTTACCATTGAACTTTGTGTTATGCATTTCACACATTCAGTTTATTTAATGTTTTACATGTGATAGAAGTCAATGGATAAATAGAGTTAAAGACATAAAAGCAACATCCATTTGCTTATAGCTTAATTCTAGAAATCTGATACTATAAAACACTATTCATTTACCTCATGATGTGTACATCTAATGCTATAAACATTATCTCTGCAGCTTTCATGAAAAACTGCTCTATTTATTACTGCCACGAGTGTCATCAGATATAGAATGGGATAAATAAACATATATTCAAAAAGGTTTTGAATGATTAAAATTGAGCACAAGTTATATGAAAGGATATATACCACTTTCCTTAGGTTATTCTTCACTTTCTGTGCAAAAGCCTGTTTCCAAAAGAAGTGATAACTGACCGTATCCTATATATCCCATAAAATATCTATATTTTAACACAATTCATTATTGTTTTTTCCATATACAAATGAGCTGGATAATATCAGAGAAACTACAGCCATTTAAATAAAAATCAATCAATTGTCTTGCTGGATTTGGTCCTTAATGTGCACATAGTTTAGCATGGATATCTTATTCCTTTTCTAAAAATGCACTGACACTGAGAAAGACAAAATGCAACTTTTTAAGGTGAGAAAAACAATCTGTTTATGCATGACATTTGAAATGAACTGTTTTGATTTCTCTTGTACTCCTTTGGAAATGTCAGGCCGATTCTGGAGACTGCACAGGAAGCCAGAAACTTCCCTAGAGAGCAACACTGTCTCTTCTACAAGCCCCAACAAACACAGGACTCGGGTAAAACGTGGGAGACCCTATGGTCTTGAAGGAGAGACAAGTCCTGCTAAGGACGAGCTGAGGAAGGTAAGAACGGTGACTGCAGAACAAAATCTAAAGAAGTGGAGTGAGATACCTGCCATATAGTTGAGGGACCACCAACCACCGTACGCGTACAGTCCTTGGAAGAAGGCTTCGGCAACCTGCGACGCGTTGGGGATCTCGGAGCTGAACGCGTCTTCAAACCTGGCCAGGCTCTCCTTTCTCCCCGCAGCCAGGAGAACTACGCCACCGACGGCGATAACAGACAAGGCCAACATCTTCAGCAGGGTGAAAACTGTCTGCACGCAGGCAGCCATTTTAACACTGCGGCCATTCAAAATCCCCAGGGACCAGAGAACAGCCAGGGCCAAGCATTTCTTCAGCACTTCTGGGGCAGGGCAGATGCCGTAGAAGGGCTGGGTGGCGTATTCAGCGAACAGCAAGGCTCGAGCAGCATTTGATGCTGGCTTGGTAAATGTGGACGTCCAGACAAAGACGAAGGCGGGTAGGGATCCCAGGCCTCTTTTAATATGACTGTATTCTCCTCCGGAGAAGGGCAGAGCAGTTCCCAGCTCCGCATAGCAGAGGGCACCCATCAGAGAGACCAGTCCCGACGCGGTCCAGATGGTGAGTGCCACGCCGACGTTGAGTAAGGAATGCTTTAACACCCCCGTGGGAGACACAAAGATCCCTGCCCCGACAATTGATCCTATAATAAAACTTACCCCATCAAAATAACCGATATTTCTTTTCAGTTGCATCTTGGCATTTTCTTTTCTTTTCCCACCTTTGGGATCGTCGCTCTTTCCTTTTCCCATATTTTTTTTTTTTTCCTGCGTTTTCACAGCAGATTATACGACTTCAGACACTAGGTTACATGTATTTCCTTCTCACTTTGTTGTTAGCAGACTGTCAAAGCCCTACCGGCTAGTGAAATGTTATGGGAAGCCTGGCTTAATCATTCAGAAAAGAGAGCATACTTTGGGTTTTGGTGCCTTCTGTGCGAAGATGATTAACCAACTACTTCAAGAAACGCTGGCAAATCATATACATGTTGGTTTAATATGTACTTCAGAAATTATTAGGTCTAGAGGCATTTTTAAGGAAACCGGCATAACAGATAATGCACAGGAAATGCTCATTTCTCAGCTGATTTTCATCAAACCATTTCAAATTTTTTATGTATGTCTTCAGAGACAACTGCAAGAGGTGGGTAAATGTGACCTTGGCATCAAACCTGGGGAAAGAGGGAGGATATAGAAGCCTGAAGAAAGACATCAGCCCTCCTGTTGCCATCGACAGTGACACGGGCATTAGTGGAACAGCCTGGTACCATTTTTCCACCGTCAATACATGAAAATGACAGCGATCACCAGTGAACACCAGTATGCTTTGTCTGATGAGGATTTGTATGATGAAACCAGTACGATTTGTCAAATCCCCATCAATCACAGGGTACAGTGGAGCTTGCTTTTACTTGGCCCATTAAACACTGCCCTAGAAAGAAAATTACCAGCTTATTCCCAGCTTTCCTCAAGCATTCCTTGTTATAGTAGTACCTAAGCGCTTCCTAAGCAGGTATCAATTTTCGGATGCTGCTGTGAGGGGAAGGGGCTCTATCACTGTTTCCATGGTCTTCATGGGGGCTGTGGAACAGAAAGATGAAGGCTGAAAGTTCCCACCACCGTCTTCAGGTGCAGCCACTGATTTTTCTATATATTTAGCAATCCATGGTATGTTTTCTGTTCAAAATAAGGAAAAGGAGCTTCTCTTCAATCAGATATGGAAATACCATTGCCATAGACATCTGCTCCAAGGCTTTGAGCAACCTGCTCTAGTGGGAGGTGTCCCTGCCCAGGGCAGGGGGGTTAGAACTTGATGATCTTTAAGGTCCCTTCCAACCCAAACCATTCTATGCTTCTATGATTCTATTCAAGAGATGGAGAGAAAAAACAGGCAGAAAGCAGGAAACTAACTGAAAAAGAAGCTCAGTATATACCTTAAGGATTAAGCACCCAAGCTACCAGCTGCAAAGTTCTTATTTTCTGCAGGCGAAGTTGCAGAACCAGTTTTGTCCCAAAGGTCAAAGCTCAGAAACACAGCAAACAAAACTCGCAGCTTTCACGGTGAAAGACACAGAGGTTTCGATTGGTCCTGAACAGCTGGATTTTTCACTCTGGTACAAAATAAATTAGTCTTAAAAATTAGCTTTATGTAATATGCCACCATGTAAAAGGCCTTTAGTCAAAACAGGCATGTGCACAGACTGTTATTTTTTAATTTTTCCAACAACTTGGTTGAAGTGGGTGTCCATCACCACACAGAAACATGGTCAAGGACAGAATCCACAGCTCCAGAGCAGCTTTCAACCGTCACACAATCCCTCCATCTTTGGCAAATCGCTGCAGCACTCACTACAAACTTTCACCTTTGAAAAACATCGAGTCCGACAGACCACAAAAATTTAAGTTCTACACAAAACACACCTCTATTTCTAAAAATTCACCTGCATTTTAAATTGTGTTATTCATTTTATGAATTGCAATATGTATTTAAGTTCAAGTATGCATTTACCATGTATTATGAATAGTTCTTATTAACTCAAGCGTCTATTCATCAGTATTCATGAATTGGAAAATAAGTGTGACAAATGTTTCAAATGCTTAAAATAAGTAATATCCTATTTTACCTCAGTGCCTTTTCTGAGTCTCCTTCTCTTTGAATGCACAGATACTTTTTGATATCCAGCAATCATCCCACTCTTTAATTTGGATGTTTTGACCATATACAATTAGTTTTGGATGACTATTTTAAAACAAATCAGTATTACACTAAATGGCGTCTTAAAGTACACATGCAACTGATTTTTTTTTCGCTGTTCACCCTAAAATATGTTAATTTCCAGTAAACAAAGGCATTTCCAAAACCTCCCAAGAAGCAGATTAATAAGGATTTTTTACTTCTGACAAAGCTGCCTGACGTCAGAAAACCCCACTGAGATTATTACTGTCTTGTGTGTGCTTTGTCTACCTCAGATAAACACTTCTGGACTTTCAGTCAAGTGCTCCAGAGATTTATGCAGAGTACGCTTTTCATTCTGGTGGGTTGTTGCCAGAGTAGGAGGAGGTAAGAGCAGAGACAATGACAACATTCCTACAAATCTAACAGAAACTGATGTTCTGGAAACAGGACACTAACACGAGCAGTACTGGGGCAGAACTCAATAAAACACAGGTTGGTGACACACCACCAGGGCAAAGATAAATGATTAAAATAACCTAGACATGTTTGTAAGACAGGCCGCAAACCGGCAGATAAGACTTTCCAAGACCCAATTTAAAGTTCAGAAAGCAGGCATTCTTTATTGCGGCGCCGGGGGCACGGGGGGTAGCTCCTCCTGTTGTGCACACCCAATGCTGTTGTCAAATTAAATCTATACACAACAGCTATACATATCCCATGGCATTCCAGGAGAACATCAGCGTACTCATTACATTTCCAAGAATTCATTTACACGTTATAAGCGGCTTTTGGGCATGCGTAGTTGTGCCTTCTGGTGGTCCTCATTTCGAGTGAGGGTCGTTTCTTCCTCAATCTTCATCTTCTTCACCTGGCCTTTGGCTCACTTTTCATGTTGGCAAAACATTCTGACTGCTTAATTGTTCATTAAAGCTAATGATCTCCCTGCTACCACCTGTTTGTCAGACAGTGTCCATATTTATTGCATCCCTGTCTTAGGTCACCATGTTCTCAGGGCCACAGACACCTTTTCTTGTCTTACTAAGTCCTTGAAACCATTTGGGATGGTTGCTAAAATAGCAACATTTGTTCTCTAAAAGAAGATTCTCTACAGTTTAATTATTTATAAATGACATAAAGTCACCCTCAGGTATCAGCACAGGCAGGTCCCTGAGCAAGCAGCCAACGCTCAAAGCACTGCCAGGGCTTCGGTGCATTAGAACAGGCCTCTTCTTACAGAACCGACTCCGCGGCCCCTGCCAAGCCCAAGCCAGGCTGGAGCCATGACTGGAGTAAACTCTTCGCAGGGTGTAGAGAGTTTTCATCAGCCGTGAAATAAAAAAAAAAGCCCAAAGCCCCCAGACACCCCCCCTGAGGAAACGTCAAAGCACTCCAGTTTACAATCGCAGCCTCCTCACTGGGGGCAGAGCGGGCAGGGCCCCACGGCCGGTGCTACGGCAGGGTAAGGCCCGACCCGCCGCCATGGCGGCCTCTCCTGCGGCAGTGCGCACGCGCCTGGGGAGGGGGGCGCTGCTTTACGGCTGGGCTGTCGTGTCGTGGCCGTAAAGCAGGACGCGCCGGTGTTGCGAGGCGAGGGAAGTTTGAAGTGGGGCGGCGGGGACGGCTGGTTAGTGCGGAGAGAGGGGCGGCGGTATGGCGGGGGACCGTGTCGTCCCCGGCGAGCTCTGCCTCATGGATAAGGGAGTTAGGAGGTGAGGAGTGATGCGGGGCCGGTGCCTGACCGCAGGCGGCGCGGAGAGCTGGGGGCTGGGTAGGGCGGCCTGGGGGTGCAGCTTGCCCGGCTGATGGCGGTGGTGGCCTTTCCTTCGCAGCTTGCTGGATTTCTCCCTGAGCTCGGACCTGCACACGCTCAACCTGCACGGTAACAGCATCACCAGAATCGAAGGGCTGTGCCACCTCCGGAATCTGCAGCATTTAGATCTGTCGTCGAATCAGATCCGCCGCATCGAGGGGCTCAGTTCCCTGGCTAATCTACGCACCCTAAGCTTGTCCTGTAACCTCATAACGAAAGTGGAGGGTCTGTAATATGTGTTTCTGTCCGTTTAGGAACTCATTATACTTTTCTAAGAGCTGCGTTAAAGTTTTCTTCTGCAAAGTGTGCGTATAATTAAGGTTATACGAAGTTAATATGAGCTACTAGTCATATCATCATGTAAATTTAAAAAACAATATGTTGTCTCTGTAAGCCTTCTCATAGCAAAATACCTTAATTTAAAAGGAAACCCTCATTTTTTTATTATATTTATAGTTTATTGTCATATTTTGCAGTTACAATTTTAGAAGTCTTACTTTGCAAGTTTTGATTTGATGAAAGCAGAGCATTCTTCTGAAAATCTTACTGGGTTTTTTTTCCTTATTTTGCTTAGGACTGGAAAAACTCTTTAATTTAACTATGCTGAATTTGTCATATAATCGCATACGTGATCTGTCTGGTAAGTGACTTTGCCGTGTACGGTGCAATAAAAAACAATTTCCTTACTTTAATTTTGAAAAACTTGTCCAAATGTATTTTTAGAAGTTTCTAAAGGTGGCAATTGCTGCAGTCTTCAAGGGTTGTTCTGAACTGAAATTTATTTGTGAGGCTGAGCTTGCTCACAAAATTTTACAGTCAACATTTCAGACTCATTTCTAAAGTGAAAAATGCAGCAGTCTTGGAAGATATTTCCAAAAGATTCACATCTTTCCTTTTTATAGGACAAAAATGCAATTTTGGATATAATCTGGGAGTTCTCTTCTTCTTCTGTTTGTTGAAATGGTCAATTGTTGCTTCTAAGTAAGATTTTAAGCTACTGAGTCGAGGGAGTTTGTAGGAGAAAATTAAAAAGAATATTGAAACCGGCTTTGTTAATGAACTGAGTTATGAAAAGGAGCTCCAAGCAAAATGTTTATTTTTACATGTTTCTTAAGAGTTAGAAACTTATCTATTTCTTTAAAATTAGCTCACCTAACTAGCTGAAGTGTTGTACTGTGTGGTGAGAATTATTTACTGAATATTTTTCAACAAGAGTTTCTCAGGTCGCTTCTTTTGCCCAGAGTATTCTAGCAGAAATCGTTACTTTGTGGATTCTCTCAAATTTTCAGGATTTCAGTGCCTTCATGGAACCAGTCATAAGATTAGCCACATTGACCTTCACGGCAATTGTGTAAACAACATCGATCACTTACTTCGGTGCACAAAGGGGCTCCGCTATTTGACAAATCTGACACTGGAAAAAAATGGAAAGGCCAATCCAGTTTGTCATGCAGCAGGTATGGATCTCATGTTAAGTAGGTACTTGGTGCTCTTTAGGTCTATGATTTCCCATTAGTTGTCAGCCACGTTCTGAAGCTTCCAAATCCATTCATAAAGCAGCCAGCCTGCAGAAGCCTAAATTCTGCCAAAATGAATTTGATTTTCCTAGAGAAATCTCCCCTCTGCTGCCCCGGGCTACAAAAATGTAGCTTCTTGATAAGGCTCAAGTGTTTGCGTATTATTTTAAGGTTAAGGCAGGAGATGGACAAAGATTGATGGAAAGTGTTGCAGAAACGGGGGGAGGGAGGGAGTATTGATATTATAAGGTTGGAGGGTGGAGAATTTGAAGAATGTACAGAAAGATATTGTGCTGTATAGATGGAGGGCAGACATGGGAGTAGGTGGTTGTCATGAGCACCGTTTAGCTGTCCTCCTTTTCCCCCAGCTTCAGGAAGCAGTGACAAAAAACTGCAGTAATTAGCATTTTCATCAAAATGGCAGGCGAGGGTTTCACTAGGCAGCGTGGAGACAAGTTGGAGAGGTGTTTGTGGGTACATCACTTAGAATTGTGTTGCCTAGAGCTTTGGGTTTTGGGATAGGTTTTTTGTGCCATTTAAGTGTTGCACCCTGTATTCAGACAAGTTAAGCTGTAGCACCCTGTTTTGGTGCAGGTGTTGTTTTCAATTGTCTCTGTATAAGAGGAGAAAATCTCCTACAGAAAGTTAGAGGTGGAGGATTGATTCTTTTGGGACAGCTCAAAGATAATTTTGGAAGTGTTTAAATATCTTCATGCTTCCTAAAACACTTCAAGCTCTGAAAATTTCATTGCCAACTACAAAGAATACAACAGTAGGAATTGCAATAATACGAAATAACAACCATATAATGAGCACGTAACTGATACAGGTGTAATATGTCACAATTCTAAGAAAGGAACGCCGGAGATAACTAAGGAAGGCAAATAAGTCTTTAGATAAGGTTTTCAGAGGCACCCATGAACAAGTCTTACAAATGCTTTCAGTCGCCGTGGCAGCAGGAACAGGACTATTAAAGCTATCTGGATAACTTAGAAGATTCCACTGGTTTTCTTCTATAAGTCTTTACATACCTTTTCAAATCTCTCCCTTTGGTGCCACTTTTAAAAGTCACTGCAATGTTTAGGAGCCCAAATCCTCTTAATTAAAAGAAGTTGAACTTCCATTCCTTACAGCTTCATAACACCCAATTTCATGGGATGAAGCTATCCAAGCCCTTTCAGAGCTTGCCTTTCCATTGTGCTTGTCTTCCCTTGCACTTGGCGCAACTGCTCTGGTGCAAGGGCTGATAATAAAAGGTTGTCTGTGCAACTGCAGTGTGCTGATGATGGTGGGGAGATCCCTGTGTAGACCAGGACTAGGCAGGCAGTTAGTTTCTCAGGTCGCTTCTTTTGTAATGTTTTCTGTTGAAAGCCTTACGGGTGGGGAAAGGTGAGACACCTGTAGATAACTCACTACTTTTTTTGCTTTGAATAAAAATGCAATGAATAATTTAAGATGACAGGGTACCTAAAATGCCCTAGGATTTGCCTTCTGGAAATTAATTTAAATATAAATGTGCCCTTTGCCGCAAGGTTATAGAGAAACCATTCTTCAGATGTTGCCCCAGCTAACAACTCTGGATGGAAGGAATATTTCTGGTGAACCAGTGGACCCAGCAGAAGAAAACTCTTCAGATCTGCAGTGTTTAGAAGACATTCTGGGCTGTTTGGTTTCATCTGGATGCACCTCATCCAGAGATCAGGTTTTTGTATACTGATTTTAAAATATATATATTATATTTTTATGTTGGGTGCAACTCATTCATGTTATGAGGGTTGTATTTCCTGTTCATAGAACTCTATTTCCTTACCGGTGGTGACACCGCACATCGACCAGGCGTTAACTCATTTTCGTCAGCGTACAAGAATACCAGGACAAAGTGCCATCAGCTCCTCTACAGAGCTTGCCTCATCTTCAGAAACAGAGAGGGCTGTACTTGATAAAATATACAGTGAAATAAGAATTAAAAAAATAGAAGATCAAGTTTCACAGATACTACAGAAGGTAATTCTTTTTTTTTTTTTTATTTGATTGCACAGAAAATTTTGTTTATGAAATGGAGTGTACCTTTTCATCATGCAAGCATTTGCTGGGACGGACTGGAGCATTTCTGACTTTGTGCTAACGTCGAATTAATAATTTTGAGAAACTGGGAATAAAATAAAACTAAGTCTTGAAAACCGAAGATTGCACTTCGAGTCATGACAAATTTCATACTACATAAAAACCATAGTTCTCCTAGTCCCATATAGTATCTGATCATGTTATATGAGATAGAAAATTGTATTCTTTTTTTTACCCTGAAGCCATCGATATATGTAACTGAACCTCAGTAAAATATGCAGTAAAATATCTGGATTATAGAGTTGGTGAAAATTAATTATGGTGTACTCTGCATGTTGGCAGGGCTTTTTATTTTAAAGTGCTGTATTTGTTTTATATTTTGCATCAAGCTTGGATGTCGAAGGATTTTAAACAAACTTCAAGTATTTTGGAAAGATACAGCTACATGTTCTCATGCGTGCTATTCTGTTGCATTTATTTTATCTTTAAAAGAACAAAATGTTTTAGCAATTATCTTGTAACTGTTTACTTCTTAAAAGTAACACCTGAACGAGTGTTAAAAATTAGCCAATTAGAAATTGTAAAGTGTATAGATAAAACATCTATCATCTATTCTTAGGTATCTGATACCTCAAGAAGAGAAGCTGCTCCGAATGTTCTCAAAGCTAAGAGAGACACAGATCCAACTTCTGAGAGCGAAAATGAGAGTGGGAAGGAGAACAACAGAAAAGTGGTGAAAAGAAGCAAGATCCCTACTTATGGTAGAACTACCTTATCTGCTAGGTGTCATGCAAATCGTCTTAAGAACAAAATAACTAACAGGTATCCCAGCATTTGCCATATAAAGCCAAAATGAATTAAGCTAGGCCTGTTGCAATAGGACAAGGGGTGATGGTTTTAAACTAAAAGGGAGTAGACTTAGATTAAGCATAAGGAAGATGTATTTTGGTGGTGAAACACTGGCACAGGTTGCCCAGAGAGTTTGTAGGTGCCCCATCCCTGGAAACATTCAAGGTCAGGTTGGATGGGGCTCTGAGGAACCTGATTGAGTTGAAGATGTCCCTTCTCGTTGCAGGGGGGTTGGACTAGATGACCTTTAAAGGTCCCTTCCAACCTGAACTGTTCTATGATTCTATGAATATTTTCAGAGTGAACGTAGTTTGACTTGAAACGTTTTGGTGGAAGTGGTAGGTTGGGTAAACTAGCGTTGCTAACAATGCTTTAAAAATTATTTACTGCTGAGGCTTCGTAAGAAATCTGTGAATGAGGAAAACGATGTCCAACTTCTCAGAAGCGTTCCACCCACCCCAAAGAAAATGAGTTGTCAGCTGGCCCTGCTCATAAATGTTTAATATACAGGCCCTTTCTTCTTAATCTGATTGTATACATATAACCTTCTGCATCCTTGTTTTTCCATATTAGTCCTTTATGTATTATTTGAAACTTTCTGAATTTCACTCTTCACTCAGTCATTTCCCTATATAAGCATTTTCTGGTTTTAGGTGAAAAGGAAATGGAACTGAAGATTCCAAAATAAACACGTTCAGAATTCTAACAGCTTATATTTTCATCATTGTTTTAAATTGTGGAGAAAGAAGAATTCTCCGCAGACAGAAGAATTGAGGCACATTAAAAAATAAAAGATTCATGGTGTCAGAATGATGGTCAAGAAGATAACTGCACGTATTTTTTGATGAAACAAAAGATGCTATAGTAATTTGATATATAGAGTAAATATCAGAAGGGGTGAATAGAAGATGATATAAATTGGAAAACATTAGTTTAGTCTGCCACTGAAGATCTACAGCTACTCTGCTTCTCTAAAATTGTTCCGTATCTACGTGATCATAAGATGTTTTTCATATAGCATCTACTATACTACGTATTTTTTTGCAGCTGAAGATTTGAATTTACTGTTTGTTTTATGATTTGTTTGCAAATAATTTTCTACATGTTTGTGAACTCTCTACAATTCAGCTTCGACACAACTGTAAAACTTTGTCCTGCAAAAGTGTTTGAATCCCTGTTGCTGTTTAAACTCTGTGCATTCTTAAATATACCTTGATGTTCTGCTATTACAGGGAAGAGAAGAAGAGTTCCTCTAAGTGTCCACACTCCAGTCAGAGAGACTCTCATCTCAATTCATCATCAGATACTCAAGACTTGGAAGTAGTGGGAAGAAAATCTGAAATACTAACTGGAAGACAGAGCAATACAGGAAAAGTAGAAAAAATGAATTCAAATGCCACAGAGGAATTAACATACCGAGTATGTTTTGCATCATTTTAAGTTAAATATCAGTATGCCTTCACCTGAAGCCAAGCATATCATAGAATTGTCTAGGTTGGAAGGGACCTTCTAGATCATCTAGTCCAACCATTGCCCTAACACTGATGAGAACTTACCACTATGGTTAGTCCCTCAGCACCATGTCTATCCATCTTTTAAATACCTCCAGGGATGGCAATTCCACCGCTTCCCTGGGCAGCCCATTCCAGTGCTTGATAACCCTTTCAGCGTAAATATTTTTCATAATATCCAGTCTGAACCTCCCCTGGTGCAACTTGGGGCCGTTTCCTCTTGTCCTATCGCCTGTGACTTGGGAGAAAAAACCAACCCCCACCTCTCTACACCCTCCTTTCAGGTAGTTGTAGAGAGCAAGGTGGTCTCCCTTCAGCCTCCTTATATGTCTCCTGGTGAAACTTTAAAATTGGAAGTGACAGAAATATTTGTGCCTAGATAGCATCAAAAAATAGCAGAGTTCTTGTATCAACTGGAAGAGAACTTATTTTATTTCACTTCTATGGGGGTTTTTGGCTTCGTCGCTTGGACTTTTTACTGTCATCCATGAATTTCAGAAAGACAAATCTTGTTCCACAAGTATGAATACTGTTTGTCATTTTTGGCTACATTTGAGTGTTTCCTAGTAGGCTGATGTTTACTGTGTTCTTGCTAAGGCCCTGATTCAGGAGCTGGATCAGGAGAAAGAAAGGAGATGGAAAGCAGAGCAAGCGGAGAAGAAGTTAATAGAGCACGTCAGGGAGCTACAGAAACATGCAAATGAAGAAAAGAATATTCAGAGTATGGCTGTATACACTACAGACAGGTAGGGAAATGGAGTACTATAGTGTAAGAGGTTTTTTGGTGGTTTTTATTATTATTATTGCCAATGGGCAGTATGTTGTGCAGATCAGGTCTAGCGTATCTTCATATAGACTGCTATCATTATCCTTGTACGTTCTGAGCAGAGTCCTTTTCTCTTTTTTTTTTTTTCTTTTGAAAAAGTTCTCCCTTCTAAGAAAGCATTGTTTATTGTCAGCTATGGTTGGAGATGTCTGCTCTATTTATCTTCTTCTTAACTGCATTGTATTTATCCAAGACATGTTTTCTTTCTTGTAAGGAAGGAGCAAGCCAAGTGCGTCCTGAGTTACCATCCGTGACTGACTCTGATTCAATTTCCCTTTTTTTCTTCTTGTTTTACATTCACTTTCCACCTTCATTTGTTACCACCTTGGATAAGAGGCTATTTATGTTCTCTTTCCTTTGAGCTAGATCTCATATCAAAACTTACTAGAATGTTAAAGG
This sequence comes from Arenaria interpres, assembly GCA_013399435.1. Lineage (NCBI taxonomy): Eukaryota > Metazoa > Chordata > Aves > Charadriiformes > Scolopacidae > Arenaria > Arenaria interpres. The sequence continues at coordinate 45,119 of VXAK01015957.1, forward strand.
GTATGGCAAACTTTCTGAAGAAAATTATGAAATTATAAATTGATACTATATGTTTGACTTCTGTATAAAGTAAAATGATACTAGAGTGTCATTTCCTAAAAGACCTATCGATGAGGCTGTCTCCAGCTTAGATTCTTTTAAAATGAAGATCCGTATAGAAAAGCTGCATCTGACTTCAGTAATGTTTTAAATATTTTTAAATAGTTTTACATGACAATGCTGTAAATATTTAGACACAGCAAAGAGCAAGATATGGCGCTACAACACTTACTAATGTCCTTTCTCAGTGTGTTTGGCATCAAGCTAAATACTAAAATGTTTTTAATACATCTTGATTGTATTTATTCTCAGGTTAAAGGAATTGATATTGAAAGAGAGAGATGTTAAAGCCAGACTGCAAGCAGACATCCAACAGTTGAAAGGTGAAACTGAAAGACTTACTAATGAGTTGAATCAGGCAAGAAATAAAGAAGCAGAACATCAGAGGGCCATGCAAGCTTTAGAAGAAACTCTATCCAAGATGGAGACACAGAGATTGCAGCAACGAACACTAGAGGTAAATACTTTCCGTAAGTAAATAATATGATGGCAACACAGTGACTACTGTTTTCCTAGATATTAAGGAACACTAGATTTTACCATCCTTAAGTCTGAGTTTTCCACAATAGAAACTGATTTTTTTTTTAAATTTTCTATGTAGTAGTAGTTAATAACAAGTATCCATTTAAATTGTCAATTAATGTCTTTTATAAATTGAAATATGTTATGTGATACGGCCTTAAAGTAAAGGAGAACTAGTCCTGTGTACTTCACAACGAGAATTGGTATTTTCCTGAAGATATAGAGTAACAAAGACAGGTTTTTTTAAATTGTTGCTGAGATCAGTAAAGATCTTATTAGCAGGATGGCAATCTGGTCGTTCTGTTTGTTTTGCTGATCTAAAGAATTAGATGCTTTTAATTGCAAGCAGAATGAAACAGTAATTGCTGAGAACTTACCTTAAAAATTCTGGTTGTTCTGGGGATTATTTGCTTGCTTGGGATTTTTTTTGGTTTTGTCTTTACAACTGGACTATTTTGCAATGATACTTTCGTTGTGAGAAGCACTTTGTTCGGTATACAAATCTGTAAGGTCAAAATGCTGGACCAGATACTGCCACTGTCTATAACTGAATAATTCGCTGGTGAATTTTCAGTGGCCAAATGCTGCGTTCTCCAACATAGATTCCTGTTGGTTGATTGTCTTCCGATATCAGCCCATCCCTGTGTCACTGAATGCAACCACTTAGAGGAGTTCAATCCTAATATACCCATCCTGAAGAGTCTCTGGACTGCTAGTACGGAGCTCTGGGATGTGTTGTCGCATGGATAGCCTGAAGGAAACCAGAATTGGGGAGCGTGCTGGCAGCCAAACTGCAAGTGCCATTCGAGTTACGGATTCACCACCCTTCCCTCCAGGCTTCTGTTTAGGCACCTGAGTGTCTCCAGACCCTGGAGCTATTATGGATCTAGAAGTGACCTTCAGTTTAGATCACGCATCTGCTTGTCACTTTGAATAGTACTAAATTTAGTGAGGGAAGAGTAGGGATTTTGTTTTGTTTTTTTCTTTTTCTATCAGAAAGGAAATGCCGTAATGGTGTATGAGGTTTTTATATTTTTTTTTTAATAAGTTTGTAGAAATAAGTCATCTCTTCTGATAGTAGTAGCACCATTTTTATTAATTGCAAAACTTTAAGGGAAAGTCCTTGTTCCTGTCTTTATAACCCTGTGGGAAACACTCTAATAATTACGCTTCAAAGAAGAGTCATGATGATCTAGAAGCTAAATTCTCATTTTGAATGTTCAGATTTAATATACCTTTGGCCTATTTTACCAACTCTATTATTAACAAATTCTGGAATATTTTGTAGGGCTTTTTTAAAGTACACATGGGCAGCTAGCTAGTGGTAAATTATGGTTACTCAAGGTGGTCACTGTTTAAGGGTTTTGGTCAACATTTCTAGATTGCTACTTTTAAGGATTTAAGATAAATAAGTTACCATGCAGTTAAGCACCTACCCTATTTTCTGGCAGTCTTCAAATTTTTATATGATCTCACTTGAAATTTTTCTTTTTAAGCTCTTCAGTTTAGGAGATGATTGCTTCCCTTCATCCACAAAACAACAGGAAGGCAGTGGGGTGTGTTTAAATGCTGAATATTACTCATAAGAGATTTAACACGTAAGAAATGAGGACTTGGCTTCATACTCAAGCCTCACCAAAATTTTCATGCAGCTGAAGTTACTGTATGAACTTTGGGTATCTTTGGCATTCTCAACCTGGAACTCATGACATGCAGAAGCACTTAAATATCTTAAAGGACGTAGCAGAGGATTAGAAGCATTGGAAACAATGTTTTATTTGTCAGTGTAGGCCATTCCATACAGCTATCCCTTAATTTTTTATTTTTCATTTTGATTGATTGTTCAGTAATCAAGTGGAAGGGACCGATGTGATGGAATTCTGAAAGAAAACAGATTTGGGATTTGTCTGTCTTTTGTGAGGGTTGGGGTTGGTTTTTTTGTTTTCTCGTGAGAATTGGAAAGTAAACTCGGTTGTCTCTCGCATTCTAACTCCTCTATTAGGTAACTGACGCTTACAGCGCTCTTGAGTAGTCTATAAACCATTGACAACCATCAGTAATACTCTGGAAAGCGAAGAGATTAGAATTGTATGCGTACAGAACGTGGAGAGCCTTTGCTTGCTTAGGAGGGCAGGTTGACAAGACAGTTAAGTTTTACTGCTCTCCACTGCATGTTCTAACTCATAGCCTTCTGAAGTGTCTTTGATTCAGAATTCGCATTTCAGGAGTAATTAAAAACTTTTTTTGTAACTTTTTTTCGTATCTTTGTTTTTTTCCTACTTGTCAAGTCAGAAGAGACAGCGTGTATGTCAGTATGTAAAAGTCTTGAGGCTGTGAAATGGAATTTTGCATAGAAGCTTGCGTCAAATGGAAAAAGTGTAGTGTGCCATCTGGTGTTTATACTGATTCTCTGGTTTTCATTAAATCATTAGAAAGCAGAAATTCAGAAAGATGCAGATTTTTGTAACTGGAATGTTTAAAAAAGGATATTGAACCCATCTAAATATGTTTTGTTTTAAAATATTACACTACAAGAGTTTGCGATTCAGGAAATTATTCTTGCCAATATACCTTATTAATTCAGTAAATGTTCTTGATTCTTCATGAAACTTGCTCTTTTTTTGTTGTAGTTAAGCTAAGACTTGATCTTAAGCGTCTAGTCTTAAATTTCTGCAGGTGTAACAAAATATATTAAGGTCTAAAACCAAAAAAGAAACCCACCACCAAAACTTCCTTTGCCTGGGGCTAGGTAATATAATAAAATTCCGTAAAATTTTGCGAAAAATACTGACAGTTGTGGCACACGCTGTAAATAGAAGGGCCCAGGTAAACTTGTATAAAACTATGATGAAGATCTGTTCCTTTGTATTCTAATTTAAGACATGAAGTATAAATTACAGTTTCTTAAAACCTTATTCCTCTCTATGAATTCTACACAGATGAAACAGGTGCAAGAAGCAGAGCTTAAAGCATCAGCAAATGAAAGAGAAGTACAATTACTTCGAATATCCTTCCGACAACAGAAGGAGAAGGTAAAACAGCTGCATGAACTTCTTGTATTAAGAGAGCAAGAGCAAAGGTATGTGGTCTTTCATTTTCTTTTCACAAGTTAATAGAGATGCTAGTGTTGCAAACATGGTTTGTTTAAATGCGTTGTGCCCCATGTGGTTTTGGGTTGTTGGGTTTTTTTAATAGGAGAGATGATCTTTGTAAAAATGTAGATGTCTTCCCACCCATCATCTTGCTCATTTAAGAATATCTTCTTATCTTGTAGATTCCTGACTCGCAAATCCATGTAGGCAACTGTGTTCTTCCAGTCTTTGATTTGATAGATTCTTGTCTTATTATATGGCTGAATTGTTTATTTTAAGTACTTTATCTTTAGTTCAGGAAAGAATCAGATAAAAAGAAAATCGCGTTTCAATTATTGTTTGAAGATCTGCATATGCCACAATAACACAAGGTGTTTAAAAAAAAAAAAATGAAGTCAGCTTCTGCAGTATCTTGCTTTAGGGTGGGTGTCTTGATTAGCTGTTTTCCTCTTTCCTCTCAAAACTTCATTTATTTTCTTTTTTGCAGAATACTTGAACCTAAGTTCTATATTATTTATCTAATACAATCAAATATTTGTACAAACTAAAGCATAAAGTGGCATGTGGTATACTAGTATGTGAGGGGAGGTTACTAATAAAGTAAGCTGGTTACCCTTTGCTAAATTTTATAAGGATAAATATATTCAAATACCAAGATAACTGGGAAGAATCTGATAGCTGCGTTTTAAGAAATTCCAGTTACCATCTCCGAAGTCCCAAAAAGGTGTAATGTGAAGGACAGCGGGTAAGTTTTGTGTTTGTGCTTTAAAGCAGCTGAACAGAATAGTCTTAAAGCACAGGATAGTTTTGCTTCAGGATTCTGCTATAGGAATGCTGGAGGCTTATCCCGGAACCCTTTAGGTGCCTGTTGCTGCTGCTTTTCAGGATTTGGGTCTGGGCGAGAAGCAACAGTTGTTGGGTGACGGTGAGGAGAATGACTGCAAGAGAGGGTATCTGGCTTTACAGTGTTTTCCCAGTGCCAATGGCTCTTCCAGATCTTTGCTAATAGTAAAGCAAACAAATAGTAACCAACAGCAAAAGAGAAATTACTCAATTGATACAAAAGCTTGAATTTAAAAAGTAAGGTTATTTCTTTGGGTGTTTGAACAGTAGTCAACACGCTTTTCCTCGTTCTAGTGCATTGCCATAGCAGGCTGAAATCTGTCTGCGAAACTAAGGATTTATCCTATTTATTATATAATTTATTATCTTTTTTAAGAAATGTTAAGGATATGAGTTGCAACAGCATTGTGAGATGCTGCAGTTCTTGTCTCAAGGATATGTTTGGTAACTTCAGGAAAGAACTTGAAACCCGAGTTGCTTTAAATGGACCTGAATTTCAAGATGCTTTGTCAAAAGCAATGGCTAAAGAAGAGCAGAGGCATGAACAGCATGTTAAAGAATTGCAGGAGAAAATTAATGTGTTAAACCAGAAGTATACAGACTTAGAAGATGAATATGGTTTAGCTTTAACTATTGAAACAAAAAGGTTTAAAGAGGTAAGACTGAAAACATTTAATCTCAAATTAGGTGGAGTTATAGTTCTTAAATGTGTTTGGGTTTTTTTGTTGGGTGTTTAGTTTTGGGGTTTTTTTTCCTTATCCTTATTAAGATCTCTGCTCCGAGGATTCATCTAAAAATACTAATAGTAAGCTTTGAAATATCAGTGATTAGAACATAAACACCAAATGCCAGCTCAGTACTCCAAAACCCCAGCGTTTTTGTTCATAAGTAAAAGTTAATCAAAAGAAATCAAAAAAAACTTCTATCTGGTGGTATTAATTTCTTTTAAAAGGTGTTGACCTCCTATTAGAATATATTCAGTTGTTGTAAAAACTCTTGTGATGTTTTGATAAGGTTATGGTTACATATATTACTCGTGTATGTAATAAAAATTCCTCATTATTTAACTTCTCAAAATTCAGTTCTGTGTATGCATTTTGAAATTCAAATTCAAAACTTGCTTACTAAGTTCCATAGATAACAACATACAAAACAATGCGTGCGCTAGCCATAGAAATCAGTGAAGTAAAATTTTACACGCTTCATCTTTAACTAAACTTGGTTTCCTTCATTTTAAATCAGTTGGATTACATGGGAGAAGAGGGAGTTTTTCACCCTTCAAATCTTTCTCTTGCAAGGAAAGAAAAAATTAATTTTAAGTTCTTCTTTCTAGATTTTAATGTTAATCTTAACGAGATTAAAACAAGGCATTGTTTTTGTTTCCCAAGATGTGGTTTTTCTGCTTTGCTTCCTATCCACCCATGAATTTATTATTTTTTTTAATTTGCTTTTCTTTTCCAAATTTGTATCTAAGCAGAACCAGGTTTTTGAGTACCACCAACAAACTGGTAGAAAACTAATTTCAAATATTCACTAATTTCACATCTGTTGATGAACTTCTATGTCTTCCTTTGTCTTAAAATCGAATGTCATTTGTGTGTATGTATGCATACTTTTTCCAAACTTTAGCTTTTTTTCAAGTTGTCTTATCTTAACTGTAGGTAAACGAGGATTTTGAAAATGTTGCTGCTGATCTAGTTGAACATAAACGAGTCCTCTTCGAGTTTGAACAAAAGGAAAAAGAGATGGCAAGCCTGATCCAAGACCTGACAAGTATAGTGAAAGAGCAGAAAGAAAAGATTGCAGAATTAACAAAGTCAAATGAAGAAGCTACAGCAAACCTGAAGGTACTTGTTTCAAAACTTTTCAACTACACACGTGAATTTTTGTTAGTATTTTACCTAAAAATGTAACAATTCTATCTATAAAGGTAACAAGGTTGATTGACTGAAAGACGCGTGCTTCCTGTTGCACTAAAACAGGGTACTCCACATCAGCCTTCACGCTTGCATCTTGCACTTCTGTTTCTCTCAGACACTTTGCTCCCCATATACAAAATCTAGGCTCATTCACGTCTTCAGAAGTGCACTCCTTGCCATGTGAGCGCAAGGAGTTTGTATATAATCAAGTGGTCTCTCTAAACCGAGATTCAACAACCTACGTTTATACCTCTGACCCTCTGTAAATTTGAAGTGATGGAATATGGTTCTGCAGTGGTCACTGTATGTGAAGTAAAAATGAAATTGCACAAACAATCAAGTGTGGTTATTAGCAGCTTAATATCTTTGAGAGTTGCATAAAATGAGCAGCATTAGTTATTAACTGCTAGTTGTCATAGAATCATATGGGGTTGGAGGGGACCTCAGGAGATCAGCTAGTCCAACCCCCCCACTGGAGTGGGTCTATCTAGAGCAGGTTGCACAGGATCTCGTCCAGGTGGGTTTTCAAGGAGACTCCACCACCTCTCTGGGCAGCCTGTTCCAGTGCTCTACCACTCTCACAGTAAAGAAGTTCCTCCTCATGTTTAGGTGGAACTTGTTCTATTCAAGTTTGTGGCCATTTCCTTTTGTCCTGTCACTGGGCACCATTGAGAAAAGACCATCCCTGTCCTCCTGACTCCCTCCCTTTAAGTATTTATCAGCATTGATCAGATCCCCCCTCAGCCTTCTCTTCTCCAGACTAAAAAGACCCAAGTCCCTCAGCCTCTCTTCATAAGAGAGATGCTCCCGGCCCTTAATCATCTTTGTGGCCCTTTGCTGTACNGTCATCCTGTTGTCCACAAGAACTCCCAGGTCTTTTTCCTCAGAGTTGCTTTCCAGTAGGTCAGCCCCCAACCTGTACTGGTGCAGGGGGTTATTTCTCCCCAGGTGCAGCACCCTACACTTGCCCTTGTTAAATTTCATTAGGTTTCTCTTGTCCCAACTCTCCAGCCTGTCCAGGTCTCACTGGATGGCAGCACAGCCTTCCGGGGTGTCAGCCACCCCTCCTAGTCTTGTGTCATCAGCAAACTTGCTGAGGGTACTTTCCATCCCTTCATCCAGGTCATTGATGAATATATTGAAGAGGACTGGACCCAGTACTGACCCCTGGGGAACACCACTTGTTACAGACTTCCAGCTGGACTCTGTGCCCCTAATCACAACCCTCTGGGTTCTGTCTGTTAGCCAGTTTTCAATCGACTTGTCCCATTTTAATGTTAAATACTATGGGCACCGTTGCTGTATCTGACACTACTGATCACTGTTTGGGAACACATTATAGTAATACGTTGTCCCTAAATAGTTCTTAAGAATTTTAAGCACATAACTTTTAAACTGTTGTGTGATCCAGTCCATGGATGTATCCAGTCCATCCTTATGTTAACACTTCTGTGCAGTACAACCCCTGCGCAGCTGTAGCTAATCTCCTCCGTACGCGTTGCTCTTGGGGTGTCCAAACGTTGTGTTGCTATACAGAATGGGATTCCGCCAGTCAGTGATGTTGCTAAAAACAAAAATTAAAAATAGCTGTGTTTAGCAGCTGTAAGCTGTAAAACAAAAAGGAGCCTGCATCACTTCAGATAAATCTTTATCATGGGAAGCAGAAGCTCATCCCAGCTTCTGTCTGTTTTCATTTGGTTTTTAATATCTTAACTTGACTTTCTGTTTCTCTTTTTTTTGACTTGTGCATTTATAATTCTAAACAGGTTTTTTCTAATAGTCTTGGTAATTTAAGGTGGTTATTTAGAAATAAGCTGTACGGTTTTCTGGGATTGAAGTGTGCCTATTTGAAGCAAACATTTGTGTTTCATTACTGGGAAGAGATACAGATAGAACCCTGTACGCAAGCAGAATCTTCCTCAGTTAACTTAATTCGCTGTATATCAATATTACTCTCCCAGCTGTATAGTATTGATTTGAAACTTTGCATATTTGTTTTAAAGGACCTTACTGTCTTTTTCCGATGTTCGCTCATACAGTGTCGAACTGGAGAACTTGAAACACTGATGGAGGAGGACAAACAGAAGGCTGCTCAACTTGAACTTCTGAAAAAGGAAAATGGAAAGCTTGTTTCTCAGCTGGCAGCCCAGGAGTCCGTGATTGACGGGTTAAAAATGGAAAGAAAAATATGGGGGCAGGAGTTGGCACAACAGGGTAAAATAGTTTTGGTTTGGTGTTTGGTTGTTTGGTTTTTTTTGCAATAAAAATGGTAGTGTCCCATGTCACACCTTTCAAATAAGCACTCCCATATAGTTGTAATCGTGACAGGGTCTCTGGGTGCCTTGTTGATGTTATCCAGTTGTAAAAATGATGACCAAAAATACATCTTCTATAGTGCACAGGCCGTTATAGAAACCCGAACAGCAGTTGTGAGGATCTGCTGTGAGTACAGTTAACCTATTTCCCCAAAACGTCAAAATACCATAAAGTTATACGAAGAACTTTTAAATACGAAACTAGGAAAAACAAGGATTTGTAAATGGTGTTATGTAATGCCAATTTTCTGTCAGATTAAGTCTGATGTGAAAATTTCAGTAGATATCTTTTTTTAAAAAAAAAATAAATAAAATCTAAGCGCTGGGTGAAAAAAAAGCTTGGGCTTTATTTTTCCCCGATTCATGGGACTCAGCGCCACCTTGTGGCTCTTTGAGATTGGCTAGGGCTGTAAGAATTACTGTGGACTTTTGTCGGGGAAGTTTTCAAAGGATAAAATACAGAACTTCAGTTCTGCATTTCCTCTTAAGTGTTACCTACCTACAGATTAAAGCACTACAGTGTTTCCAGGGATCAAAATGGTCATTTTTGGTTTATAGGTGGGTTTTCCCTTCCCTCGCGCCCTCCCTGCCCCGATATTACACATTATACATCTTGAAGTCATCTGTGAAATGCCTGCTGTAGCGTGAATATTCTGTTTTATCTAGGAGCTCATCTTGCTCAAGATCGGGGAAAACTGGAGGCAAAAATTGAAGTTTTAACGAATGAGATTGAGATGTTAAAAAAGCAAAAGGAACAGGACAGTGACACTATAAAAATCAAAAACAAAATAGTGGACGATCAGACAGAAACAATTAGGAGATTAAAGGAAGTAAGTGCCGTGTCTGGCAGCTCGTGTGCTTAGCTAAAATTGAGACTTGCCTGAAAGTTACTGTAAAAGCTGTAAGGAGAGCTGGCTCTGCTCTCCTGGTTTTACCAACTCGGAAAGCACAATCGGGGTGCTGGAGGCAATTGATTTCATTGAGACCAGAAGAGGGCACTGTATTAACTTGATGTACAGAGATCCTACTTTGAATCTCTCGTTGAACCATATTTATGTAAAGACAGTCTTTTCTTTGCCTTGCTTCAAGTTATTCTTGGTCATGATTTTGGGAGGGGGAAAATCTGGATAGCATAATTCTTCCTGTAGTTGTAGAAGAAAAGGAAAAGAAGACATTGCTTCATGTTTATTTCGCCATGTAAATATTTTTTCTCTTTTTCTGTTCTTTGAATTAATATTTAAACAGCAGAGCTACTGTGTTTTGTTCTATTAATTCCATTCATCTCATTTAGAGACTTAAGACTTTAGCTTATTAATCAGAGCAAAGTTTTATAGTATGTTATTTCAGTCCAGGATAGATGCACTACTCATTCAACTACTCTAACTTTTTTCTTAACTTGCTTGCCATTTCAGATTTATGTTTTGATGCTTTATTTCTTTTAATTTTGACTTCTTCCAGAGGAAGCTTATTTAACTGGCTACTTGTCATAAAATAATACCTTGAGGAGAATAAACTTTCACATGTCAGTCTCTGCTTTAATCTGGCATAGGCTAAACAGAAACTCTTCAGGGTATCAATACAGTTGAAACGAAGGGAACTTCTGTTTTCTAAAATATTTCTTTTCTAAAGGGCTTGCAAGAAAAAGATAAACAAATCAGAAAACAGCGTGAAGAAAACCTGGAAGCTCAGAAATCTTTTCAAGTACAGTTGGATGAAAAAGCTGCTGAATTTGAAGAACTAATGGAAAAATTAGAAAGGCAAAATGAAAGAAAAGAGGAATTAAAGCAACTGCTAGAAGAAAAAGAAGTAGAACTCGATGACATGAAGAATGCACACAGGTGATACATACAAGTGGCAATGATTTTTTGGGATCTTAATAGTATGTGACGCTGCCATGAAGCTATTTACAGCAAGAGTACTTGCTGTAAATCCCACAGAAATGTGGAAAAATGGAAGCATGGAAAACTTCTTCTGCCCTTGTAAGAAGTGGTATCTCCATTCATTGTAAATATATGCATTTAATTTTCAGCGCGCTGAAAAAGAAGTGGCAAGGTAAAGGAGAGTTATTAAGCCAGCTGGAGGTGCAAGTCAAACAAATGAAGGAGAACTTTGATATCAAAGAGAAGAAGCTGATTGAAGAGAGAAATAAAAGCCTTCAAAGTCAGAGGTGAAACACCTTAATAGCTTGTTTTGTGATTGCTCAGTTACTATGGAGTTGCACTGTTCATAAGTATACAAAAATGTTGGATTATATGGTGAAAGAACGCATAATACCTTTTTAAGTACTCGGTGTGCTCGGTTGCGGCGAGCTCTGTGTGCGTAGGAGTAATTCTTGCTATGCAGGCCCAGCATTCAGTTACAGCATTTGTCCTTTAAAGGTCTTAGCTACGTTCCCATTTTCTTTGGAAATAATTGGAGCCTCAGACTCCTTCATTCCTCCCTTGTATGCCCATCCCAGCGCGGTGCTTTTGGTTTACCTCTGTGAGGCAAGCCCAGCGTCACACGAGAGGGACTCTTAGGAAGTCATCACGCATCCTGGCTGGAGTCGTGCGGGGAAGGTGCTTGTGGACGTGAGGCACAGCCTCCCAGTCTGCAGCAGGGTTGCTTCGAACACGAGCCTCTCAACCTTCAGCTCGTGACCAGGGTGCGTGGGACAACGAACTGGGTGCGAATCACAAGTCAAGCCAAGCGATGGCGGCTGACGAGAGAGGCCACGGTGTTTCTCTGAGGTCTGTGCGGGATGATGAAAAGAACTTGTGTGCAGTGTAGGAAATTGAGGACAGATCCTCAACGCTTGTCACAACATAAAGTAAACACTAGCAGTAATAAGTATTTCAGCCCGTGAGAAACCTTCTGTTCACAGGTTACTCATCGTTCTCTTCCCATACAAGAAGCAACAGGTTTTTTATTTCTTTTGTCGTTCCTCTTGTACTGTCAATTTTTTGAGCAGTTAACTCATATCACCTCATACTCACAATTACTATTTTTTTTCTGTAACCCAGAGAATGGTCAGGGAGTTAGATGATGCTCAGTTATTTTTATACGCATCTGGCATTATGCAGAAATACGGTACACTGCTGCCTTGATGTCATTCTGATTGTTAGCTTGATTTTACTTTATTCTTTGGCCCCTTTCCCTTCTTTTTCTTCCTTCTTACCAACTCCTCTGAAGCTTAGCTCGTTAATAAGGCTACATATTTATCTGGCAGTGATAACTACACTTACTGAAGGAATAAGTTAGTATGAGAAGGTTTTTTGCTTGACGTTTTTATATTAAACACTTTGATTAATTACACTTTTGCTATTATTTTAAGGAAGGTCATCTGTATAATAGTAAATAAAGTAACTTGTGGGTCAAGTTTGCTTATAAACCACCTCCTGCCTCCCTTCCCCCCCCCCCAAAAAAAAAAGCCCCA
>VXAK01015960.1:0-87227 GCA_013399435.1 Arenaria interpres
CCATGGTGATTCTGTGATTCATATCTAGGCTATACCCATGATATGGATCAGTACAAGGTAGTAGAAAGCAATCAGTAGTAAGTAATCAGTAGTGTATTACTAACAAATACTTCAAACTAAAAATCTAAGCAAAAAGGGTCAAGATGGAAAAAAATTTAAATATTTCGACAATATCAAGATGAAACCAGTTTGCAGCATCTATTTTGACTTTTTATGCAGTCCTGTGACTAGTTTTAATAAAACTGCATTTTCTAAAGATTCTGCTTACGCTGAGCCAGCACAGAAAGCAAATTTTAGAATTTAACACCTTTGAAAACTACCTGCTACCTTCTGTCAGACACTATGTCTAAGGAAGTGCAATCTCAGTATCTATGGTGTGGCCGCAGTGGCAATTGGAGAACATAAGCGTTTCATAGAAAGTATGGAAAAGGACCACGTGGAACTGAACTTCAGGAATAGCTGCAATCCAAATGCATTGTTGCATTCAAATAGTATATTGATGAGGCACTCTAAGAATAGTTCTGAGAAGCAGGATATGAGAGGTGACTCAAAGTCAGAGGTGATTAAAGTGTTACCTGAAAGTAACCAGTAGTACTGGTTTAATAAAACTTCTGTTTACACTGACTTTTCAAGCAAAATGTGTCTCATATTAAATTACTATTCAGAGAATCCAAATAATTTTGAATTAATATTTATTGGAAACTAGTAAAACATCAAAAAAAGGATCTGCTAGGGCAATGTGAGACAGCCGCAATGCTGTGAAAGACATCAGTGGGATTTAACAGCACAAACGAAGAAAATCCTACCTTTTCTACTGTCTTTCAAAGTTGAGGTAAGATATTTGCATAGCTGAAAAAACGTCTGTCTACATGCGAGTCAAAGAATTGAAATTAAATAACTGTCAAACCAAAGAGGGAAATAAAGAACAGGAGGAAGGTAGGAAGAAGGATGCAGAAGAAAATAAATATGAACATTGTAGAAAGCTGCAGAGAATGACAAAGCCTCAAAACAGCCACTAGGAAAAATAAAAAAAAGAAAACTCTTCAGTGTGATGAAAAATCATAACAAAGACAGAACTATACACCAGAAAAATCACATACCACATACTGAGAGAACTGGACTAATCAGCGTAAATATAACTAACTATGCAAGAAATCACAGTCAATCAGACATTCCTTCTGTTTCCAGGGAAGGTTGAACATGCCATTTCATTGCTGTTGAATGCTGTTCTCCTTAGAAACAAAAGAGGCTGGTTTTCCTTCTGTTTATAATCAACTACCACTGCAGTTCCCAGGGTTAACCAAATCGCATATGAGCATGAAAGATAGATGGATGGATATGGATTGATCTAAGTTGACAGCATGACTCATATTCTTTGTCCATAATGTTGTATTGTTTTCCTGAATGGAATTTAATCACAGAATCTTTCAAATACGAAGAAAAATAAATTCTAAAGAAAAATATTGTTGTGCAGCTTTTTTAATAATGTCCTGATTTATTTCCTCACAGACACTGTAAATTTAGAGATAAAGGAACTAATAAAAAAAACATATAAAAATGTTGAAGAAATAAGGACATTATTAAATACAACAAAAGATTTTCCTTACTATACTTTCCTTCATGTTTACAGGGTTTACATTAATAAATAGCAGTAAAAAAAGAAGGGCCTTTTGATACACACAGGCAGAAGCAGCATTGGAAGGATAGCTAAGCTTGCTGTATGAGCTTAAATATTAACCACTGTAGTTTCCCATCTAGTATAACAGTCACTGTCAACCACTTCATCATGGGTGTGACTGTACATAATCATTATGTTTTCAAAGTTGTGTGACATCATTTCCATCTAACAATTATTTCTTACAGGCTACTAGACAGATTGCATCATCAATGCAAGGACAAACATCATCTTCTACTGCTCATTTTGTTACTCTGTCAGACAACTCTATTTTTGTCCAGATTGATTATTAAATAATGGAAATATTTATTTGTAAAGAAATTAATGGATTTACAAAAGAAAAGAATTGCAATAAACACTGTTTGTAAAATATTATTCCCCAATCTATCAGTACTAATTGGCTACGAACATTGATTCCACTCTAAATTCTTGCAGGTCTTTGTAATATCATGACCACATTGACTACAAGCAAGTTCTTCATACTTACAAATCAGGATCCCAGCTTAACAAAAGAGTGTCGACGCTTTCGTAAGGGAATTTTCTTGGGGTGAAGAGAAGGGAGTTAGCCTAGACCCATTTAGGGTGTTCACCTTCTTTATGGCATCAGAAGGAAGGTCCAGATGACTACCCTTGATTAGATGCCTAATTTTACATGGCTTAAGTGGAATAAACCCATTCTAAAACCTACATATCTAAAAAGTAACTTCCACTTGTGGCCATCAAAATGATTGCTTTGTTTTAATGTGTTATTACAGTTTCTTATTAAATTGCCTAAAATATTTATTTTTTTTCTGGCATTGTTTTGTCCCAAGTTACCCTTATTAAACTAATTAACAGAACTACTATCATCTCAAATGGGAGCAGAGTTAGACCTATACAGCACAGATATTGTTTTCTTTGTCTAATACTTCTTTACAAAATACACCAGAGAAAGAAAGGGAGCCTTCCTTTTCAGACAAGGAAAATACATGGTTTTAATTCCTGTTTGAAGTATATTCAGTACTATCTCCACAGAATTTAGTACATTCCTTAATCATGACAAAAGAATGAATACGGCCTCATACACCTGTGACAAGCAATCCACCAAGACAAAAGTCTGTAGAGTTCACAGTTCCTACATTTTTATTTTTTAATCCACTGAGCTCAGCGGTGACACTAGCATAAAGCAGATGCTAAGAAGTTGGGATTAAAACTTGTTACCCATCAGAACCCCAGACTAATATTCATTAGTAGCACTATATCTTTACAAACTTAATCCGTTTCTTAAGCCAATGAACATGATATCACCTTAAATCATCTCCTGACAACAACTAATTCCTAGAAACAAGTCCATTACTGATTGGCTGTATTAACATTAGGGGATCATTTAAAGAATGTTAGCTACAAGACAAAAAAGAAACTAAACTTTTGTAAGTTTAAATATAATGAAGATAACTGTTAACAGAGATATACATATAAATAACACTCCTGCTACAACTTTACCAGTATCCACAAACAAATATAGGGATGGCACTACAGAAGTAACTCACTAACCAGTTGGAAAGATTCTGCTCCAGTCTAATACTTCCTCCTCAAAGTAATACACATGGAGATATAACAATAGGGTGCCACTGTAGTCTGCTTAAGAAAAAAGATATCAAAGCAGACTTGGAAAACAAAAGGAAATAAGCAAATTTTCAGAGTCTCTTTAAATAGTCTCTGAACTCCTGTCTTTTGGTGGGAAGCTGGAGAATTCTGTTAAGAAAAAAAAAAGATCTACAAACATAATAAATACCTCACAACATACAAATCGTACCAGGGTCATTTAAGTCCAGTCCATTTCTGACATTAACCAATATCAAAACCGCAGTAAAAAAGGAGAGAAGGAAGAATTCAAAATATTCAAAGAATAATAATGCAATAGCTGTTCTTCAACCTTGGCTTCTTATTCATTCCAGATTCATTTCCAACTTTAAAACTTAAACCAGAAGATACATGCTTCATCTCAGACAAGTTTGAGAAACCATACCAAACCAAGGAAACATTATGAACTTAATTCCTCACATTTACAACTCTTCTGGTATCTAATTACTGCATTTGCAATCTGTGCAAAGAATCATGGAACTCACTACAAATGATTAAATGCAAACTCAATTTTACACCCACATACTGGAAGCTAAACTTACTCTTAGTTTCTTGCACTGCTATCCCATCTAATCACAAACATATCACCCTTATGAAAAACTAAGTCTTGTTGAGCGTCTCTTTATCATATGACTTAAATATGTGCCACAAAGCACTACCAGCAGGCTTCAGACTGTTGCATTTACATTTCATTTAGCATGCCTTTTCTCTTGTATTTTATGAATTGGAAATACTCACATGACTTTTTAACCCCAGGTAAAAATTACTGACATTTCATCTTAGTTTACACTGAACTTGCTGTAATTCTAAACCTTCACAGATTCTACAATATCTCTTCTGAGATAGAATGAGAGACCTATATACAGTATTCACAGTGACATGATACCACCAATTTATATAACAGCCCTGTATTTTCAGGGTTAATTTGTACCTTTTTATTAATAAGATATAACACCTGTGACTAAGTGACAATAAGCAATGAGCAGATACACTTACTGAATTGCATAAAGTAATGCCAGCATACTTTTTCCTCAGTGGTTATAGGTAATTGAATTAAGCTATTAATCAGTAATTTATCAAGCACACAACTTCAAAATACACAGAAAGACAGAATATTAAACTACCATTAACATTATGGTTAAGATTTTTTAAAAGCATCTAAGTTATTTTCCTTCACATGGAAATTGCTAGTAAAACTTCTATTGATTTCAACAGGACCTAGATTTGAAAAACATCCTTAAAATTCCACAATAAAACAATCTTAACAAGATTCTTTAACCAAACCAAATTTCAGATCACCATCAATTCTCATACAGAATTGCAGACATTCCTGTTTTAAAGCAACTCCCTTAAATTAGATTGCATGCAGATCAAAGCACTGTAATTAATATCTCTGAAAAATACTGGAGAAAAAAAAGTTAATCACTGTATTTCACACCGCTTCTTGTTTTGCTTTAAATCAACAGCAACGCCAAGGAGGCAAAAGGCAGAGGAAAGATTGTGCCATTGGTACAGGTTCTGCTGTGCTTCATGGTCAGATGCGTGTCACTGCCATTACCCGGCGGCCTTTGCCTCTGTAGGAGCATGCTCGGAGCAAGCAAGCCTTATCCTGAAAAAGCTCTGTTCTAACAATAACAGTGGTCTCATCAGAAAACAAGGAACATCTAACACAGCTAACCTCCTCCCCAGAAAAATCAAGCACGTGCTTTGCCTATTAAAGCAACCGCTCGTTCCTCCACAGAGCAAAGGCCAAGGTTACAGTTACTTTGGAACAAAAATATCAGAGAAAAAAAAAAGTTTTTTCTAACAAAGATATGACAGTTAAGCTGTCAGAGCATCACTACTTCCTTTCTGCCACCTATAAGGAATTCAGTTTTGAGGTCAGCAAATAAGAGTAGTGCCTTCCCAATAACGCTATGCATGTGCGTAAGAACTGATAAACACAGTGCCCCAGAGACCTCAGACTAACTGCATATGCAAAAATTTGGCTCTCTAGGCTTTGCACAGTCAGCCCAATGCATCCAAGGCATGCCATATCTGCGACATGTGAGCAGACCAGTAACACAGCAAATACCACGGAGCAGTAGCACAGCCATACTCGACAAGTGCAAGTCATGTTGAACCTGACTATGCAGAGAAAAAAAGCTCATGCCCGGTTTATCACTGGATCCCTATTGTCTTCAGGTGAAATACATTTATTATTCTTTACAAACCATTCAACCAGCCTTACGTTAAAAGACAAGTAAATGGCTATAAAGTGGTGAATTTGCCACTATACTTTCACAAAATGCGCCTAAGCATACTGAAAACACAAAATGCATTGAACAAGGGAAAACAAAACAATTTACAATAGAGGAAAATGATACCACCTGATGATTCTTTTCCTGTACGTTTTCTCATTACCTACATTTCATAACACACCACTGAGCTTATTGACTATACATTTAGTGTGAACTAGGTTGTACCCTGCTTTTATGGAGGTATAAAATAGCAGCAGAAAAGATCTCTTCTTTTTATAGTTACATCATGTACTCTCAAAATCATAGTTCCTACATTCAGGTGTGAATAGGTCTCCTGCCTTTCTCCTACACCAGGACAAATTTTCTGAAGAATGCAAAAACAAAGAACAGCCAAGGCAACACATCTGGTGTCTGCAGCTACACTGCTCAACTCAGCAGAAAGGAGATGCTGCCTGTGACAGAATGGGCCTCCCACAGAAGCTATTTTATCTGAACCTCTCTGCTACCTTCCCCAAGCACTTAATGTCTTATGGCTATGTGTGGAGACAAACCTTTCTTTATGAAAGATAATACATAATAAAAATTGGTCACTAAGGTCTTATCACTTCATTAAGGAAACCACAACTGGAGAACCACTTAAATATTCACAGTAAAGCCACTTAAATATTCACAGCATACCTGTTTCATACACATAAATGTGGTCTCTAGTCAGCATCTGTCTGTATCTAAACATTGTCTGCACAAATAACATTTTTGCTTTATATTCTACAAATCTGCATTTCAGAAATTTATTTTAGAATTTACTGTCTACTACTAGTGAACAGTGATCTGGAACCAAGCTATTTTTACATTCTATAGTAACAACAGTCCATCTATGGCACTGCAGACTCACTCTAGTAGCTGTGAGGAGAAAAGAAAAAAAACTTGCTCAAAAGTACAAGCAAAGGCATTACAGTTTGATAAGTAATTAGTACCACATTTTGCACATAGAACTGCGCATGATTTAGTCCAACTCTAATATTCACACTGATAAAAATCATAGGCAATACCAACAAAGCCAGTAGAATTGCACTAATTTAGAGCTAATGCAAATAAAAGAATAAGATCCAACATCTGGAATATGCACTGACCCATTTGTGTATGCTGAAGAGTCTACTTGATTAACTTTATTATCCTGTGACTGCCCCTGAAGTCCCCTTTCGTAATCTTTGAACTTGCAAGCAGAGAAACCTCTTTAGTTGAAGAACTTGACGGTAAACTAATAGATAATAAAATCTTATAGAATAATACCTTGGAGTAAAACTGCTGAACCTTCAAAATTCTCCTTTTTTTTTTATCTGAACTAAAGGCTTTCATTTGCTTCCCCTCTGTGCCTCCCTAAAAAAAAGAAGAAATGCCAGTAAAGTGAGCAATAGTTGTTTACTGAGTTTCAGGTACAGTCAGTGGTCCATTGCACAGGGAGTGCTCCCCAGCACTGATTTCAGTACCCGCAAGGAGACTTCATCAGTTTCTTCTGACAAGGCATACAGCAGTGGGAAAAAATGCTGCACGACAACTACTGCAGCCTTGAGACCACAGAACTTTGCTCATTCCCAATTTTCACATAAGCAACGGTTAGAGTATTTAAGCAACCCCATTCATTATCATGTCCTTGCACATTTGTTACACTCTGCCCCAAAACTATTCCCATGTAGGGCCAAATGAAGCATTAAGTTCTGTCTCCTGCTACAGTTTGCAAAAGTCATAGTCCCATTTGTAAAGCAAGGACATTTTATGTTTCAGGACCTAATTTCTTTGATTGTTAGAATCGTTCATCCAGTTTCCTACATAAGCTTATTAATGAATACATTATTTATTCCCATTTGTTCTTCTGCAAGAAAGTCCTGATGTTGTTTAGACTGTGATTCCCTCTGCTGCAAGAGTAGAATTAATTTAGAGATGGGCTTTTGCTTCCTGTTTGCTGAGTAGATTTCAGCTAAATACTGGGAATTCTCTGAAGATCTGTAGGACTACCGCATTTACTGCTTACCACGTTTGCAGTTTTGTGAAGTGTCCAGATTTCAGCAGCATAAAGCAATATGTTCTGCCTGTGCCAAGCTTGGGAACGATGTGGCACTTGCAGTTTCTAAGCCATCCTAAGGTTTTTCTCCATAACATCCACTTGACACAAAAAATCATATATTTTCCTAAACTATTATCTGCAGCTAATAAATTTCTGACACATCAGACAATCACAAAACTGTAATGAGTTAACTGGGGTTTATGCAATTTTGCCGTGATTTTGTCTGTATTAGCCTTTTGCATCAGAGCACTGTTAGGCAACTTAACTAGCACAAAGCTCAGCAGACCGAGCATCTATAGTGGACAACAGCATTTACAAAACAGAAACAATTAAGAATCAGAAAAAATAAAGCAGAGAAAAATCATAATTAGAATCCTTTCCTGCTATCTATTTGAAAAGATAACCTAGAGACAAAAAAAATCAAATATCATTATAGCATCTGCAAAATTCTCACTGAAATCAACACAAGACTTTTCAGCACAGCACGTGT
Source organism: Arenaria interpres (assembly GCA_013399435.1). Taxonomy (NCBI): domain Eukaryota; kingdom Metazoa; phylum Chordata; class Aves; order Charadriiformes; family Scolopacidae; genus Arenaria; species Arenaria interpres. The sequence continues at coordinate 8,091 of VXAK01015960.1, forward strand.
ACACCTTTACATTTTCAAGCAGAAAAACAGAAGCCCTGAAAATGGAATTGATTGCTCCATACTAAAGATCATGCTTGAAAAAATTATCTAAATATAGTTGCATCACTAGTATGCTAGACATATTCATATGTCCAGTATCTCCAGTAAAAAATCATCCATGGTCACAGCCTCCTTCAGCTCTGCCCAATGCCATTGCATCCCTGTAGGATTTCTTTTCCTAGTAGGTAAGTCTTTCACTACTATTCCCAAACCAAGTGGAGCCTCAGCAACATTACAAAGAAAGAAACCACCTTCACTTCTAAAAAGCCCTAATATTTTTTTACAAAGAGCGGGAATTACTTCTTTTACATTCTGAGAAAGATTGTATAGTCTATTGCTTCACTTCCATGATGCAAGACTTTCATATCCTGTCAGTAATATTGGCAGCACATTAGCAACTCTACTGAATTTTGCTCTCTTGTTACTAGATTTAGGGCCTAACTCGTCCAAAAACACTTGCAATAAACTGACAGGTTCTTACTTTTGTGTATTACCTGGCAATTTCAGTGTTTCTACGTAAGTATATAACCATTTACATAACAGATTTTACAAAGGATTTATAAAGGATTTATAACGTAACATTTCTCACATGAATATAACAATGCAGATTTATATAGATACCCGCAGGCTATACTTTTTTTGTAGATCAAACTAACACCACAGAGGAGAAACAGTGGTACTTCCTACCATGGGTAGCACAGAATGTTAAAACATGAAGGTGACTTTTCATTATCATTTCAATAAATCCCTGCTGGTAGGCATAAAAAAAACCTAAACAAAACCAAAACAACACCACCACCACAACCCAAAATGTCAAGCAGGGGCAGGCACTAAGTCTGGCTACAGGTCTTTTGGTGGAGAAAAAACAAAACAGCAGAAGAGTGGAGAAGGGAGGGGACATTCGGTTCAGGAAGAGGAGGACTGAGAGGCAGAGCGATGCATTTGTTCAAAGAAAAGAAAGGAACAAGACAAGAAGAGATTAAAAGAAAAGATAGCAAAGATAGGAGAAAAAAGGATGAAAAAGTAAGACACACGGAGGCAATAAAGAAATCAAAAATATAAAGAAAAACAGGGAAAGCAAAAAAGAGGTAAAAGTGCAATTTTATAGATTATTTTATTGTATGTCTCCGACAGGCATTTTACAATGCCATAATTTTAGAGAGAATCAGTCAAAGAAAAATCTAACATCCACTAACCCACACTCTGAGTGAATGTTGGGCAGATCTATGCTGATACAGGAACTGAAAATCTGAACTCTAATGAGCTACATGTTTTGGTGAACTATACTGTCACAAGTACAAATATCTTACTACAAAGAAAAAATACAGGAATAGATCACTGTTCTAGTTAGTTTAATCTATGTACCTACTCCAGATTTAGAACAGTTGGATGATTCACCTTTCATCTCTTTTATTAAAAGCTCACCTATAAAGGAATGCTGACAATAAACACGCATATGCTAAAACATTTGTTTTCAAGTAAAAGAGCATCAAGCAAAAGTTTTCAAGTAAAAAAGTGTCAAGTAGACACTTTTAGGACAGAGCTTTTGTTGCAAAGTACACACTATTTTATATGTTTATTACCACAGCAATATCAGGACATCTTACAAATTGGACTAAGTCTGAAAAAGTGAGCTCTTTTCCACTTCCCAGTGAGTTAGCAAGAAGCAAGTGAACTAACACCAAATATTTGGGAAGCAGGACTAAGAACTTTGTGTCAGCTCTCACTAACCACACAGGAAGACTCCAGGCAGTCCAGCAGTTTCAGTCATTAAAGGCTGCAGCAATTACTATAAAAAAAATTTATAGGGAAAACTGAAAGGTAGAACTAATACAGACATACGTACTGAGCATCACCATTCATGTGGGCAAAGCAACTCCTCAGGTGAGTTACGGATGTTTTTGAAATATAAGCAACTTTTTTTTTGTAACATTTGCTCTGTTAGTCATTGCTCACGATCCTGGATTTCTTCAAAGAAATATTGAGCCCAAAAATTTTCATAGGTGGTATATGAGAAGATTGGAGGCTTGCGTTAAAATGCGTTCTGTGCATGTGTTATAAACCTCCCTCCGTTTATTTACCCGCTTTTTAAAAGCTTGCTGCTGAAAAATGAAACAGGAGCAATAATGTGCAAGTTAGGTGACTAGTCACACACCATGAAAATTCAAAACGAGCAGCTCCCAAACAACCTAATCATGGAAATGTATTGGCTGAGCTGTCTGGCAAGTGTCTGTAAATTACAAATAGATCCCTAGAAATCAATAGCCATTTTCAAGCAAACAAAAATATTTAAACTAAATTGATATTATAACTATTCTGAGCAGATTAACAATTTCTAACAGTAAGCATACAAATCAACAGTAGATGCAAATTCTATCCAAAAATCTGACCTCACTCCACTTCCGATTCCAGAACCACACTCTCTCACACATCTGTTTTAATCAAATGGAAGTTTTACTGCAGAAGCCAATCCACGTTCCTAGCTTCATTAGGAATAAGAAAATAACCAAGACAAGAGCTGAAAATCTGTAAACCATGACTCTGGCTCTTCCAAGAGAAATCCTCTGCAATGGAGAGGCTTCACAAGGGAGAAGAAGAAGAAAAGGATTTCTTTTCAAATAGTATCTTAAACACCTTCCATTTTTTAATTTGGACTGATAATCTCTAGTTTGTAATCTTATTAATATCTTTAGAAATAGAATTAATATATTCAATCTTTATTTTAGAAATTATGTACATAAGTTCATAAACCACAAGAGTAAAATCTTAAATATGCAAATGTTGCAGATCCAGCCGGCTCGCACCACACCCATGGTACATTACTATATTCTGCAGAGCCATGGCCACATAACACAATTCTCTCATTTGTCAGGAACAATTTTGGCAAAGCTGTTCTTGGCAATGTCAAGAAAGGAAGAATGGCTTCTTATTTACCAATACAGCTGACTATTTTCCCATGGATAGTCAACAGCCTCTCAACACAAATGCATTACTCTAATCAACACGTTTAACTTTGAATTCAGTTTTCCTGGGCTAACTGCATTATGAACAAGGCAGCATACCCCTTTAAACTTGCTTTTGTTTTTGAAAGCTAAATATTCAAGAATAAGAAAGAGCCAAACACTCAGATGAAGAGATGGCATTTCAAGAACCCAGAATGACTGTATCCTTCACGTTACCGTGTGGACTCATTGCTGAAACTTTCTTCTCTCCTTTACAAAGGCTTATAAAATAATGGTTGATGGCGGGAGGGGGGGGGGACACCTTTTACTTTCAGGAACCTCAGTGTGAGTAACTCCCTGATTTGCTAGAGGAACTGTTAACATTCCTGACTGTGCCCAGCTATTTTATCACTAGGAAAGCCGCTCCTAGCCTTTTTGTCAGTGCAATAAAAAAAAAAATAATTAAACCACTAAGGTCAATTTACATTCAGCTTGGCTCTAGCACAGAAAATGCACTGCCTCCATTGATGTCATCTATTCTGCTGTAAGATAACTTATTTCTTATCTTCTTGCTGTGTTCAAGTGTCTCCTTTTCCTCGTGTACCTTTGTTTCAGAATCTTTCTTTAGGTGCAATGAATTATTTATATGTTTTACTAGCAACATCCATGAACTGCACATAGAATGCAATGCACTTCAAAACCAAATGAAAGAAGCACACTCCAGCTAGCCCATATTTTCTCTTCTCATAGGTGAACAGGCTGCAATGGCATTACACACACAACTGAGTAGGACAGAGTAGGACTGGATAAGGGTTAAGCATCCACTAGATACTGCAGCCCCAACAATTACACACTCATTGCAACATCCTAAAGAAAGTAGCTGGAAAGGTTATTTTGCTCTGATGTTTTCGGGTTTAACATTCAAGAAGTCATTTCCACTTGCTTTTCTTCATGAATATGGGATTTTTTTTTCTCATCTCTTTCAAGCCATTATCTTTATTAATCTGGGACGAGGACCTCGATGTTACTCTGCCAACCCCAAGGGAGATAACCCAAAGCATGGGGAGCATGCCGATCACATGATCCAACCCCACAATGTGTTCATACTAGCACAACTCAAAGTTAGATGTTCTTTGCTTCCAAATTTTCATTTTTAAAACTGCTCATGCTTAAGCAGTTCCATAAAAATATATTTTTGCAGATGTCACAAGCACACAGTTTTCCATAGAAGCTAAAATATGAGCACAAGGCCTTCAAGAAACTTTATTCCCAAATCCCATTTTCTGAGCGCCACAGAAAGCATGTAATGTCCCCAAAGAATTCAGTTTAATTTTTAAGAGTGTATTCAGCTGTCCATCTTTCTGAGAAGGGAATCTTTCATTTGACAAATACTCTTACAAAAAAAACTGACATCTCCATTTTCTTTTACTATTGCTAAAAAACAAACATTACCATGCTCAGGAACTTTGCCTGTACATTGTTACAAAGTAGAAGTAATCAAGAGCTGCACTTGGGAAAAAATTAGGCTCTAGGAAAAAAAAGTGAAAAACCTTTTTCTTGCTGAGAAGGGAAAACCAAAGGGGGGAAGAGAAGGAGGGGGCAGAGAAACAACTAGGACCACAAACAAAATTATAGGAGAAAAGTTGAGAAGAGATACAGCATAGGAACTGATTGGCTGATCTACAAATGACTCTGGAAGCTTCACGCTTTGACTATGAAGTCTCTTCTCTTGTCTCTTCTTGAGGATAAGCATTGCCAGCTGGTGACCTCCCTTTTTTCTATTTCTAGTATTTTGCTTTTCATCTCAGAGCCTCTCTCAATGCTTGTCTCACCTGCCTTTTTCTTTTCCAAAGAAAATGTTTCTTACACTTTAATACTGGTTTACTTTCTGAGTCTCAAGCATTCTTCAACATAATTGATTTTTGACAATTAATCCTCTAGGGACTAAATAATGCAATCCATGTGTTATAATTTATTAATTCCTTGCTTTAGGCCTTTCCTCTTGAGAGAAACAATAAAAAAAATCTGCTTTCTTAGTAAATGGATTAGATGACATATTAGAAGTAAAACGCGGAGACTGATGTTACATGCTGCTGCTATGTGTTGTCCAATAAATAATTGCTCATTGGAACTCCCATGGGACTCCACTACCCTGAAGCTCTGGATAAGTTAAGCATTAGACTAAAAGTTTCTCATTTCTATGCCTTAATTATCTGCAGAATATAACGTTTTCCTTCACACCTTAAACTTGTTATCAGTGAGAGAAAGAATGACTAACATTCCCTAGGAGTAAGTTCATAGCTTGGCAGTGTCAAAGCAACTTGTCGTATAGTGATACTGCTCCTTCTCAGCATTTGCCTGCCCTAATAGCATACAGCAGAACCATAGAAGAATCATCCAAAGAAGATTTCATTTTCCCCAGCAGATCATAGCCTGCATCATATAGTAAAAGACCTTATTTTTTTATGTTTCCCATACTGCCAGCGTTTGAATATGTGTATGCATTACTTCTGTAGACCTAATAGTTTCCTAATGACACCACTACTACTCCAAATGCTATTTTTCAGGCAGGATAGTAACTTCTTACTGGTACACCATTCTCCTGCTCATGAAGTTACTTACTGATATGTTATGTGCCGATCACACATGCTTAGCATAAGCATCACTAGGACTACTCTAAGTCAGGCTGATGACACTGTAGAGCCTGAAAATGAAATCAGATATTTTGTTTCCTTTACATTTTCTTATTATTGAATTACTTTTAATTTTTTAACTCCCTTTATTCAGCTTGTGTGGTAGAGAGTACACTTCCAGGTAAATACAGAAGAGAAAAAAGGGAGAAGTCTAATTTTACATTCTCTCCCATCTGCAGTCACTTCTACTTGATGCTGGCACAGCTTTATGTGAAACAAAACTGGTTGCTGAAGTCTGACAATATAGATCATAGTCTTTCTTAATTAAAATTAAAATGTTGAAGAAAGGATGTGATGTCCTTCTTAATATGTTGCAAATGAATACAGAAGAGAATAAGAATATATCTAGTTTTCATACCCATGGAAGATTTTTCCAAACAATCTACACAGACAAGTGCAGCAGTTTTCCTTTTATGTCTTCTGTGGTTTAACTTCAGGATGCGTGACTTCGAAATCACTACCAAATATATCTGGCTTCTAAAGAACTTTCAATCAAATCAAATTTACATTATAAAGCAGCCTTCACGCAACATTCTAGGGCACTGAACAAATTAACTTTAAAAATAAATGTAATAGAATGTTAAGAAGTCCAGCCAAATACATACTTTTGTTTTATACTTAGAAATGTGTGGCTCTTCTACAGCACTCATACAAATAGGGATTGAATTCCACAACCAAAGATCACACTAAACAAAAGTATGTGAACCCCAGACAGAGGTAATAAATGGCAAAGAAAAGAGGTATCCTGGTGAAAAATCAGTTTGGCTGCAGCTCAGTAGCATGGAGATGATGAAGCTGAGCACACAATGAATCGGTGTCAATCTGGCTGTTGGCCAGTACATCTAAAAACCTTAATCCAAGATTTTCAAAGAGAGAGGTGTGCCTAACTTAAAAGCTAAAAATTTTGTACTAGGACAAAAAGTTCTGCCTTTTGACAGACTTTGAAATATTAAGAATTTCTATCATTAGTCACCCTTAGGAACGTCAGCTGTTACAAAGTTTACTGGATGAGTCATGAATAAGAAACTTCATTATTCAAATAAAAGTAGAGACACACATAACCAATCATACCTGTGATTTAGTATTTCTGCATACAGAATAATCACTTCTAGAGCTTGAGTTTAAAATCTGTAGCTAAAGCCCACCAAAATATTTAAACAGCTGCTTAACATACTGCATGTGAGCAACCCTGACAACTTCAAAGGTTCTATTCATAGGCTTAATACAAAGCAGGTCATGAAAGATAGTCTTACACCATTTTAGATACATCTCCATCACTATAATTAAGAGATAATGAGAAGAACATAGGTCAACTGTTTAAAGATCACCTAATGAATTTAATCATAGATAGGATTTATAACCCACCCTACTTAATTACCATCTCCTGAGATATCTTATGATTTGAAATGATTGACAGAGCTGATTTTTTTTTTTCTTTGTGTGGATTTTCTCCTTCATTGTTTTTACTATATCATCTAAGCAATGCTATCATCAGACACCTCATCATTAATGAGTCAAAGTCACAGCACTGTTAATAGGAATATTACAGACCTATATGACTATTCAAAATCAACAAAACAAACCAAGAAACCTTCTAAAGACAAACATCAAAAGAGATAAACTTTTTCTGTATTTTATGTTAACTTAAAAATGTCAGTTTGCTGCCTGAGCAGTGCTGTGGATGTGAAGAAACCCCAGTGTTGCTGAACAGATCTTATAAGGAAACTTTGCTTCACAGTTTGCTGCAGAGTGGAACTTTGTGCTCATTGAGTCCTACAGCAATATAAACTCAAGCATTCATACAAGTGCCCCAAAGAACTTCAGAGGCAAACAGAAAGTGTGCATCATGCATACTGGCATCTTGTTTTTTCCTCACTCTTTTCTTCCTATTTTTCCCCTCATGATTGAGAATATGTACTGACTTCACAGGATTACTGCAGTCAGGGAAGAATGTACAAAAATGCATCCCTCTGGTGAGAATGAAGTCAGATACAGTTATACAGTCTCTGGGGACCAGAAAATCAACACAGCAGGGAACACTGCAGAATCTAATAAAATACTCTGGCTGTACTCCCCTCAGCTATTTCCTTTTAGTTAAATATTACTGAAAATATCTAAAAGCAACAAGCAATACAGGCAATGTGCATAGGCACAATTCCGAGCAATTATGATGCCATACAATTAAGTGTATTCCTTTTTAACTACAGTTTTTGTTCCTTTCACTATTTTAACTCACACAACTCATACCACAGGAAGAGACACAGATTACGCATTCTATGGGATAGCATCTGAAAAAACAAGTACACTCAGGGACCTCTACTAGAAGCAGAGGAAAAAAATAGTCTTGTCCAACCAGTAAAGAGGTTACAGATTAGTTCTCTACAAACTAGTGTCCTGTTCTTTCTTTCAGGAAAAGAGAAGGGAAACCAGTAGAGCTTTACAGATGCTTCCCATCTTCTCGCACCCAGCACCCAAGATGGGAACTTGCCAAACTATCAGGTTTGGTATTCAAACTCTCAAGTAGACAAGCCTAATGTGTTCCACTGCCAAAGCAAATCTTCACAGCATTGCAGGTTGGGGCAGGATCTACCCCACAGCTCTCAGAGGTCACTCTTCAGTGCAATGTTCTCCATTCTTTGCACACTCTTCACTTCTGACTCCACCTCCTTCATTTTGCATGTATGGCTGTTGGGTTTTGGTTGTTGGCTGTTGGTTTTTTTTTTTAAAAACCTTTACCATTAGCCTTACCCTGATGCCAGCCAGATTTTTGTTTGCTTTAGTAGAAACTGGATTAGGCCTTTAGTTTAACTTTACTCTCAAGAGAGAAATTAATCACAAAGGATTACAAAAGCTATTTTAAACAACCTTTATCTTCTTCACCAGCATTTTTACTGGGCTTGAACTTTCTCAAATAAATTTAAGTATGCCTGTTTTGTCACATTCATTCCAGGTTTGGCATGTAAGTACATTGGTTCCTAACACATAGCTTCATCCAAATGGAGCTAGAGCTGACAGGCCATTCTCATTAACTATCACAGGCTTTGGACTAGTCTTACAGACCTCACTGCTGAATAAAGGCCTACCAGGTAAGAACAGCATGAAACCTATTACTCTTTGTCTTCTGAATGGAATAACTTTATTTCTATACTTGAAAAGTCTCTTATATAAGGCTTTTCCCTAATTTCTTTGAGCAATAGCAAAATACATAGGTTTTGCTACTTACTATTATTTTTATGCATAACATGTTTGTAGAATTTGGTTCTCAGGTTAACACTGATAATGACCCAAGGCACTTCTACCATCTCTACAAATATCCTGTGGCCTAGTTTATGTACTTGGTTGTTAGGAGAAGTCTAGCAACATTAAAAATGACTGAAAGCACAAGATACCACAGGCCAATTGTGACATCTCAGGTAAGAGCCATTAGGAAAAAAAGAAGCTTCCAATAGATTAGTATGTAAAGAGCAGGCTGGGTCCTAGTTGCGTTCATAAGGATTGCACATGAATTGCAAAACAAGCATGAGGTTGTTTGTCTTTCATGAATGTGAAGTAATATTTGTCTTGTGTTTCCCACCTGTGTTTAATTCACAATTTAAGACTTGTGAGAGGTCTAAAAAGCCACAAGCAATCTCACCAAGGGTATAAGCATTTCCTTGTAGATAACACACTCATGACAGCAGACTTCAGGGAAATTCGTTACTACAAGGGAAGAAAAACTGCTGAGAAACAAGAACAAACAAGATTTTACAACAGGAATCATTTGGGATAAACACTGTGAACAGTAAAAAAAAACCCCAAGACAATGTATAACAATCCCATAGAAATCAAAACAGAGACAACAACATCTGTGCTATGTGGTATTGGAGTCCATGGAGAGGGATTTATGGTCCCAAATGTATTAAGCAGTGATTTCAATCTATTTGTACACACACATTGTTACTGAAGTCCTAGGTTTGTGTGCATTGAATGTGCAATGTAGTTAAAAACCTTTATTTCCAGCTAGTACTTGAAGAATTAAGATTGTCATTCAGTTAATACTCATTTAAAGTTACAAAACTATTGCCAGCAAGAGTAATTTATCAGAGTATTTGCCACGCTATTCGTCTGATTGGTTTTGCCATGGGTCTTCTGCAGCCTGAGTCATTCAGATTAGTTAAAATGAAGAGACTGTCATTCAAAAAAATATTGCTCTATTGAAGCAAAGGAGTATTTTGTTTTATTTTTCGTACTGTATTTCTGGGTTATTTCTGTGACATGTACCACAATTAGAATTAAAGGCTTATATGACAAACTTCTGGATCTCTATTAATATAGTGGAGCAGCACAAAGATTTCCAGAGCATACCTAATATTTACCCTTTTCACTCAAGTCTGAAAATTGTGAGCTGCCTGCTAATCTTGGGTAAACTGATGATATAAGTAAAGCATGCATCTACGTAGAATCATAATCTGTCTTTGCATCATTCTTTTAAAAAATAAGAAAATTTTCAGAGGCTCAGATGCAGAGTAGGTATGGCCTCCACGTTCTCAAGACACTTTAGTCAGATAAAGGACAGTTTCTGTCAGCCTCAATTTGTGTCAAATTATGGGCTCAGCAAAACTTTCTGCTTTTGTTATCAATACAGAGATCCTTAGGACTTTTTAAGATTTTCAGAAAAATCTTACTTGGTTGACAGTCCCAACTAAAGCGTTCTTAGTGTGCAAACAGGCAAATTTCATGAATAGGACATGCCTATCAGATATGAAGGAAAGCAATAATGCTAGGACATGAAGAACTATTAAGCCATCAGCTATACTTCATAGCATTTTCCATTGCCACTTTTATATTCTCAGCCATCTCAAACATTCACGTAATTTTTGGTGTCTTTCACTTGAACATAGATGCTTGGGTTTATCCACTGAGATGATTTAATTAATTTCTTGAATAAATGCTAGATCAAAACCCCAAAGGTTAAAGATCCAAAAAAGCAAAGTTTCCGTCTCTCACCATTATGCCCAATTTTCAAGGAATACGTAACACCAAATGGTACTAGTTTAAGTCCACCTTCTCAGCAGCAACTGATTTTTCATACTGGAATTCACTGTAAACTCATGTGCTCTGGCATGTGAATACTCCCACAGTTTTGCTCTGTCTCTTGCAGGCTAAACACTACACTGCTGCTGCAGTCTGGTCACCTTCAACGTACAGCACTTCCTACTGTGCAAACCCAAACCCCTCAACCTCTCTCAAGCTACAGTACCAACAAAAAACCAGTTTGCTGATTTGAAAGGCAGTCGGTGTGGGCCCATGCTTTGTTTTCATCATGCTACAGTTTCACTGACTGCATTAAGAATGAAGAGGCATATCTTCTATTCTAAGAACAGAAAGAATTTTAATTACATAATTCCTATTTGAAGGCTTTCAACCGAGAGAGATGATGATTAGTCTGTTTTCACTAGACTCTTCTCAGATACTATATTCTGTCCTTTGCAATGCAGTTCTCAACTATATGCAAGTCAGAGATAAATTTACCCACACAATTTGTGCTATTCTGGCTACTGTCTTTTGAGCTGTGACCTCTTGTAGTGATCCCAACCAGAAACCCACTGGACTTCAAGGAGTTAGATGTTCACCTCATAGTTAACCCAGGTGGGCACAAGCTTGTGCTGTGCTATGCCACACATACAGCTTGGCCACCAGGCCAGTGCTGTGCACAGCCCTTGGCTGCAGGATAAGCTTAGCCAGCTAATTATAGCAGAGGAGCCTGTAAGCAGCTCCCACTCAGCACTAGCAATTACACCACCTGCATGGCCTTGCATTTATCCAATACTGTAGTAACAAGTTAATCTGAGCATCGTTCATTGAAATAAATAGAATTGTCTTTTCAGCCATTTTGAAAATTAAATCTTCAACCAACTCAGGCAAAACTAACATAACTTAGCTTTTCTAATTTTGGCATCTATATGAAGTCTCTTGTCAGCTAGTAGTAATACAGGAGTTTTCTCTGTAAGTGTGAAAGCACAGCATATTTCACGTGCAGCTCACCAGTTAGATGATCTATGGAGCCTTAAGAGCACCTTCTACAAGGTGCTCTACCAAACAGCACTTCTGTTTAGAAAGAATCTTCAGATTTTAGTTTTTAGATAAAAGGAAAAGAGCTCAGCTATCTCCAAGTCTGCAGAAGCCCCTCTCGTTCACACTCAGCACAGAACACCAAGCCACTTTCTGTTCTACACTCTGTTCAGGAATGGCTGGCTAACAGAGGAGCATTGCCTTTCCAATAAACTTTCTGCCAAAGAATGCAATTTTAAATGGGGAATTTGATATGAGAGCTCTTTGGAGGAGATATTAGTCATACAGCACCACTACAAATTTATTCTGTATGTATTTCCACAAAAATGATACAGCCCTCTTGAAGCTTTGAATTTGATTCCAGTGTAATATTAAACTGTTTAAGATGGCACTGCATAATTCAAAAGTAAAAGTGAATGTGCTGTAGAAAGGAAATTGTATAATAGGAGCTTAATGTATGAGAAGTCAGCATTATCTGGATCTTTCTAATCATAATTTCAGTTGTTAAAGCACCAGGGACTCCATCAGTATAGACACTATATTCTGACTCAATTACATTATGCATTAAAAAGTGGTGGTTTACAGCATCCATTAGACTTGTTATTACCCTTGTGCCATACTCAATTGACCAAAGGAAAAAAAGCTTTTTCCTAAGGGAGGTGAAAACAAAAAAGCATATTCAGTGAAATGCATTAATAAGTACTCCCCAAGAGAAGCTTCAGTTCATTTCCCCCAGAGATGAGCATTCCTACAAAATGCATCAAAGTAAACATCATGCCTCATTACCCCTTTATATTGGTCAGACCCCACATATATAGGTGTAACATTTGATTAATAGAAATAAATTACAACATTCTGTGACTCAGAATAAGTGACTCCAAAAGCTTAGCAGGACTAATAACAACAACAAAAAAATTGAATAAAACAAATTTAGCAGGAAGCTAATCCTACACTCATGCATAACATCCAGCATCTCCTTTTTCTGTTTATATTGAGCCTCAAAGCCATAAAAATAAAATACTGCCATTCTTAGCATTGCGATTGATGGCAATAGCCATAAGAGGATGTTTAACTTTGGTTGGACCGACAAGATACTGTTTGCTGTTATTACTAAATGTAAGATGCCAGTTTCGCAGTTCACCAATTTAGCTGTCAGTTTAACTCTAATCTACAATTCAGCAATTTTCCATTTTCAAACAAAAAAAATTTCTGTTCCCAATCTCTGTATAGAATTTTTCAGGCATCTGTAATCTTTAACTACCAGCAACTGCTGCATTGAAGCCACCCTGCTTGGTATTCAGAGTGTTACTGATCTCCAAATTAGATTTTAAACACTTTTACAGTAACTCAGCCACAAGGTTAATTTTTCTTAAGCAGGGCTGGTAATGGTTGTTCATATATTTATTGGTAAATTAACGCATTTATCAAATAATTGCACTATTCCGGTTTTCAGACTTTACTCAATCAACAGGAATGAGCAGGAAACCTTTCCCCAATCTTCTAAGAATTTGACATGTAAAACACTTCTCATTCAAAGATTTAAAAAAAAAGTTATTTCTTGTAGGTTCAAGTATTTTCATATTATCTCATGATGGTGACTGTGGCTACAGCCTTCCATTTATTAGCCAGAGCTACAGCTTCAACAAAGGGATCTGGTTCTCCAGTAACTTGCCCTTTTCATAGTAACGTCCAGCTGTGGGCGGATGGACAATATCCTTCCTGATCTGATGGATAACATTTCTTAGTTCTTTCAAATTCACTTGGGACTCATGTAAACACACAAAGACACGGGGTAAGATCCCAGTCCTAAATTTCTTGTCCTGAGGACAAGTCCTTATAATCTAAGGGCCAAACTGTACAACACCTGCTCAGGAAGCACATGGTTTGTATGAATAGTGAATACATGATTGATCAGACCAAAAAAACCACCACAAAAAACCCCACACACACTCAAAACTGTCAGACAAGAAGAAAGCAGGCAGAATAGAAAAAAATAAGGGTTTTTTTCAACTTGTCATAAAACTTGTGATTTCTCTTTCATTCTCATTGTAGAATTGTGTTTATGCTAATCTTTTTTTCATAAATTGCATCAATATTGTCTTCCAAAACCAGTTCCTCCAGACACTTAAAATGCACAAGCCTGCCTTCCTCTCTCATTTCCAGCAGTATATTGATTTAAAATCCAGGTCTCAGAACCTGGTGATAAGGAATTCTTATTCAAATAGGAATTATACCACTTCATCATCCCACAGAACAAATTGTGCTGAGCTTTCCACACTCAGATTTAACTATTCTAATGCAGGAAGTATTTATCTGCCTGTCTGTGAAACACTATTGTTTAGCAGAGACCCAGGAGCCTATAAAGCTTTGTGGCCCACTTAATAAAGGTACATGGTTTTGATCTTTGAAATCCATCTTCCCAATTTATTCAAATGCTTGTGGACATCCAACCTTGCAGATGTCTTTGCATCGCCTTTAACAGGAATTCAACTGAGTTCAGATGCAAAAAAAAGCTAGACAAAACTAGGAATCTCATAGTAAGGCATCTGGCTAGAAAATCTTAACAGAAAGTGAAGGATTTGAATTTTTGTAATAATATATTAATGTTGGTTTCCAAGTTTTCCTTGGAAAATTCCAAGGAAAAGTATTCTCTTTGATGAGAGAGATACATTCTGTCATTGCAAAGTGCTGCAGGAGATCAGCCTGAGTCAGACTGTGAATTTTACCCTGCATTCCCCCCACATCCCAAGTGAATGTTCTTTTCAACAGACTGTCGTAACTGCAGGACACTTTTGTCCTGTGAAAGTCTTAAATTCTTGGTTCATGCAGAAGCATAGTGGTGTCATGTTGATGTTAGAGCTACTTCTACAAGACTTGTTTCTGGCTGGTCACAAAAACATTACAGAATCACAGGTTTACTGGAAATTAAAGTCAAGAAGCAGAGTTAAAATTTATTGCTAAAATCAAATGGGTTGTTATGGGTTATCTTACTTTTCTTAAGGCGGCATAAAGAAAGGAGGTTGACATGGCAAAACCATTCATATCACCTTCAAAAACACTCCACAGATCCACCACCTCAGATATGAATTTTCTTCTTCTATATCTTACATTCTAAACACATACTCATAGTAATATATTAAAATAATTCTTATTGCCTAACAACTATGATTAAATTTATATAATCACTTATTGTTGCAGTTTCTAAAATATACCAATGACATTGCCATAACTGGAAGATACTGCTAGCAAGGAGTTACCACAGCATTGTTCCTCTATGTGTCTGTGTAACATGTGTCTTCTAGTGGATCACTTATTTTTAGAGTGAACTCTTAGTGACCTGAGAACTGAAACACAGGACTAGCTTGTACTCACAAAACACCAGTTAACCACAGACTGAGTGACATCTAAGAAAAACAGATGTTGTAACAGCGGCCCCAAAAATACAGGCAGAAAATTGCAACAGAGGCCTTGAAATAGCAAGGACAGGATGATAACAGAGACCACAGAAATACCAAAACAAATCACAAAAAGATTGATTTACAGTCACTATATGCATGCAGTTTGAGAGCTGGGTAAAACCTGCTTTAGGAGTAACAAAGAACAAATATACAGCATATGTGAAACTTAATATAAATAACAGATGAATCAATGGAAGAAAAGCAAGTGAGCAGACTGTGTTAGCAATCACACAGATGCAAAACCATGGAGGAAGAAACCATCACATTTCTCTCAGCAAAATGCTTGGGATGCTGACAAATTGTAAAACTACCTCCTCTTGCTTTCAAGGAAAATTAGCTCATGAAACTTAAGAGACAAAGCAGCATAGGTATAAAGGGTAATACCAGATGACAGAAAGTTTGCATATATCTATATTATCATTGCAAGTGAGCTGTAATAACTAGATAATTTGGATATTAACTGTTAGTATTGTGACTGGACTAGTAATCATTCTTTGATTAGACAGCTAACACCATACTTCAGTTAACAATAAATTCTTGGCTTCAAATACATTTATTCAATCTGCACAAAATGGAGAGGACATTTAGTCTGGTATCCCGCCTTTGAAGGCTGGTTGTTAAATCAGGAGGTGACTTTATTATCACATTACCATGGCCATATTCTTACTAGAACTTAACTTTGTTAGAATTGATTTTGCTCAGTAACAAAGTGCAAACAACTGAAGCATTCCACCTAGGTAAAAGCTGCATGCCTATTTTTCTTTCCTGCATACAAGAACATTTCTACTTTTCTGGATGACAAAGCAGCTTCTCCTCACCCCCTTGTTATTATACATGCACACACGAAACACAACTCATTTATATTGAACTTCTCACATCTAAATTTTCCCTGACCATTTTCTGTCAAGCTAAAACATCTTTTTATGATCAACATGCAGATTAACACACATTTTCAAGTCTAAATGGTTTAAAGTACAGGAAAGCTATTTTTGCACCTATATACTACAAACATAATCAAGAAATGCCATGTTCCTCCGATGCAGAATGCCAACTAAATTGCTCTGTTACATCTGAGAAGAAAAAAATACAGAATTAACATTTCTGTTAAGTTACGCTTTATTTTTGATGCTAGACGACATTTGTCATTTCTGATTTCTTCCAGAATACCTCAGCTAAGCTGCAACAGAACTTCAAAGAATACAAAGAATAATTCAAAGACAATGCCTCAACTACTTTCACTTCTACCACTATAAGCTAACCTAAGAATGATATGGCATGTCCACTTTAAAAGAGCATTTTGAACAGAACTGAGCCCAAGCTGACCCACACTGAAACTAAACCATGAAGACTGACTCAGAGAACAGGG
This sequence comes from Arenaria interpres, assembly GCA_013399435.1. Lineage (NCBI taxonomy): Eukaryota > Metazoa > Chordata > Aves > Charadriiformes > Scolopacidae > Arenaria > Arenaria interpres. The sequence goes on from VXAK01015960.1 coordinate 24,640, forward strand.
GTAGGAAGGAAATTTGGAAAAAAATTCATTCTTTTCTTCTTCCTATTTCTGTTACCATTTTTAATTGCACTGTCCACAAAGAAATCCCAGCTCTTCGCATCTTCTGTCTTTTTTTAATTCACACTATATAATGGAAAAAAATTAGGTCATATAAAAAACAGCCATAAGGATTCCTGTGTCACTTCCTATGCTACTTGTGCTGCACAATGCACTGAATGCATGCACCAGTAGTTCAGGAATACAAGTTCTTTTGTGGCTTATCACTTAATTGGCAATTATAATCCTATAATTAACTACAGAAAAAAAGCCTCTAGCAAAAAGCAGTTGGGCAATTCAAACCAGAGATATGAAATTACTGCTAAAACCAGTCAACAGACAGCCTACCTGCAAGTACCTAAACAAACCCCACTGGAGAGTTAGTACTGTCAGTTACTGTGCCCACTCAAGCCTCTAGCCATCAAGGGGCCACATCAGTTAAAAAGTGACAGGAGATGGTTGAGAGCAGCCATCAATCTGATACTGGACAGCACTGGTTGTCAGTCATTTCTCAAGAACAGGGAGAAGGCTGAAAAATCCTGACTCAGCTTGTTGCTGTAAACACCCTGATATAATCTCCTAGTTGAAAATCACTTATAGAAGTAGTGGTGCAATAAATGAGCTCATGAAAGTGTCACTTACAATAAGATGTCAGCAAGCCAAAAAAAGCCAAGCCTGACTGGCATCCATCCTCCTGCACTTGACTGAATTCTTTGCATCACACTGCAATGTTAATTATAGGAACACTTGCATCTGCAGAAAACCTATTCTTTTTAAGAGAGTAGCAGATGGGCCAAAACAGTGAGTGACAAAAAACAAAATTAAATGAGATACACCATCTTCCTTTTCTGATATTCAACACTTCCTCATCCTATCTCCTCACCTTCTAAACCTTAAATACTTCTCTAGTTAGATGATAGTATAGTGGATCTTGCCATGCACTACAGATTTTGTCACATAACATAACTAAGCCCAACGAGCTTATCAGGCCATTCAAAACGCCACAGGAGTGCAGTAAGGCAGGCTGCAGCACCTCCAGCAGCGTTTTGGCTTCCTCCTTGAGCAGTGTGCCTAAAATTACTCCTGTAATTTATCTCCACTTGCAAACAGTCTCAAGATTAAGTTCACCAAAATGTGCAGTTTCTGTTACCATGGCCAAAAAAATTTTGTCTAATATTATTTAAATGTCCTATGTCTTTCAAATACAAATTTATGAAGCTGTGAAATTAAGATTTCTTGTTCTCATAAGTACACTGTAACATGCTGAAAATATGGGGTTTTGATAACTAGGAGTTTATTGATCTATCCTGCTGGAATTCAGTGCTAATTTTTCTTCATCTTTTTTGCTTTTTAAAATACTTGAGCCTATATGATGAACTTTTAAATATTGTGCAGAATTCCACCTGCTCAGTTTTGTGTTGCTAGCACATGGATGCATGGAGTTAAGCAGAAGACACAACAGAGGTTACCAGACACCTCAACAGAAGCAATAAGCAATGATACCAACAAGTGTCCCATGTACAGCTTCAAAGCAGGTAAGCTAACAGTAGCTGCCTCCGTCCAGACCAAATTGAAGTACTTTTCCTAAGACCAAGCCTGCAATCAGAGTGAAAAATCTTGGAAAACGTGGGAGGTTTGGATAGGCTGAGAGAGATTTCTGCTGTTTCTCAGTGCAAAACTAACATGCTGAGAAGACTCAAAAGAGAAGTGACTTACTTCAGTCAAGTTACCTTAAGTTTCTGCCAAATCAGAAATGGAATACAGCGGACCCAACTCTATGAACTTCTGCCCTATCAGAAGATGATGTTCAGGTTTCCATTTACTGACTACTGTGGGTCAGAGACAGTTAGATGAAATTAGAGTGACAGAAACAAGATAGATGCTTTAGTCAAAAAGTCAAAGCATCTTTTAAAAAAATCACTTTTAAAAATTAATTTCACTTCGGAAGAAAATTAAAATTTACCTTTTCAACAGTGTTAGGCACCCATTTAGAAACTACCTGTATAGCTGCTGTATAAAAACATTTTCTTGAGCTTACAAAGAAAACAATTGTTTCCAGTTTTTCTGAAAATGCAAGCTTTGAATCCATCTAAAAGATTTTTTAAACTTTTAAATTATAGATTTTTAAAATGTGTCAATTCTCTTTTCTTTTAGGATGTAAAGCATGTCAAAAAGAATATCTACTTCCTACTCAACTCTACAGTTTTCCCTGGATTTAGCCCTTCTCACAGGATTCATCATCTTGCAGTCTCCTCACATGCCACTCCACTGACCAGCTAGGTTAAAAAAAGTGTACTCCTTTACTTTCTCAAAAGCCCCAAATGCCACCTGTGTAACACTAGATCCCAAGAGGCAAGCAAATTGTATGGGACTGTCAGTAAATTCCAGAGGAAAATTCCAGCTCACTGCAGTGAGAACAACTCTCATGTATGACTGAAGAAATCAAGTATTTGTTGTAGAGGACAGCACATCTAACAATATAATGTTGGGGTTTGTGGTTTGGGTTGTTTGTTGTTTTTTTTAATCCATAGCAACTTGGTGATAAAGCCTGTCATTTCCCCAAGAGCATCCAAAGGTGTGAATCCCTTAAAAAATTTCAAGCACAGCTTACCTAGGTGTGTTTGAAGTTCACGTAAATTGCTGTCCCTCTCTGTGTAATGCAGTCCAAATTCCTTTCCGTGTTGGATTAGCGCACATACAGTGATGCATTCATTTCACTGGTGCCCTGCCAGAATCACACAGGTGTAAGAGAGAGGAGCTCAGCTCTAAATAGGTTTCTTCATTGTCCTTTTTAAACTATTCAAGTTTATGAAGAGAATATTCTGTTCTGCTTCACTGTGATGACCTTAGTGGCATAAATCATCTCTTATAATTCAGCTTTCTCTTTACAATCAGGCTGGCTGCTGCACTCAAAGACTGAAACCTATTTGTTTGTTTTGACATGTGAAGATGCAGAGTGCACCTTTCAATCCATCTCTCAGGAGGATGCATTACTGGCAGCAGGAGAGGTCGCTGAGGCAGCCGCCTCTCTGGCAACAGAAGCAGCAGCATCTGGAGTTAACTGAGCTAAGGCACTGTCATTTTCTCATCCCATAACATGAAACCAGATCATAGCAGCTCACATTGCCAACAAACTCATTTTGTGTGCTATTGAATATTCTGCAAAGCAATGATATGTTCCTCAAAACTGGATAATTCAGTAGTTCTGAGAACTTACACACTTACCATTTAAGCCTGCGAGCTAAACAAGGCTGAGACCACCAGAGGCCTCAAGGAGAGAAATAACATGGGAGTCTCATCCAGCTGATGGCCTCCATGTGCCAACATTGGGAAGTATCCTCAGCTGGAGTCAAGCAAGATATAGGAAGAGAGGCTTACACTGAGAAAAACTCAGCTTTCTTTTCCCTCCTAGGGGAGTGCAGAGATGCTTGAGAATTGGGAAAGCACATGGGGAAGCATCATACATGCCTTCTTAGGTACCAGGTGTGGCCACTGCCAATAACACAACAATAGATTTGAAGAAACCTTGGTCTGACCCAGTGCAGCCACATTCATGCCCCAATCTCTCCCAAGAGCAGTTTGAGCAACTGAGAGCAGCCATACTCCATCTTCAAATTCACATACTATTTGGTCAGGGGGAGGAGTGGAAAAAGGCAGGTAAAATAGGGGATTTTATTATCTAGCTGTTAATGTAGTAGTCTTGAGTGGGGAAGAAACCTGGATTTCAGTTCCCATTTCATTGACTAAAAATTACTGCAAGAGATACAGTCTTCCCTGAACACTAATTGAGGATTTACTTGTGAGACAATGCCTTGGATATCCAGCATGTCAGGATACCCAGGTGGGACTAGGGAAGGAGGACTGTACAAAAATTAAGTGACCATTTCCTTGCACTTCATTTCTACTTAGTCCAGCCCAAATGCAGGGATTCTGCTGGTTAGCTGCAGAGAAAGGAAGGGTTCCCACTGCTCCCAGTGCATAATTAGACTTTTAAGAGGAGCTGAAAAGAGAGGGGTTTGTTTTTCTCCACAGCACTTGCAATCAATCATGGCAGTAAAGGTATGTATATCTACAGAAAGACTGTAAGAACTTCTGGTACTACTAGCATATTAAATTCTCTGGTAACTGCCCAACCCTGGTTACACGCTTAGGATCAACTGCTTGATTTACATTTGGAAGCAGCTGGATGGCCCTTTTCAAACATTCATAGCCATCTCCTTAGAGTGCCAATAGACATACTGTCTATATTGTTTAATACTCTTCACAGTAATGATATCTTTCTCAATAATATTAACCTGAATAAAACAAATGCGCTGCTAAGTAGTAAGTTAGGCTGTTTGGTTAGACGTTTTTGTATTTTGTATTTATTTCCTTTCACACTAATAGCTAAATAACAGACATTATCTTAAATTGAACTAAAATAAGATTTCTTAGCACTTCTTTTTGTTTAAGTGTTAAAAAAAATAAAGTCAAAAAATAGAATTAGGTCCATTTGAAAGGTCCTGTTCAAATAAAGCCAGAATTTTTTTTGGTTCATTTTAAGAATGAAATTTACCCTTCACACCTTCTGTCATTTTTGCATGCATAAATGAAAAAACAAGTAAAACCTTAATATCGAAAATGCTTCAAGCATGCCAAAGCGAAAGGGCTTTCTTTAATTCCCCTCTTTTTTTTCCAACCAAAAGATCTTTTTACTTCTATTTAATTCAAAAATGTCACCTCGAATCACATCTCAAATCTTTCTCTAGGTGAAGGACTACACTTTAACTATAAAAATCTCTTCTAACATAATGTTTGGTTCTTCTTTTCATCACAGGATGAAAACCACCAAGCACAGGAGACCAGAAGCTGTAAGAAATCACTTCAAGCAGTCTGAAATATATATTCTTGAAGTGATGTATTTGCCACATTAAAAAAAAACCACAAGCAAACCAAAACCACCCCACACAAAACAAAACAAACACCAAACAAAAAAACCCCAGAAGATTAAGGGTTTTTTGAGAAGCAAAGTAAATATTATTACCCCCTTCACTTCAGGAAGCTTTAGACTATGCTCATGTAGTTCAGTCACACCATACCATGCCTTCAAAGGAGCTCTAGCTATGGCTGCCACCTTCTGTTGATATGATTCCTGGATGTTACTTTTATCCTAACAGCATCATTATGCAGCAGCCTTTCTTTCACCATGTGATACACAGCAGATACTAAACATGTCTTATTGACATCTTATTCTCCATTTCCCCTCTAAATTTGATGGAAGAAAAGGAAGCATGTTCCTTTATCATTTAGACCTCACCTTTAACTCCTGAAGCTACACATTCTACCAGGACAAGTGTGGTTCAAACACACTTGAACTCTAGCCAAGGAGAGGTTTACTTTATGGCACAACCTAACTAGCACATTCTCAATGACAGACACACTGATGAGACTTTTAGACAAGCTCCAGACAAAAGGGACAGAAATCCCACCTCCTTTTTCTGAAGGACAGATTAGTCCAACTGCAATCAGGCAGGAGGGACCTTCTCAGCCCTCTGCATCTGCAAGGCAGTTTGTCTCACCTTGCAGCAGTCTCTTCAATTTAAGACAAGTGAGTTTGTCTGGATAATTAAAAAGTAGTGACATTGCAGGACACCTCAGACGCAAAAATCCCCTTCACTCCAACAGAAGACCAGATGCCCTAGGGTAAAGAAAGGCAGAAACAGAAAATGATCCTCTATACTCACAGATGTCAGGTTTTGGCAGTAGCACCCAAGACGTAGATTTTTGTATTTGAGCTGGTAGGTGAATAACAACAACAAACTCAGTAAACCTAACTGGGGTTTCAGGTTCTGTTTTGCTATTTCAGAAAGTATTTACTTCCTCCCTTCAGAGCAAGGTAAACTACACCAGGGGCAGCAGGATGCATTTTGGTCTTGATTTAACCACCAATATCATAGAATTAAACAAAGGCTCAGTGTTTACCTCTGTGCACAACAGCTTGACCAGCATATAACTCTGCTTTTTCTTCAAGCACTTTTCTCATATCTATGGAACAGGAAGCTCTGCTCCCATTCTGCCCAGTAACCTTTTCTTTTATTATTTTCACCACCTGAGTAGTTCACAAAATGAAGTGTAATGACTAGCACCCTGGTAGCAACCTGCAAGAGGCACCGAAACAAATCAAGTGCAGCCACACTCACTGGTTGACAGCTGTAATGAATTAAATTGCCTATCCCACTTCAATTCATTATGCCTACCATGAAAAACGACTTAGATGTAAAATGAGCTATTCAAAAACACATTCTGCGTTTCTATTAATCTAACAGAGTGAATTGTTTTCTATACTGTAAAGCTAACAACCCTTGTCTGCACAGCACTGCATCACCGCATAAAGCTACAGCACCCGCCCAGTGAGAAGCTGCAAAGAGGCAACATGGGGATCAAGATGTCACCGTCTAAGGCTGACTTAGAAGCTACCAGTCTGTGAAAAATGTGTTTCGTTTGTTTAGATGCCTTCATGTACCTGCCACATCTGTGTCATTTAGTTCCTAAATGAATCCAGTATCCTTTCAGTTTCAGCGATGAAAATTTTTCTTCACTTGCAGTGTTCGAGTTTCAGACTGTTGCTCACTGCCACCTGCTGGAGTTTGGGAAATTTTATGGCAGGGAAGAAATAAAAGACAAAACGGCAAGCATTGCAGTGGGGTTTTGTGCATGCTTTTATTTACCAGATTTACCAACATTATGTCTTGCTACTGTTAGAAAAGTAGAAAAATTTTAGATATTTTTTTATCATTCACTTTTAGACAAAAGCTTTGACCTCTCTTGCCCCAAGAATATCATTACCTGCAGAAGCTGGATGAAGGTAATAAAAGGCAGAACGTGGTAACTTTAACCATACTTTAGTTGTGACCAGGTATTCATAAATATAAAACGAGAGGCAAAAAGTAACAAGAGGTAATTTAACATTTTAAAGTTCCATTTTCTGGGATAAGCAGCAAAATTTAACTCTACTTTTAATATTACTGTATGTAGGGAATCTAAGAATATCTGCTTTTTATTACTGTGTCTAAGTCCAGTTTAGAGAGTGCAGTATGTAACAAGTTCCATCCTTAAGTTTAAATTTATTTACAGAAGTCGAATGTTTAATTAATGCGGCAGCTGCAAAGAGATATCTAGAAATGTAGTAATCAACACACGAAACAGCACATTACTACCACAGAAATACTCCCACAAGCAGCAAGGTAAATTTCACCAGGAAAAGACTATCCACATCTTAGAAACAGTTTAGCTACCTCAGTGTGGCATGCTATCCATGCTGTTTAACCCTCTTGCCAACCCTGGTATCCAAAAAACACTGCTACCAGCCCCCAAGGGTCATGAAACTCCAACTATTTAGAACTGTATCACAGCCTTTTGGGAGATTTGAGGAAGTGTTTCAGCTTCCCCATCTTTTCCCTTCCTGAACAGAGTGTTATTTGGAGGTATGTGTTTTTTTCCGGTACTTCGAGCTTTTTTCTTTTTTGAAGGTATTATAGAAACATTCTTATTATGTATAATAACAGATTGTTTCAGAATCAATTACAAATAGATGCTGAGCACTGTAAAGTTTCTGCAGCCGGGAGGTGCAAGCTTTTTGCATTACCTGCTTATTTATGTATGGTTCAGCACATGGATGTTTTCAACACTGTGGATACTCGCAATAACCAGAACGAGATGGATAAGATCTGACAGCCAAAAATTCATCCAGACAGAAAGTCATAGCAGTTTATGAGAAAGGCCTAGGCCTCAATACTTCAAAGAGATTTGGATTGTGCACGTATGTATGCCTATTGACTTTACAGCCTTATCACATTGTCAGGATGCAGCTGAGCCAATGAAAGGGCCTTTACTTTCCAGTAGCACGTCAAAACCTCAGCCACAGCCTTGCATGTCAAATCAGCTTGATGTACAGCTATTTATTTTCAACAACACTTAGCTCTAGTCCTCTTTTCCTGCTGTGAGGAAAGCAACATTTGTCCTTACTGTAACACAAACTGAGGTCCCATCAGGTGAAGCATTTTGCTTCTGTTATAGAGCAGGGCAACAGCAGGACAACGGTTTTCTCACTACTAGTAATTTCCACTGCAGCACACTGGTTCTAAAGATAATACTTCTTCAGAATAATACACATCTTCTAGCAGTGTCCAGGAGCCATGACCCATCGCTCTAGATGTTGCTGCACAGACTGGGAAACTGACCTATGTCTGCTTTCAGGAAATTGCCACAACATCCATCTATTTCTTCAAGTTAACTGCCATTCAACTGCAAGGCAGCAGACACGTGACAAAGTCTGCTTTTATTCCAGCATATAAGTAAAAGAAGATACCATAGTTTCATGGATTTCCAAAACTGTGACCTTATGACCCAAAAAATGTTTTCTAGAACCTAGAATTCTCCAAAGTATGTGGAAACGGAAAGCCGAAGCTCTCTGCTGACTGTTCCTCTAAATTGTTAGCACACGACAAGTACAGCAAAGCAGCAACACAACTGAAATGAGATATGATAAATAATGAATAAAAAAGTTAAAAATTATATTTTTACATTGACTGTATATTGCTGTGACAGTGCCCAGAGATCAATGGAGAATTGTCTTATGGTGCCCAGAACCGTACAAACATAAAATAAAATGACAGCTACAGGCCTGTCAAGCTCATGGGCTAAATAAAAAGCTTACAAGGTTAAAGAGATTCTTTCTATCGACTTCAGTAAGCTTTCAGCTGGGCTGTAGGGCATCTGTGATGAGACAGCCACAACAGTCTTCATAAGCACGCACTCCGGTGGCTTGCAGTGCTTCCACCCTTAAAGACAGGAACAGAACAGAGCTAACCAGGCATTTTAAACCCTATTTGAAAAGGCATTCAGATACTCAAAGAAACATAGAAGTGCTTGGATCCAAGTTTGTAAAAGGTATTTGGGTGCCCAAGTCCCACTGAAAGAAAGCAAACAGTCCCACAGAAGCTTCAATACCCAAATACCTTTAAAAACTGGGATCTCAGTTTAAAAAAAAAAGAATAAAATAAAAACAAAACCAACAACCAACCAACTTTCCTTGAGAGTACAGTAGTTGACAAAGCTGTTGGCATTGCAAAACAAAAGCTTTTCCTTAGCTTCTTAAGAATAGCAAGGGGTACAGTTCTCACAATAACTCACTTTCCTTTTTAAAACATTGAGAAGGAACACCTATCACACTACAGCTCTTCCCACTGAAATGCAGAAGATCCTGTGCCAAGGTTTGTGACTTTTTTCCCACACCATGGAGCCCAGTCAAAGCTCTAATATTCATCCCAGTGAATGCCTTCATAGCATAAAACATGACACATTTATTTTTTTCTTTGATATTTTCAGAGACAGCAGGAATGCTACCAGCCTAATAAACTGAAGGACTACACACGCAGTAGTGGAGACTTTCACTAGCAGGATTCCAAACCGTAGAAGACAGAGTTGGTAAATCAACTTTTATTGAACAAACTTATTTTTGAACACTTATTCTTGTCCCCCTTTTCAATTAATAGCACTGCTTTCAGGAGAGGATATGGGTGTGGGGGTTTTCTCCCTTCCAGATAAGTACAGCTTGTAATTTATTCCATTTTGAAAAACAAGTCAGGAATTCTGTGGGTCACACAAATATAAGCCGGCATTTCTAGGATCTATTCTTCTGCACCCTTGATATGTGGAAATACTGCTATCAATCACAGTTCTATGTCTGCCTTGCCTCAAGCAGAGGATACATCCCTCACTCTTTGAGGGTTAGAGGTTTATGCCCTGTGAAGAAACTGGTAGCATTACATTGAATTTGAATAACATCAAGCATAAAGATCCAATGAATGATATTTTCCAAGAGAAAACAATTCTTCTAGAAGACATTATGTTTATGTATGAATCTAGCATGAGATCCACAAAGTCATTGTTTGCATATGCTGCATGGCTATTATAAATGCATATGCGTAGAAGGTTAACCAGAACTGGGAGCAGATATTAAATCTATGAAGCTTGACAGCTTCTTCCACATTAGTAAGCTGCCTGTGTCTTCACATTACACACTTCTCCTCCCACCTTTGGAAAAACATCCCACTTCCTTTAAGTAGCACTGCTGATGGGGGACATAGCTGGGAAAACTGAAGGAAGAAATGTCTCCCAGCTGATATCCTCACTTTCATTCTCCCAGTTGTTTTGCTTATTTATTTCGCACATCAGAAGTCCAGCTCTCATAAGACCCTGTTCACTGCTCTCCCCAACAATACCTCAGAACCAAAAATCCCTAGTAGACTGTAGCTTTTTCTTCTGCAACATCCCCAGCCAGGTTTTCCAACAGCCCACTGCCCCGATAATTCCTCTGCAGTATCCCCAGCTGCACCAGAGCAACTGAATGTACCGTAGGTACTGACTGGAATACAAATATCATGTGCTACTACCACTGTAAATGCATTATAAGATGCACCCACCCAGAATAAAGGAGACAAGAATATTTAATGAAACCCTGGGAAAAAAAAAAAATAATCCTTTGAGGCATTATATGATTTCTATCTTATTTTATGGACAAGGGGCTGGTACAGCCCTGCCAGCCTCTTTTAAGTATTGACTATTATAAAACAAAAACCTAAAAATTTCTCTGTCATTACAGCAAGGTAGCAACCTGCTTCAGCTGTTACTCTCAGTAAAAATAATTTAATGTCATATCAGATAGTGATATACCCAATTGTGTGCAAAACTGTGAATACGTTTAAAATCCTGGAACTCGGTTCGGTGTGAATTCATTTTTCAAATATAAATACACATAGGTGAGGAAAGAAAGAATACAAAAAAAAAATCTCTCCCACACAGGCTAAAAGTGTGTGTAAATGAATACTTAAAGAAATAAAAGCTGGTAGACTTCTCTCTTACAGCTGTTAGGCTTGTAAAAAGCAGTTGCTCATTCTTTACTGCTTGCTGTCCGTGAGTGTTTGCAGTCTGGCCAAAAAGAATAGATTGTGCAGTGACTGTGATCACATGTTAAATAAACACCACCAAAAATTTACACTGGGGAAATTAAAGTTTAGGATCAGTAGCGAAAGTGCAGAAACACAGAATTAAAACTATTGCTCCATTGCAATTATGAAGTCTGACTATCTATATCTGCAGGTAGCACTTAATAGTCCTGGTCCTGCAACCTTTGTTTACACCAGTAACCCTTTTCCTTGGTAAATGTCCCCTTGGACTTAGTGCTGAAGTCTTTATTCAGATAAAACTCCCATTGAGCTGACCTGAATATATGGATTTTCTCATAGGAAAAGAACAATCCTTAGCATTAGAATTAGAGTATATTGTTCAATATTTGTAAAAATATCTGTTTAAATTAAGGATGGGACTGAAAACATGAACTTGGGCTCCTTTGCCCATACATCATTACTCTGTATGCCCTAAACTACAGCTGAATTACTTTTCTTTCATTGTAACTGCTTATATTAAACCTGAGCTTCCAGGTTCCAGTTGAAATCACAGTTAATAAAATAAGCTGCATATCTGAGAAGTTTTCAATAAACAAAAGAAGTGAGGAAGGAAATAATATTATGCACATTTTACAGATGAGAAACTGAAGTTTAGAATAATTAAGACTCCCCTGGTGTACCACAGAGGTCACCACTCACACCAGATCCCTTGAGCTTTAGAGCAAGGATTTAAGCCCAAGGAAATCTTCAGTTTCCCCTATTTTCCCTCATTTAATAAATTTGCTTATTCATTTGTAATTAGACTTGGCAAAAAAACATACTGCTTAGTGAAGTGAGAGGGTAACCCTAATACTCTCAAATGAAAAAATGTCATGCAGGAAAGTTTTCATCTCTGTATTCCCACACAGCTGTAAAATGCACTTCTGCTCCTGTCAGTGTACACTGATTAAGAACATAAGAATGGCACCTGTGGATCAAGATAGAAATTCATTTAGTTATATCTCCTCTAAAAGAGTATCCAACAACAAATATCCAGAAAAAGCATTAAAACAGAGTAAATGTGCAGTGATACTGCCCCTGAATACTCAACGTCCAACAATCTATGGTTCTGGGACTTTAATGCTGAGTATCTTGCAATAGGCAGCTTTAACTGCATTGAGCAGTGACACTGATTATGTGACATGGAAAAATAAGACTATAAACTCATTGCGACTTTAAGATTACATGAATCCAGCTGTGAGGCAATAGCAGACTATTTCCTTTTTTCCCTTGCATAGCTTGCCTTTTCAGCATTTATTTTATATATTAGTATGAAAATCCAAAGCTAAAAGGTCCTATTAGTACTGAAAGCCATTACTACCAAGTTGCATAGCCGCTTTGGAAAGTGTTTACATACCAGTAAAGATGTGTCACAAATATTAAGTAGAGAGAAAACTTTCTAGCTATAAACATAAATGAAAATAAGTGCTATGAGTACTAGCTCAGTAGAAATGCAAGGTATGGCTAGTGTTTACCCGGAAACTGAAGTTCGAGACAGTGAGGAACAGAAAGGAGGAAGTGTGACAAAACAGATGAGAGGATGTAACCTCCAAGACTAACTCATGGAATTTTGGCATGAAAAGACAACATACAATACTAAGTAGTTAAGCATAACTTTTGGCCGTAACTGAATAACTAAACATTATACGGTATTCTTTAATCCCATTATTGACAGGCTGAGAGAGCTGGAGTTGTTCAGCCTGGAGAAGAGAAGGCTCCAGGGAGACCTTATAGCAGCCTTTCAATATCTGAAGGGAGCCTATAGGAGAGCCGGAGAGGGACTCTTTGTCAGGAAGTGTAGTGACAGAACAAGGGGCAACGGTTTTAAATTGGAAGAGGGGAGATTTAGATTAGATACTAGAAAGAAATTCTTTACAGTGAGGGTGGCGAGACACTGGAACAGGTTGCCCAGGGAGGTAGTGGACGCCCCATCCCTGGAAGTGTTCAAGGCCAGGCTGGATGGGACTTTGGGCAACCTGGTCTGGTGGGAGGTGTCCCCACCCATGGTAGGAGGGTTGGAACTAGATGATCTTTAAGGTCCCTTCCAACCCAAACCATTCTATGATTCTATGATCTATGGTTATATATTGACTAGATTACTGTCTATTAATTGAGAAACACAAGCTTTGCATGACAGATCATAATAAGATATGACTCAACAGTTCAGAAAGATAAACTCTAAACAGCTGCAGGTAAGAATTGCAAATTACATTATTATATTAGAAGCATGCTCCAATCCTACCTAAATAATTGCTAGAATTAATGGACCGATAGTTAATCTTGTAGGTCATTCCACAAAGCTCTACTTCAAACCACCAAAGAGAAAAGCAAGAAAAATATTTTTTCTGAGGAAACAATGTTAAACTTGTATTTGAATTGTGCTTTGAATTGTTAATAACATTTTTGCAGCATAAGTAACACAGTAAATGACGATTCTCCAAATGACTCTATGCTCTTCCAAACCTCCCCAAACAGCTATTTACCATGATACCCATCTAAAACCTGAACAACGCACAGGCAGCTGTTGTGCTCTGCTCCTCCTGATGCCGACCACTCTTGTCTCATTGTTCCATTTTCTCATGTCTGCTGTACCCACCTGCTGCCTGTTTATACACAGATTATAGTCTTTGGGACAGGGATCACATCTTTGTTCTATATTTGTACAACATCTGTCACCTAGTAACTGACTACAAACTGAATTACTTCTCACTGAAGGAAAAAAAAAAGCAGACAGACATCGTCTAAAGAGAAGTGAGATTTGTTTCCTACTTTTGCTTTCATGGTCAGACACATTCTATAAAAATATTTTTTAAGTAGATTCATTAATTAATTCATTTTCCCAGCTACCATGAGGCAGTTGAGGCGGCCATTGTTCCATATACTAAGAAACAAGACTCCTCAAATTACTATAATTATTTTGCATTGCAACGCTTAGAATTCAAAGAACTTGTAATGAAAAATAGCATGAACTGAAGTACCGTTTTAGCATGAAAATGGTTCTTGAAGCAAAGCAAGATGAATATTGGCTGGAGATTCAAAATTCATCATGCATCACAAATTAGAAAAAAAAACAAAAAGACATATCTCTGCACTTGGCACTCCTGAAAATAAAACAGACTGCAAGTATGTGATACTGGACACTTGGAAACCAAAGCATCCAAACTGCTTCTGAATCTCAGCCTTTGATAGTAACTTCTTATAAAACTACCCATATTTACAGGGAACATCGGATGGAATTATTTTATTTCCAGTGTATTATTCCCCATCCTATTCAGGAACATACCGTCCAGAACAAGTAGCTGAAATTTGATGTTTGGATTTGAGCGTTTGCTTCTCTAACAATCTCATGTGCTGCTCCTGTGATCCTCTACTGCTGTTCCACTTTGTATTTTTATTTTGGTATTGACAGATTTTCCAGAAAGCCCCTAATAGAATGATGAGAGTATTACTTATGAGTTTATTATATTACATATATCCTTAACGTCTTTGCCTTTAGAATAGTACACAAATGTATCTTGCACAATGTAAGTAATGAAGTTGCATAAGTCAAAGAATTTAATCCTGTGTAATTCAAGGTTTAGGCTGCATGCCTCATTTACAAGTAGACTCTTTATGTGCATTTTTAGCTTCCATTTCTGTGTAATCTCCTACTTTCTGATATTAACTTATTGGCACCTTCCTTTAGCAGTGGCTATAAACTACTGCAGAGTACCATTGTGCCATTTTTTAAGTCTGCCTTTCAAAACTTATTACTTTATATTAGAACGTAGTGAGTGAAGGACTAGAAAAAAGTCATGATAGAGAAATCAAGTGAGAGTCACCTCTGTGTCCCTGCTGCAGTATACCTCGCCCATTTTCCCCACAAATCTCTCAGTGCTTTAATACCTTTTTACCATGTTCCTTTCTCCACCTTATTTCTAGAGAAGTTCTTCTAATATATTGTTTGACCTTAGAAAAAATTACCTTGTCTGAGAGTAGAGATGGGAACTGCTCAGGCTGATGTAGGATTACTGGGAAAGCACTAAACAGTGACCATAAAATCAATGGTGAATCATGGTAACTTTCATTGCTTCAATTAGTGTTACATGTTTCATATGACACATACTCAGGTCCTTTTCTTCAGTTATATAAAACCAAAAAAAAATTTACTTAGAACCCCTTACCACTAGCCACAGGCATCAATGTAAACTTTTCACATTGTGTTTAGTCTATCTTTTCTTGTTTTATTGATTACCTGCATAAGCTGGGACAATGAAGTGAAAAACTTAACTAAACAAACATTATGTTGTCCTCAACATGCCTGCCTTGGCAATCATACCCAAAAACATCATCATACTCCAAAACGTCATCCTTAGTGAAGTCTGAGTTAGTAGTTCCATTCTTCAAAGGCAATTTATTAAAATACTTGCATATACCAGAAAAGAAACAGCTTAGCAAGAGATAAGCACGTATTTGATATACTTCCTGTAATGAAATAGTTTTTCCCTTCACTTTTGCCTTCCTTGGTGCACCAGTAAACTACAACATTTAACTTCACGAGCCCTTCTAAACAAGCATACCCTGAGTATCAGACTTGCTACTTCAGGCTGGAAAAGACAGACATATCTCTGTATATGGAATGTATTACTAGATATTCCCTTTCCTTTATATTTCAGGGAACTTAAGACTCTGGTGATCTCAGATGAGGTAGTACCTCAAAGGAGAGAGATGGTTTCTTCAGTAGGAAGAGACCATACCTTTTTGGCTTAAGGTGCCCTAGTACAGCAATAATGCATTTTCAACATTATTTGGATCTTGTAACAGGCACTACTAAATCAGGTCTACCAAATCCAGTACTTATCATAAAGGCTCATAAGGATGGCTTTGAAAAGGGTTATTTCTTCAGAAGGTACCAAATGGACTGATTTCCCATTGAAAAGTCCTACACCACCACATGCTTTTGTCACAGACTGGGAATATAGTCATCACATGTTCCCCAACTGCATCTTACCTGCCTCGCATTAAGGTATATCTATATCTAAAAAAATAAAAATAAGTCACTCTGCAGCCAGATGACTTCTTTATAGCAAAGAAAAAAGCTGAAGTGATTTCATACTCAATACCTACAGAATGACACAATACCATGGGGGATACATTGTCCTGGGGGTTTTAGTATCAACACACATCTCTACACCCGTAAGTTTGGTAGTTAATGCCTTAGCTGTGATGGATCCCAGCACTTTACATCATACAAGTTTACAATGACCCTATAAAATTACTTTCCATCCATCTAAAGTTTCAGTGGCAAGAAATATTTCTGACATATAACCAAGGGCCTGGCAGCAGGTCTAATAATACAGTGCTAGGTTTATAATGCTTATCAGTCAGTCACGCTGCAGAGCGGGTCATGCATAGCAAAGAGCTGCTTTATTAGCTTGATGGAATATGCAGCATGTATCAAATGACAGAATAGAGCTACAGAGTAAAAGCCAAAGCTGATGCAAAATACACCATCATGGCCCAGATAATGTGTGTCATTCACAATAATACTGGAGATCCATTCTAACCACTGCATGTTAGTTAACAGTAAGTACTTGGGAGTTGACAGTTAGGAAGCCATCCAGGCTCAAAACCTAATTTTGTCCCCTTTCTTGGGTGAAAAGAGAAAAAGGAACTAGGAGGAAATAAATACATTCTTCTGCAAGCTGCAAAGCATAATAGACGCATAATATAAAGATGAGCTTTCCTGAGACTATTTTTCACACTAAATTAGTAAGCACACTAGTGATTTGCCCCCCACTCCCTAGGCTTACTTGTCCTTTTCCCAAACAGACTAAAGTACTCCTCCTGATATCACCAGCCAAGTCACAAACCTTTTATTATTCAAAAGACATAAAATAGTTATTGAGCAAGTGAAAGGAATACAGCCTTTTTAGGGATATAATAGAGAATGACTAGAAGCAAGGGGCCTTCTTTACTTACAAGCAATGAATAACTGCAATTTACTGTTGTTAGGCTACTTTGTGCAAACCAGATACCTTATTAAAATGCATTGTATGCAGTGATAAGCATTTACGAGGTGATCTGCCTCTACAGACAGTCATGGGACTTACTA
This sequence comes from Arenaria interpres, assembly GCA_013399435.1. Lineage (NCBI taxonomy): Eukaryota > Metazoa > Chordata > Aves > Charadriiformes > Scolopacidae > Arenaria > Arenaria interpres. The sequence goes on from VXAK01015960.1 coordinate 41,755, forward strand.
TGTCTTCCTGGCACTTTGCTACAGATTTCTATTAATCCTCTTACAATAACTGCAGAGAGGATTGTAAATGTTAGATGCTGGGAGGTTTTTGTCACAATTCCCTCTGGCTTGGTGCAAGAAAAACAAAGAAAAGTACTCAAATAGATGCACAAGTTACACACACACACCAAAAAAAAAACAACCAACCAACCCAAACCCACCATCAAAACAAAACATCAGTAAAACTTGAGGTTCTGTCTCTCTTGATATATACTGGATCAATCAACGCCAAGTTTGTGATTCCTGATGCGTGACCTAAATGGTGGACAACATCTTTGACTATCAAGGCATTACCAAGATATCAAGGAAATATTAAAAAACGATCTTCTGTCTTCAGGATACTCAAGATTTAAAGGTATCCATACTTACAAATTCATTTTCTTCTTGCTTAATTTAAAAATATTTTTTCAAGTTCTGATGCGATACAGATTTTTTTTGTCATCAGTAGCAATACAAGATGACAATTTTTGTACCCTGGTCCTCTCTGCATCAGCATACCTGAATCACTGGGCTCAGTGATATATATAAATAACAAGACTGGAGCAGTACAGAGATAGGGAGCAATCTTCCAAGCCAAAACTAGGGTCATCACAGAAGTGATGTTAACTGTAATCAGGAAATGCAGCAGCAGCAAGGGTAGAATCATAGAATATTATCTGCAGTATGTGATGAATCTTTTCCTTCTTCCCTGGCAGACAAAATTATCTAAATAATAGATCTGATGCACTGTGACTCTCAATGTTTTATCAGTGTATTTGGAGAAAAGAAACCATTTATAACTGAGGAACACACCAGAGTGAAATAACTGCAATTTGCAATCACTAGCTGCATCTCTAAAAGCTACAGTAAAAGAAAGTTCTACTATACAGTTGCCAGAAATTATACAAATGAATACTGGTGACAAATGATACAAATTATTATTGATATTTTAAACTAAAATCATCTGTTATATTTTCTTCACTAGAAAGACATTTTAAAATGTTCTGTGTAAAAAGTGTATTATAGGTTGAGTCAACATGTTAATATAGATGTTCAAGATCACATTAGGTCTTTCAACAAATTCATACAGCAACTTTATTTTTAATTTGGCACTTTTGTGGCCAATGTGCCAATATCTGAAAACGCAACTGCACAGCAGACACCAATAGTAACATGGATATCTGCCTCTATGAAGATCTACAAATGCACTATATTTACTTCCAAGCGAATTTAAGGATAGTCTTTGAACACTTCCATTTGTTGTGACATGTTAATGGTGCACAGATTTCATACTACCACATATTCAGAGTTCATACAGTGCACAAACAATATCAATACAATTTGTTAATGTGGAACTTCAAAGGATTCAACAGCAGGAGCTGGTTATACGCAGCAATGCCATCAAGTTAGGAGCCAATTTCCAGCCTTATTTTTCCACATTGCCTTGAAACTGATTGCAACTACTACTTCTTTTTATATTCTTGTGAACAAGTCCCTCTCTCAGCCCCCAAATTTTAATCATTTTCTGTCTGTTGGCAGTTTTCATAAGCCTTCTCCTCACAGGCATCAAGTCTGTTTCCCTCACCATTCATTACAGCACCTCGAAATCTGCGGTGCTCAATTCTTTTCTCAGCCTCTTGCTATTGTCTCAGAGCTGCCAGCTGCAGACAGGCTCATTGAACACCCTGCTCTTACTCAGTCGCACTAACTGATGATTTGTCATAAAAGTGACCCCGCCAGAACACTCAAGGGAGTGCTCACTGTTAAGTACTCACTCAACAATCAGAAAATGTGAAGCTAGAAATAAGTTACCACATCCTTGGCCTTAAATTTGATACGGCTGCTACAGCAGCATTTACCCTGTCTGATAGTTTCAACTCAGTGTTCTGCTTGCACAGGAAGGCTGGATCTAACAGAAGTAGGGCTCTCAAAAGAGTAAATTAATTTACTTATTAGCTAAGGTGGGAAATAATCACAGATCCTAAAGGTAAGGACTTCCTGCTGCTCTTATTTGACTTGCATATTTTTATACCACCCTTACAGTTCACAGGCCTAGAACTGGCTCCACACACACAGACCCAGGGCAACTTAGAACACAGTATTGCTTGCTTTGTGCAATTGTGGAAACCAGTCCATGGGGCTGTCAGAGCAGCTGAGGGCTGTCACTATCAACTGCTGCCTGAGCCACATCTCCACCTTCTCAGGAACCAGTGCCACAAAGAAACAGAATGGAGCTCCTAGAAGATTATTCACTGCCACTGAGTCTCTTCATGCAGAAAGGTGCATTAGAAGTTGCAGACCACACTCTGAAACTGTGGCCTTATCTATAAATACCCAGTAGAAGAGCAAAAAAGTATTTATATTCAATAGGCAAGATCAATATTTCCAAGTGTAGGCAGTAAAGCTAGGCATCTGCATTTGGACTGACGACTTGAAATAAACAGCCTAAATTTCTGAAGTGCTGGGAACCATCTGCTCTTGTAGGCCTCAGTAGTTTTTGAAAAAATAAACTGTTTAATCAGATCCTTTGGCATGGACCTGATTGGCTAAATTTTGACACTAGAAGTTCTTAAAAAAAAATCTAGAGGAGAATGATCTCATCTAAAGAAGATATTGCTTCCACTCACATTTAGCCTTCTCCATGTCCTTCATTCAGCCCTGCAGCAACTATAAAATCTCAATTATTCATTATTTTTCTTAGTCTAATTCTAAAATAACAATAGAAGTTTACATGTTAAAATGAAAAATCAAAGTTCTTTCCTCCATACAGGAAGCAGCACCAATATATGATACTTCACAGTGCTCCTTGCTAGAACTATCTGCATCACGGACTGAAATATACACAACTAAAAATAACACCTCAAACTATCATATTTTGCCAGGCATGTCTGTATCTCAAAATGAAGGGCAATGGAGAGATATCTAAACTAGCAGGAGCACTAGTTGGGACATATATTTAGTGTAGTGAAGCATCATAAAGCCTTCTACTACTCTACTGCAACCAAGCTAAGCTCTGCTATCAATCCAGGTTTACTGGCTTTGGTACTGTCTCATTCTGTTATGGCCATACCAATTATATTATGCTTTGTCACAGTGTATACACGTCTTTCAGTCTCCTACAGGGAATTAGCTCAGACTTGCACAGAAACTAGTAAAATAGGAATGAAACTTTAAATGTCAGAAAAGAGAATGGTTTTAAACATACAGTGAAGTATTGTTCTTAATGCTTTTGTGCAGTACTATACCTTTTATGTGCATATAACTACACAAAGGTAACAAGTGTGTGGTTTTGTTTCGTTTTGGGTGGGTTTTTTTGTTTGCTTGTTTCAAGTGCTACTACAATTTTGAAAAAGCTTGAGCTCTGATTTGGAGCTGCTACCTGGAAAGGTCAAAGCCTGAACTATTGGTTATAAATAACAATTTTTAATTCTATTTGCTGAATGTATGAAGCCCTTATCCCCACCAACACCTCTACAAGCTGCCTCAACAGAAACAGTTGATAGGGTGACAAAGATGTTTGTGAATCTATGACCTTAATAAAATGTGGTTTTAAGTGATCACAAAAGCTGTCTCTGTGCTACAAACCAGTAAGCTCTGAGGTACATCCCTCATTTCCCATCATCTTCCAGCTCAAAAGCTTGCCGTTCCTTTCTAAAGGAAAGGAGTATTGGCTGGGAGATGTGACACTGCCAGGAGTTAGGATGTGACATCAGAAACGAGACACAGCAGGGCACAGGAGAGTATGTCTGCCCTCCAACACAGATACAGCAGTTCTATTTCTTGGCCGTGTGCAAGTTAAAATCTCCCCCAGCTGGCAGATTTCAGTTAAGAGATGATATCAGTACCAATATGGATCAAGATAAAGATGCAGAACAGTATTTTAAAGAAGTTTTGATAATGTCAATTTTAACTCAAAATAACTTTAGTCACACATGGGTTCTTAGAAAGAAAGCATATCATAGAACAAAATATCTTTATGCTTGAATAAATGTTTAACGAAATGAGTCATGCCAGTATACCTAGCTTCTATATAGCATTATTTAGCAGTAAATAAAGTGATTAACAAGTGGAAAAATACTATTGTTTGTTTTACACTTGTGAGCACTGAGTCTCAAACAGGCATAATGCATTACCGCCTCTGGATGCATTGCAAGCACATGATAGAGCTCAGAATGAGACCCAGATTTCCCATGTCCATATCCAGAACTCTTACAGACCTGCTTTTTAGGTAAATAAGTATCATCAATAAGAATATTCCTTTCTAGATATTAAATATTAAAAAGCTTCTAGCTTCATGGCAGAAATTGAAATACTCAGCAACACAGACGCACAGCATTCTGAGTTCAGATACAAGAAAATGAGTGTTAGTGTTAATTCCAAATATGAAGGAAGAAAAAAAAGCCACACAAAAACATGGCTTGCAAATGCAAGGAGAGAAATTTAAAACCACTTCGAGGCTTAATTTACAGAGAAGATAGATTTTTAAAGTAGTAATGAGGGGTGGGATTCCTCCAAAGAACAGTCTACCAGTGTCCTAGAACTCCTCTGTCTGTTTTAGCCAAACACAGGAAGGACTGAGGAATAACTCATGTTTTTATTTTTTAAAGAAAATCCCCTATAAAAGCAGAACAACAATTTATTAATCTGCTCAGTTTTGGAAATTATTTCAAACTACAAAATGTGAACAGCCTTTTCCCAAAGTAGCATTAACTAAAAAAAATAGATCGAGGTGATCTGTGAGACAAGCCACACTGAACAAAGTACCGCTTATGCCAGGTAGATCTTGTCCCTAGAATACACAGCCTTAAGCAGTTGAGAGGAAAGGGTTGTGATTACAGGAAAGGTAAAACACTACACAGCTTCCACACAATATGGTTCACTGCTGGAAACCAAAGGTATGGCTAATGCCAGAAGATTTTGCGTTCATACAGTGGGATGCTTACTGTATAACATATCATATGCTTCCTATTCAGACCCTCCTGCTGCTGCTAGGCAGCCGTAAGGAGACTCCAGCTCATGAGATGACAAGAACCATCCTTAATCCAAATAGAAGCAACTGAAAGCAGTCATCACCACCTGATCGAAACTATGCAGTGTCTATGTACTGCCTCAGGCAAACAATAATGCTGGGATCACTCAAAACAAATCATCTGTTCTGGTCCACCACGAAGTTGTACAAGTGCTCATACAGCACAGCTGATGGGATGATAGGGAAAAATACCCACAGCCATCCTGTGACCCTTTTCTGCTGTCCTGGGCATCTGGACATTTATCTTCTAGACAGGTGTTATTCAAGCTGCCAGCTACTCTCCTTGGCAACCAAACTAGATACAAAAGATCTGTGGGAGAGGAGCATTTGCTCTCTTGCCCCCCCCGCCCCCAAAATACAGTTAGTCCTAACAGAGCAGCTTGCTCTTGGCTAGCAAGCTAGTATTGATACATTTTTCAGCACAATCTTAATTGCAAACAATTAAAATGACTGAATACTGAATGAAATAATACTACGCAGATGTAAAAACAATGTACCTGTACTCAGCTCTACCCTACTTTATATAAGTGTAGGTTGGCAATTTTTAAAGTATGGTTATCATAAGAGGATTTCTAAATCTATATTGAAAGGTTGAAAAATCAATTTTCTCTTACCAAGGACAGGTACTTCAAAATTAATATAAAATTGATATTTTATGTCAATATGTACTTGCTCAATAAAATATGCACTCATCTTCCACTGCAAACACTGAATACATTTTCTCTTCAAAAAAATTCCTATCCTTTTCATTTACAGCTTGTCCTCCTGCATTCCCCTTCAAGACAGGATTCATTCCTATTACACCTAAAATTGTGAGGAATAGTTTGAGTATTGTTTTTCCAGTGGCAGCATCAGCATAAACAATCCCTTACATCTTATCAGTTATTTCCACCCTAGTCCTGCCTCATTTATGGAAGAACAACTGCTCATGAGAGAATATTGCAAACCATACAAGAAGACAGCTCTTGAGGTAAAAAGACTACTTTTTTAAAAAAAAATTTAGTTGACTAATTCAATTCACTAAATATTTCCTTGACTATATACAATGACTCACCTGGCAAGGGGGGAGAGGGGAGGGAATGAGAAAAGAGGACTGTGCTAATTTTAGCTGGGATAGAGCTAAATATGGTACTGGTTTTAGGTGGGAAACAGGGATTTTCCTCAGAGTAACTGGTATGGTGCTATGCTTTGGACTTGTGACCATAACAGTGTTATACAAATAACAAGCTTTCAGGAATCTTATACTTGTTTCTACAAAATTCCAGAACATCTAATGCTGGACTCATTGATTTCTACTGCTTTTTCTCAATTAATTGACATGCCAGCAAAAAAGAGTATTTCTACAGGATCACGGCCTCATCATGAATTCATTTGTAGGTAGTGAGCTGTATCCTTCGCTCTTCAAAGTTTGACTCCGCAGGTTTTATAGAGTGATTCAAAGCAGCAATCCAGGTTTAAGATTATACAATGCTCTGCCCATGGAAGATTCATGTGCCTAAATAGCTTTAAATTTTTGGGTACCAGCTGTATTGTTACTGAATTTGTATCCTCTTGTGATACTCAATCTCTTGCTCTCAAGGATGCTTTGGTGCGATTCTCTTCAGTAGGGAATATCAGAAAGCTCCCAGATTAGTCTTGTTTCCATGCCCTTCCAAGCATGGTAACTCCTTAGTTTTTCCGATGGAAAAAAGCGTAAAGCAATTTTATTGCAGAGTTCTGTCTTTCCTTTTTTGAAAGCTGATTTTTTTAATATTTTCTTTTTTAACCTTTCTGGTAACCCACTTATTCAAAAGGCTCATGTTCAGCGAAGTACAAGATTACAGACAAACAGTTTCAAGATCTCTGCTCCCTAAACCTGCAGCAAGAGGTACGCTCTAGACTGGAAAACACCTCACTGAGATCGTTGCTATGGCAAAGCTTAATAAGAGTTTAGAGACTGGGCATGCAGCCAAGAAGAAAATGGGGAGGGCTGACACATGACATTTCCCCCTTTGTTCTTTTCATACAATTTGCTTTCTGCAGCTCTTCTCAAGAGCACAAGAAATGTTTCAGCTTCAATTATCTCCACAGGAGCTAGCTTCATTTTTTTCTCCCTTTTTTTTTTTTGCTCAAAGATGACAGTCACAACTACTGTGACTTAGATTATTTTTTTTTCTTCAATTCCCAATGAATTACGTATGTGTTCATAATAAATAATTCTTACAAAGATTGTTATCACCTGAACTGTTGATTTCCTTTGTATTAAAAGAAACTAGATGGGAAGTTGGGGACACAAACCTAATGGCTTCATTTCAACTCCAGTTTAACTTGACAGCCAACAAGTATGGCATTTTCTGAAAAAAGGCACCAGTTTATTGTAAAAAGCAGAATTTTTTGTTCATCATAAACAGAGCTTACAAAACCCATCACTTACTATCATCTTCAGGCAGTTTTAGGCAAAGTTGGTATTATCTGATTCTATAATTGCATCCAGTTAACTTTAGCGTAAACTGTATGATCAAATATCTTTTTATAGTTAAGAGACTGTTGCTTGCAGAAAGTGTTGTAAACCTCTACAGATGTATTTTAATATAGAATAGCATAGTAGAATGCAAACCCAGTATAGGTTTATACTTCAAATAAGGAAGGTAAAGGAAAATACAAAAGGACATTGAACGATCTTTGAAATGCCTTGAGAAGACTAGGAGATGCTATTTTCTATCACTTCCCAAGCTTCAGTACTGTTGAAATCGCACGGTTGAGCTCGTTTTAGGCACTGTGTTAATAGAGCACCATGAGACAGTTTACCTGCACACCTATATGAACAGGCCTCTGAAGGAATTGGACACAATACTATCCAAAATGACAAAAGGAAAAATAATACTAAAAAGAAACTACATAAAATGGGAATCACAGGGTCCAGGGACAACCAGGCTCCTCCAGGTGGCAGAGGTATTGATTCTGGAACCTAGATCATGACAAGACAATGGACACCAAGTTCTTCGGTCCATACCACGCTCTCACAGGGAGAAACACCGCTAACACTCTCTGAACACTTGTTGCAGTATAAAGTTCAAAATACATGACACCACAACCACACTACATGACCACTAGTGCAACACAATGATTTTTAGCAAATTAAGTGCTGGCCTTCCTCAGTCTGCCTGACCCAAAAGTGGATCTCAGGATGCCCAGATACAACACGTGAATTCAGGCATTGTGTAGATGGAAAGCCCGGGGTGGTGTATGGAAATCTCTTCTTATGCAGGAGCCTACAGCCTCCAAGACATCTGATCCAGCAGATTGTAAGCTTGGTCAAGGCCATTCCTCTGACACTGTATTCTGGCAGGCACAAGGAGTATGTGACCACTGCCAGCACAGCTATAGAGTAGCCCTGGTCTACACCTAGGACAAAGGCTGTGTTCCCTCACTGCTGCTGAACTCTTGATACAGTCCTGCTGTGCTGTCTGCTCTGAGTGCTACAGCTGAGGGAAGGTTCCTTTTCCCACCTTCGTAGCCGCAGGGCATCCCAGATGAGCTCTAGCAGTCACTTGAACACAGCCTGCAGAATTTTACACCTTCTGTGTTGACCTTATGCCACAATTCAGTAAAGCTTCCCTACCTCAGACAGCAATGATGCTCAAGGTTAAACACATCTAAAGTCAAAGCCTCGGTCTGCTACAATGGAGTGCAAACTGAACTTAATGCCTGCCAACTATAACCCAATAATACATCTTTATCATTCCAAAACAAGCGATTCTAGAAATTTGGTTCTTTCAAAGACACTGAGGTTTCCACTTTGTCCAGATTCCAAAATGAAATTTAAATTTATTAATTCATTGCCTTTTACAGCAACGAAATTTTGTCTCCTGATTGATTTTAAGAAATCCATTACAAAAGAAATAACTTCATGGCAAAAAGGTTTGAGCTGTTGCACTGTATTCTGTGCCCTCACAGCAGTTTGTGAGACTATACTTGAAAACTCTTCCATAAAAAGAAGTTTATCAGACATACCTCTTACCAGGATTTGTAGCAAACAAGTAAACCATGTAAGAAGTGTCCTAAAACTCCAAAATACTTTACACTCATACCCTGAACAAAATACGGTCAGGAGGAAGAAAAGTAATCAGTAGTCTAACACACAGTAAATAAACTTCTAAAGCAGGTGTAAGGTGGACAATGCTTTGAAACAATGAGAGCTATCAATGGCAATATTAATTTAGCAGGGTATGAAATAGAAAGAGGAGGTACTTACTCATGAACTTTAGCTTATACACAAGGAACTGACAGTCACTATCCTTAGTTACAAGAAGAGCTGTTTTCCCTGTCACATGAAAGGAGCTAACCACTCAGCAGCAAAAGCACCCATGAGGATGCTATAAATGAGGAGTGACTAACACACAGGCATTTCTGACTAGATCAGTAGTACTTCAAGATTTAATAATATTTTAATAGGAATGGTAACAGTGCTCTGCTGAAATGACTGGATGTGAACTGCTTTCAAAACAGCACCATATAATCTGATGGCTTTATGAACATAATGAAAACACCACACCGCAATACAGAAGGGTTTACAGTTGCTGCAGTCCATTTAGCCATCTGCCCAGCAAAAGGTCAATGCAATTAACAGTTTTAAAGACAAATGTGATTGAAAAGTAGAGACCAGACTTTATATAAAAAAGAGGATCTAAATCAAGAAAATATATACTTTGATTCCAGAGATAGTACCATTAATTTCTTCCTGAAAGACAGATCTATTTCCATAATAAAACACTGTAGCAAAAGGTTTTTATGACCCTTTAACAGATGTTTCAGCCATATTGAAAACACCAAAGATGTCAAGCTTTAAGATCTAGTTCTGGGACATCAGGCCATGTCAAGAAGCTTACAGTCCCACACAAAAAAACTACATTTGATCAGACACCAACACTCATTCAAGGAAAGACTCTAAAAAGCCAACTCTTCTGTCCTTTGAGACCCTTTTCTAGGTTGCCAACTTCAAAACACCACTTGTATTTTTAATATATGATTACATTGCATAGAATTAGGAAAGCACAAAGGTGGCAATCACAAGAAATGCTGAAAAATAAGCAGCATTTAAAGGATACATTTCTAAGAAAATGGATTAAGAACAGCTACAGGCTAAGAAAAGATAATTGTTTGAGTTAGAAACTCACATAGCTGAAAACTGAAGGAGACGTCACGGGGTTCTAAACTGGCAGTGGTTTATGGAGAGCTGCTCAGAACCCACCATGTCAATTCCTCTGCTTTTGCTATCTGCAGTAAAATCCTGCTCCCAAATATCTGACAGGCATTCTGCCTTGGACAAGATCTTAAGTAAGGTTCATTTATAGGAAACCTGCATCTGGCCTCCTGCACGTGGCTATCAAGGACAGCATACCACATCAAGTGCAGCAGCACTTGAGGACTGCTACTGGTTTCAAAATCCCAGCACTACCAGTGTGTATAGGCTGGAAGCATCCAAACTGTTAGGGCCCCAGACATCTAGAAACTCTAAGCAAAGCTCTGCTATCTTTAAAATCCACCAACGTAGAAAAAGCAGTCATATCCAGGAAAACCCAGGTGTATGGCAGCCCTAAGTTAAATAATGAAAAGGCATGTACTGGATTATATTTCCATATTAGCAGTTGCCAAAGGGATGTTTCTTGGGATCTGTTAAGCTTAAGTTTCATAGTATTAAAGCAATGCAGGAGCATACATCTTGCAGCACAACATTCAGCACAGGCACTACTCTTTGATTTGCACTGCTGGGCACATCCTCAGGGACAAAGTGGTGTCACCATCCCAGCAAGCTGCTTAAGGTATGGCAGAGAAGGCTCAGAAGTGAAGCTTGGTCCTTTCTGCCTTTCAGAAGGATTGCATCTGTCACAAATCCAGGGAGCAGGCTGAGTGAAAACAAGCTTCTGATAAGCATGTGAGAGAGCAGGTTCCAGCCAAAGAAAAAACATTCAGACTGCTGAGCGATTACAAGAACTAATATCCAATAGGGATTTTCTTAAAAAAATACTAAAGCTATTGAAAAGATTAGGCTGCTTAAATTTAATCTTTATTTGGTATAAATCTATATAGCTTCACTGAACTCAAAACAAGTACACTGATTTTTCTCTGGCTGAAGAGCTAAATGCAACTTGGACATAAGCAGGCAAGTTCTGTGAAATTTCATAGAAATTAGCTGCACAGACTTCTACAGAAATTTATCTACAAACACCAAGAGGTGGAGAATGACTAAAAATCTCAAGGTAAGATTTTTGATTTATCCTCAGGCAGAAGCAGTTATCTCAAATGCCCTACTGTTATGTTACAACAGACAAAAAAAAAAGCTACGAAGTCAGGCCTGCTTCATAAAAAGGTTTTAGCAAGTAGAAACAACCTATATTCCACAGGGCTGGATCCATAAACTCTACTTTGCTACTTACACAAGAAAAATGAGAACTTGAAATGCAGCTAGGTGACTAAATGCAGACTTCTCACATAAGAAGCTGGTATTTAGATATATTTAATATTTAGCAAACAATAAAAAAAATATGATTTTATGATGATGGATCCTATCCCCTTCCTACTTCCAGAAGGCTGACTACAGTGTTAGTCAACTGCTACTGCATCATAATACTAACAATCATACAACTAACAGTTGTATAACTCAGCTTTACCCCCTTATTAATGCAGAATGACAGAATGATATGGGGTTGGAAGGGACCTCTGGAGATCATCTAGTCCAACCCCCCTGTAAAATCAGGTTCACCTAGTGCAGGTTGCACAGGAATGTGTCCAGGTGCGTTTTGAACGTCTCCAGAGATGGGAGACTCTGCCACCTCTCTGGGCAGCCTGTTCCAGTGCTCTGGCACCCTCAAGGCTTCAGTGTTCTGTCAAACTGCTCACTTTCACACTAGTGGAAAGTAATGGAAACGCATTCTCTACCCAAACTCTGTTGATGCAGACTGCATCAACAGGTTTTATTTCTAAACAGCTTCCTGAAATAGTGTAAATTGTTGTTTAGGGACTGCTTGTGTCAACTATTTATCTGAATACCTGTTACTAACGCATGCTCAGTGACAAACTTTTGAATTCAAGAGATCTTAGGAAAGCAGAGGAAAACAGAACAAAAATCACAGTTTTCATTAAGCAATAGGGAAATCTTTTTCTAGCACTACTTGTCACAGTTTTAAAGACCATTACCACAGGGAATATATTCAAGCCTATCTAACTTATCATCCTACTGTCGACCTGCTACTGCTCCCTACTTATTTATAGGACCCCATTCTACAACACTCAAATTAGCAATCCTACCACCTACTGAAAAGCTTTCCTGACTTCAGACATTGAAAACAGGATTCAGCTGCCTAAATAGGGGCATGTAGCATCAATGCAACATGCCTTGGAACTCAAGGCAGAGTCTCTGATAAACAGAACTTATCACTATTTTTCTGCTTTTTGGTACAAAGCTACAAAGAAATGAAAGGACTCCGGACTGTGCAGAAAGCTTTTGTTACCAAATGTGTATTAATCACTTTTACAATCCACTTCAGATTTCACAGTAAAGATCTATCCCATTGTCAGAACTGAAACTTTGATCTAAGTGGTGGTGAAAACTGAACTACAGTCAAAACCGAAGCACAGTCCAAGAATCTGAAGGATTCCATAGGTTAAATTCTTATTGAGCGAGAAATATATGGGCCTCCATATCATGCAACTGTTAATGACGACAAAATATCTGCCAACTGCCATAATCAAGGAAACAGTAACTCAACTAGTGAAAATACCACAGTAAAAGAATGATTGTCTGCTAAAGCATATTTAGCTTCAGGTAGCATCTCTGTAATTGAAAAAATAGATATCCATTTCAAAGATAATCCTCAAATTATAATTTTCTCGCCTACCAGATTTATGTGATTTAACATGCAGTCATTTTCTCATTAAGACTTAAATATACAGTACTCGAACAAGTGATTGCTGTTTTTAAATGACAATCGAGCATTTCTTTCCTGGTGCGCCTGCCTGTGATACCCAGAGCACGTAATGGTTTTCTTTTAAAAGCCAACATGCTGTAGGTATCATCCACCCTCAAATTACTTCACATATCCAGCTGTTGTAGATAACTACCCACTTGGGCCCTGGGCAAGGAGTAAGCCATTAAGCCAGTCAGCTTTCCTACAACTTCCTTAACAAAAACCAGAGACTATGAATTTCATTTTAAGAAGAAAAAAAATGTTTTGCTTTGCAGGAACAGTGAAGCATTGGAAAATTGGATTTACGAAGGTGACAGAATCCATTTACATAGGAGATTCTAAAAGCATCTTAGATTACCAAGTATCAGAGATAGTCCAGACCAGGATCTCTTAATTTACAGCTCATAGGCCACACATAATTTGCAAAGCAATTTAGCCTGCTAGCATATCAAGCTACCAAACTAACATAGGAATAACCAGCTCCAAGCACCACCCTCCCCCTCAACTCCAAAATTATCCTTCCTCAGAAGTCATGTAATGGTGTAGCGTTCAATTTAAAGTAGCCAAAAAGCAATATCCACATCTCTTTAAAGTTTAGTGTGTACTTAACTTTCATTTGGTACAGTAAAGCATGACAGGCACATGCTGGATCATACCACTTGTGAAAACAGGAGCACTCCCTGAATTTTACAGAGCTTTCCAACATGCAATAGTATTTCTAGCACAATGTGAACCAAGTTTGAGATATGACATAAAATTAAGATGCTTTTAGGAATACCATTTCTGTTCCTCATGTTCTATGAATGCAGAGGAAATGATGCCACATATATCCAGTCATAGTTTCAAACAACAACACTGCAAAATAAATTTCCATGGTTTTGCCAACAATAAACCTTTATTACATTTCCTCAAAATGGTGGATATTCACCTATCAGAACTACCTAGGTAGCACGGCGGTTTTGGGGTGGAGGAGGACAGGACAACACACAACCACACCACTGTGAAAAGCAGAAGTTTCAAATACCAAGGCACTGAAAACTAGTAACCACATTTAGAAGTCCAGTCCTAGATTTCTTAGCTGACCAATCATACTTCATGGAAAACCAACTGACTCAGGCACCCTGAGTTCCTGCACAAACAGCAGTCTAAAAAGTTACCTGTTAAAAGATCTATTCAGTAGTGACTGCTGTGTTACAAGGGGATTTACAAAAGCTGGGACTGGTTGGCAAATTCTATATATTAACTGAAAAGGCTTTCTTAATTAATATTCATTAAATAATTTGAACAGCTCTATTCTCTATTAAATAACAACCCTCATAATGAAAAGCTTTTCCCCCCTCTCATTCACAGCAAAATGAGACACAGTATTTCAGTGCTGTTCTTAATAGGCAGTCATTGCTACTGCACTGAAAAGATGACACACTTTCACATTTAGAGAAAGGCTATTAGTGGACAAATAATTGAGAGGCTTATTGACATCAGTAACTAAGAATACAGCTGCACTCTTTGGCTTTTCATTTCTTTTTGACCTATCCAGTATTTGTGAAAATATTGAAACTTTCAATAAGAGTTCCCAAGTTGTTCAAGGATTTAGTATTCTATTCTCTATCATCCTATTTTATTCAGTTATTTGTGTCCTTTAATTAAAAGGTATGGTTTTACAGTACAAGAAAAGCTTATCCTTGGGGTCTCAGAAAAAAACATACCTAGTAAATGTTATTTCGGGTTATGGGAAATGTCAGCAAAAATCTGAATGAGGATTATGAACAGCATGTAATGGGTGCCAGAAACAGGGAAGTTGTTTGTGTTTTGGGTTTTTTTTTCCACAAAATTATTTTAGTGACAAAAATTCTCTGTTGTTGAAAATAAACAGCTAAGTAGTCAATAGTCACACCAACAAAGCAGCACAAATCCTCTAGCTTATCATATTACTATGACCTTGGAAACAGCCAACCCACTGACTCAGCAATAAACAAACAGATAAGCTGTTGTTATTGGTTCTTGTCTGAAGTTGCTTGAGGAATTGCTATTTTTTTTTTTTACGTTTAGAAAAAGAGAATTCTCTATAAAAGGGACTTGTTCCTTCACAACTTTCCCCTGAAATCAGTTTCCTACATAAAGGTGCCAAGTTCCATTGGAGAGATTATTTTTAATTATTTTTTTCTTTTAAACATTTCACAAGCAATGTCTTCCTACAAAATGCTTCTCTCTCCTCATGTGCATCTAGACAAGCATAATACCCTCTCCGAGAAAGACAAAAACATAAGAAAAATGCATGCCCTTCCTCCTTTACAACATATGCAAGCACCAGCACAATCCCTCTTGAGACTACTTCAATGACAGCATACACCAAAGCCACATCAAAGAGACAAAACACATCTCTTCTATGAATTCTGTCGTACACATTCTGCACGCTGTGCCCAATTGCAGAAACACGTAAAAACAAGGGTCACTTTCAGGCATCACAGCTGATTTAGCTGTAATTCAAAGAGCTTACTGAGGTCAAAGGGGGGGAGAGAATTTGCATAAATCTCAATGTATTTCCAGTGAATTATGTGTAAACATATTTTTTCAGGCAGATTACCTGCCACAGTATTATCTCTCAAACTCATCTCTGAGTATACTAAACTCTCTGCATAACAAATTACCACAGACTATCAGCTATGGTGGTTTAGACCCACATCTACCACCACATTATACCCCACATCACAGACTTTGCTGTATATGTACCTCTAGGCTGGCTGCCTCTCCATAGTCACATTGACAGTGGCAGGAGAAATCCATTTGCAATCACTCACACCCACAATCATCATCACAACACTGCAGCACTCTCATGTTCAGTTGGAGTCAGGCTGAAACCCTGCTTTCCTTACCCTGTGGGATTGAAAAGAGAAGCCTTTCAGAAAAATACTGACACAGACACATACCAAGCTACTGCTAATGGAGTGGCTTAAAGGAGTCACAGAAAGGAGGGTCCTGCAGATCAAAGGGTTGTAGGGCATTTGCAAGACAGCCAAGAACCAAATAAGACGGACTTCTGGCAGCAATGAAGCTACTTGTCAATATTACAGGGCATGGGACAGAATACTCTCCCAGCAGAGAGGCACAGTACATAGGTCATTGAGGACACAGAGACTCCCAGACTGATATGTGGTGGGGAGGAAGATCTCAATAGCTTCTCCAGTTCTCAGATTAACACGAGAGCCAGAGGCAGCCTAAACTCTAGGAGACATTTTATTGAAACAGGTTCCACTGCACATTGGAGCCAGCGGGAGCATTTCCTAGGACTGCACCCTACCCTACCTCAATATGAAGTACAGGCCACAGCACTTCATCCCAGCATTTTAACAAGTGTATTTCATAGCATTTTAACAGGATAATCCAAGTGACACAACATTAACAGGCAAGAGAGATTCTTTTGGGAGAAGATGATATAGTAGTGATTCGCTTTCACATGAGAATTCACAAAAGCATCAGCATAGCAGGAGCAAAAGGCTGAGAACATTTACCCTCTCCAGTTCCAAGGATTTCGTGCAGAACTATATTTTACTATATTTGCTAAAGACATAAAATTGAATTTTAAGAAATGGTGTTTTGCAATGGTGGTAACTTTATAAAGCAGAACTGCCCTGCCATTTGCTCTAGACTAGACAGCTATGCTTTCCTGTACCTCAGGGAAACTAGTCTGGAAAAGTATTTCATTATATATCTTTCTGTGCTCTCTTTTGACATCTAAACAAGTATTCTTCCAGCTTCCTGGGCACCAAAAAAAAAAAAAGGTAATAAATCCTTCAAGATAGGTATCTACACTATTATTGATTCTGTTAATGCAAACTACTGAGTCCCACCCTTGTTCTCCCACTTAACAAGCCCCCCCACAGCCCTGCTATGTATCTCAATGCCAGACTCCCCTGAACATGCACACCATACAAAGACAGAAGGTGTAAATTTTATTTCAAATACAAGTTGCAAGAGGAGGGGTATTAAAAAAACAAGATCTCTAGTCTCAACACTGGAAAAGTCCATGAGGATGGTAGTTCAAATATAAGAATTTTTTTTTTCTAATCTGTGTTGGAAGTTGGACAGAGTAACAACCATCTGCTACTTTCAGTTCCCTTGTGGGCCCTGTATTGAATGATGCAACGTTTCGCCTTCCAGAGCTTGAAAAACTGCACAGGGTTCTGCAGGGGAAGCTGAGAGGGGGACGGAAGAAATGAGACTAAAGATGGCCCAAAAGTCTGAGGGCCAGACAGCTCAGCAAGAGAGCCCTTTGGATCTGCCAAGAAGGCAGTGAAGTGACTCAGCAGGACCCCACTGCAGCCACACAGCGATCAGCCTGACTGCTCAACAGTTCACTGCAGAGAGCCCTCCTGTGAGCCAGGACTCAATGGAAAATAACAGCAAGAATGAACTCATGAACAAAAAGACTGCTTGGCTTGAGACCATGCTCCAGGCAGAGGGACTCTGCTTCTCTAAGAGCAGCTTGCTGCAGCCCCCAGCATCGGAAGCAGCCAGCCCCAGCAAGTTCATGCCTCCTGCAAGCCCGAGTCCCAGGCACTGCTCAAAGCACCTCCGGTGCCTCCAGCCACGTGTTGGTGCTTATTGCCACAGCTGTCCTAGATTCTCTGCAGAAGGCCAAGCTGAAAGCCAGTAACACAGTGGAAACTTCAAGACCAGATGTAAATGCATATTTTTTTTTTCCAAGCACCAGGATATTCCCAAACTGCGTAACTATATGTGAAGGCCTGTACTGTTTATTTCCAACTTCTATCACTTCTGCTGCTGTTGACTGGACTCAAACTCCCAAAGCTTTCACAAAATTTGTAATAATTCCCTTCAATAAAACTAAAGAACAAATACTAATAACCTTAGTGTATTTGTGTCAATACATGTGAAGAAGTGCAAATGTTTGATTCAAGTTCCACAAAAATCAGACTTCCCAAGATGGGGCTGGAGTCATCAAACACAAAACAAAGCATGGAAATTCATTAAAAGACTACAGGAAAGAAGCTCGACCACCTTTTCACAGGTGATAATCTTCCTCTCTGCTTAGAGAGAAAGGGCCCTCTGGACAGAAGTCAGAGCCAATTAAAAAGTTTTAAAACAAGATAGACAGTGAACACATGTAAATACTCATTGTACAAATAAAGAAAGGCAATTATAATAGTGATCACTGAAAAGCCCTCACACAGGGAAAATTACCCTGAGACCAAAACGCTTTACTAGTCAGTTCAACTAAGCCTTGAACCCAAAGTATACTTGCACTTGTTCCTGTGGTTTTTATTCATATTCTGCACACCAACCCTTTCTTAAACCTTAATCTTTCCTTGAAAGTACTAGTAAGCCTTATTCAACCCAGTTATCTCCACCTCAGCCACGGGCAAAGACAGCTTGCTTGCTTCACTTGAAGTCATTCGCATTTATCATTCCATTCCCATCAGCCCTCAGAGAGGCTCCTGGGGAAGCCCCTGGCAAATTGCTCAATCTTTCCTCTTCCCAATGCCAACATTTTAAAGGTTTCCTTTGATCTTAACTGCAAGTCTAGGACAACTAAACCTCACCAGATTTAGCAGAACCTACAAAAATACATCTCAAGTTTTTTCATTGCTTCATTGTCCTCAGGGACTCTTGGCATTTTCTGGAGCATATCTTCTCATAGCTACTCTTTCAGCTCAAATTATTTTTTAGTTCAAGCCCTGTTTAGTATAAGCCTGAATTCTAGCAGGAAGTCACATGGGTAAACATAAGTGCACTTGTTAAAAAAAAAAATTAAATATTTACACATACAACTTGCTCTCATTCTTTAATCAAAAATAATATGTCTTTCCTGACTAAATTAACACATCTTTCAATATCTTTATAATAAACCAAATTGAAGCCCTGCACCCAAATACCTTCTGATCTTATAGCCAAATCATGTTTCTCTGGTGGATGCTTTGCTTTGGTAAGTTTTGTCTTAAATTTGTACTACAGTTATGAAGTCATACAGTTGTATTTTTTAATTAGGCTTCACCAGGTACTAAACCAAGGAGACTAGATGGATAAAGGCACATTTCAGCCTCTAGGGATTTGATTTATATTTAGATACATTATTATTTTTAGCTATACAGAGTCATGAGTTATAAGCATTCTGAAAATCAAATTAGAAAGAGATACTAGATTTAGGAAAGACTAGAAGAAACTTTTTCCTCCAATATGAGAAATAAAATACCCTAAATCCAACACAGCTACCAAACTGGCATAAGCTTTAAAACAACTGGATTTATAGGCCTTTTTTACTGCTAAAATTTTTGCAGTTTAAAGATGCAGACATAGCAGAAAATTTTTCTCTCATTGATAACCTGCAGCTGCCTTTTGCAATTTATGCATGCTAAATGCTTCTTTGTGCTTCTGAATTAAAAAGAAATGAGGAACTAATTTCTTGAGGTCTTGATTTCTAGTAAATGTGGTTTTATGCACATATGAATTAGCTAATTACTGGGAGATACTAGGTCTGCAGGCACAAAGGTGTGAGCCAGCTAGCTAGCCTAGCTCAAACTAGCTGGAACGGGGAACTAGGGATTACAGCAGGGCCCATCCCACATACCTGACAATGAGAGCAGAACAGCTCCAGAGATAGCAGCCAGCTTTAACCATGACCTCCATCCATCAGGTACGTTCATGATGATGAGGCAGGTCTGAGACCAAGCTTGATGGTGAACCCACAGGTCAGGATCAGACACACCGATAGCAACAGGACAGGTCTGCCACTCAGGCCACGCCTGGGCCAGGGTCCACATCAGCAGGGTCCATGGACACAGACAAGCATAGCTGTGGCCAAGTCGGAGACTAGCATCCCTACAGCATTGCTTAAAAAGAGACAGGTGACCCAGGGCTCAGTTTAAATAGTGCTCCTGGGCCCATGGGCAGTGCTGAAGGGCCCCAGGTGAGGCTCATCAGGGTCATTAACAATATCAGTGCTTCAAGACACCTGACAGGAGGCTCCTTGAAATTACTGGGATGCTGCCTTGTTGAAGCTCACTGTCTGGAGAAGCATATCATTCACCCGAAGAAATACAGCCAGTGAGGATTAAATCTTAATCTGTAATCAGTGTTCCTATTCATCACGGTACCGTTACAGGAAATCGGAAAATTAATCTTGAAATGAATAATCTTGAAACTGTGAAAATGGGGCAAATGAAGTTGCTGATATCTGTCAGTACTGCCTAAATCCTTTCTCCGTAACAACTTAGTAGCTCTGTTAATATTTAGGGTTTTTTTCTCCCCCAGTATTTGAATGGAAAGAAAAGAATTTTGCTCCCAGGACAGCACAGCTCTCAGTAAAAAGTTAAAGTAAAATGATTTGGCTCTTTCTAACAGGACAGGTTTCCACTGAACTCAGTCTACACAACTAATCAATGTGCTGTACAAATTAGATAGGTGAAATTTTTATCTACAAGACATTTAGAATGCACCTAAGATTGTGCTCACATATAAATGGAAAAAAAAGAAAGAAACGCAAGTCATCTCAACCGAAGGAGAATCAATCTCTTCCAGAATCAATTAGGTCTCTGCAAAGGCAATTGCTTTACAGCAACCAGAAAAGTCAATAAAATTCAGAGAAAGTTCCTAGTGGCAGATGTCTCTAACAAGCACACCTTCCATATATGTTCAGATGGCTCAGGATTTTTATACTATCTTCTGACCAGGCAATTTCTCCATTACTGTGTTTTTCCTTGTACTGGTGGGACTTGGCTGTCAGCAAAGTTTATTTTCAACCGGTTTAAATTTAAAAATTAAAATTAAAAAAAACCCCAAGTATAACATGGCTACTATCCAATACATAGTGATTTCAGCCCTGTTTTTAGCAAAGCACACATTTATAACAGACCCAAGACAGCTCACTAGGGCCAGAGAATAAAGGTCACCTTCTTATTAAGAGTCTTGTGTATTTTCTGAATCCTACTGTTGGAGCCATTTGGAGATACCACAAATGGTGAGCTCCCACAGCAAAGAAAAAAGAAGGAATAATTTCAAAATCTATTCCAAAACTCTCTTAGTGCAAAAAGCTTATCCTTAATCCCTTGCATAATTTGGTTCATTTTGAGCATAATATAGTCTGGCCTTTCAAGTACTTTTTAAAATTGATTTTCTTCCTGTTTCCTACTTTTTCATCTCCACCACAGACAAACTTTTCAAACATTAGGAGGGCGCAGTCTAAGCTATACAAACATTAGCATCACTCAGCATTTTAAATCTGTGGAGTCTGGAGCAATTAACTTGGAGTAACAGTTTATTTCACAGTGTTTTGGAAATGACACAGTGTGCAGACTTTTTCATAGCTCATCAGTTTTAGAACATCTTATAAACAAGTGCTTGTAATTTAAGATCAATTATGATCTAACTCATGTATGATTTTCTAATGAAGTCAAATGATGAAATAATAATTTAAAAGTTATTTTTAATTCCTGGTTAGGAAACCAGTAGTAAATCTGAAAAATCTAACACATTTCCAACAGTTCTTCTTTCTTCAGTGCTTTCAGCTGAAGGTAGATTTTTATTTATCTGCAAAATACTGTTGTGTTTGAAAGTGATGCGTCACAAATGGGAGAAAGTTCATTTTGGTTGTATGTTTAAGTCAATTTGCTTTCTGCAAATTTATAGTATTTGGTGAACATATTTTTAAATTCTGCATAGCCCTTTTTAATAGACAGTATTTATTACCAGCACACTTCTGACTGAAACTAGCATTTATTTCTTTTTTATTTTTTTTTTATTTTTCTTTTCTAATTTCACACATATTATTGGCCAGTTGTATTTTTTTGCATGATGATACTCGTATCTTGAGTTAGCACAAAGAAACCAAATTATCTGCATGCAAAATTCACTGCAATGTTGTGCCTGTTTTAACACAGCTGGAGGACAGATATAAAAAATGACTCAAGGATATTCCAAGTAGTGGCAAACAGAAGATAACTGCTAGTGCATGAACAAATCCATTACTTCCCTGTCCCCTATAATTTGACTTAAAAATTAAAATTGGATAATTACTATACGACTCTTTTGTCAATGTCAGAATTAGAAGTGTTAAGACAACATTAGGCATTTCTCCGAAACCATGCTAGGACTATTTTTTTCTTGTCAGTTTATGTTCAAAACAACTGTATACTCAAATTCTCACTTCTGGAGTTTACAAATATATTCTGGTGGCAGTCAACAGTGCTTGTTTACATGGACAAAGGGCCCACAAAGACCATGTCTGTATCTTTTAGCGCATTCCCTGCAAAGTGGTGATCCCATTTAACACACACACGAAGAGGTATTGAGCCTCTGCTACAAATGGATTCCTCAACAATGCAGACCTGTGATATGGCTTAAACAGCCACATCTGTTGCAGGGATTAAAATCACCCTGCAGCAGCAGTTACACAACGTTTGGCTGCGAAATGCTGAGTAACATCAAGAGAAAGCCTCTGAGATGCTGAAAAAAGGAATGGTGGTGCTTGGGAGGCAGCCAAGATTGTCAGAGCTTGTTGTGTGACCTTCTAGCATGCCAAGTAGAACAAAAGAATAGATGTAAAGAAAATAGGAAAAGGATGAAAATCAACTGTTAAATAATGTGATGTAAATTAAAATAAATAAATTAATTAAACCCACAAACATTTGAAGGCCATAGATAAAAGTGGGAGCCTTTGCCCCTTCGGCTTTCGTCTCCAGACCAACATATAAGCCCAAACCATGACAAAGTTATAAGGAAAAGACATGCTAATAGACATAGCCCTGCAAGAATTAAGAACAATGAAATCCCCCATGTAATTTACCTGGTTTCAAGTTTCCCTACAAATCCCAGGTGTGGAGGATTTCCCTGGGATATTATCTAGGGTTCACAAACTTTCCAAGAGACTGGAGAACCCATTCCAATGGACCATTACTTCAGTTCTGTGGAATGAACTAGCTATGTATAGTTCCTTCACATTTTAAAAAGATGCCCTTACAAACTGGGCATTCGTTCTGCCATTTGCCTCTCTGCTGCTGCCAGTATCATAAAAAGTGAGGGCTGGCAACATGGAAGAGAACAGCAGCTTTGGTTCATTTGTCTTCATCACTTTTTCCTGTTTGTAGAAAGGGTTGCTATGCTACTGTGTAAGCATAACAGATTAGATTTTTGACAAGATACAATCTCATATAGAGAGAATGTTAAAATTCAATTAAAGTTAAAGTTTAGCTTGCTTTCAGAACCCCTGAAGTTTATATCAGTCCTAAGCAATACCTCTAAACGCATTTGGTGGAGAAACTGTGCCATGTGTCTTTCTATTCTCATCAAAATTTAAAGCCAAGGCAGGAAGAAAGAAGACTTTGCTCCAAAGTGCCACACAGTAAAAGTGCACCTAAAACTATATACAAGTCTTTTGTTCTTTATGTAGCCGGTGCAAATCCAAAATGATTCTGTTTCCCAAGAATAACTCAGATTGAAACTGTGATGTGGCTAGAAAGAGACCAACCTATCAACAAAAAGAGAAAGCAGCCACTGAAATTTTCATTTTGTTGAGTATTCTTCATCCATATTTCTAAAGAATCAGTGCTCTGTTTATCTGTATCATCACACACTTTATGGGCCTTTACCACTGGACACAAGGCCCTCATCACTTATTCTTGCTGTTGATGGAATTCTATCTCAAAAGACTCATGCAAACAGGAAAACAAGGACTTTGGTATGAAGAAGACCTTACCATCTGTATGATGGCAAGCTTCATACCTAATTACAGTATCAGCTAAGCCATGATGACCTCTGAGTACAGGAAGTCCTCAGGTTGCAAAACCCACTTGCCACATACTGCAAAAGAACTTGAGGAAGTTGACATGTTTCACTTGCAAAATAATACCCATGCAATAGTAAGGCAAGATAGAAGAAATTTCAGAATTCAGGCAATAATTTTGTTGCAGAGCTTGGCAGTAGTATTCTAAGAGTAAAATTCCTGGAGACAGGAATGAGACATGAGACAGGGACTGAGACCTCTGTCATAATGAAATCACAGCTTTTTCCTGGGTGAGTGTTTTGGGAAGCAGATGCTCATGGTGTTTCTAATGTGCCTGCAGACTGCTGACCTCTGCATAGGGCTAATGTAGAGGGGATAATGGCTACTGCTCCTTATAAAAACGTGCTTTTGGTCTGGGTCACGTTTAGCCAAAATTCCACAATAAAGAAAGTCACATCACCTCCTGCAGCACTGGGGGTTCAGTAGAAGCCCTTGAGGGGCAGCCTTACATTTCAAGCAGAGTTTTTGTCTCAAATTTACTTATAAGCACAGGACTAAATATACCATAGGGCATATACTGAGGATGTACACCTCAATGACCCTCCATCAGGCTTACAGTGCAGCTAAGTCTTGCTTTAATCTGTGTCATATCACAGCAGGCTTCAAGGGACCATGTACCATTCAAGCCAACAGACTGAATGAGTGTGCTACAGATTTCTCTGTGCCCTCCCTCATCTCTCTGATCGTGAGTTGAGCTGCAAACTCCAAAGGCATTCCCAGAATATGGCAGTGACTTTAACACACTGGCTCAAATCCTAACCTGTCAGTTCAGATCTGAATGGGTCATTATTAATTTATTAAGTAACAAAGAGCATGTCAGAAGTGTTAGTGGGTGCTGAAGCAGGCATCCAATATCACGCTGGTACTTATTAACACCACCTTTGGCAGAGAGAAACTGCAACAGGCTCCCCCAGCAAAGTCTCCCGCAGGCACTGCTGGGTAGCAGTGTTTGCCCTGTCCCTGCAGACACCGAATAGCTTGCTGAATATCGAAGTGTCATGCACTGGTCACTAGCAGGAAATATTTTTTAAAGGAAAGTTGAATTACTTTCATATAAAACAAACAACAATTCACATTTTCTCTAGCTGCTAGTAATTTTGATTAGGAAAAAACAGCCGACCCTTGTACTGCTTGCATAATTAAAGAATCACGCTGTTCTTCCTGTGGTTTTTCTTGCTTATGATTTTCCATTGTAATCCATTAAGTGCTACAGTATTAGCAGGGATTTAATACATCAGATTTAATCAACAGTACTTCTCATACAACAGCATTTGTGCTCAGAGAACTGTACATTAAATAGTGTTTTTAGTGGATTATCTGACCTTTCCCTCTCAAGTCTGCATTTCCTAATTACAGCTTTCCTTGTTTTGGTATAAAATATTGGCAAGGTCAAACCGTGCCACAGCACTTGCAAATTTCCTCAAGAGGCTCACAGAAATGGCCTATCTGCTTGTACAAACCATGACTGCAAATATGTTCGGATTATCTACATATTTTGTATTCATGAGGTTTACAGTTCTAGCTTGCAGCCAGGAAAATTGCTTTGATTTTATATAAGTCTCTGAGCAGAAGGCAAATAATAAAAA
Organism: Arenaria interpres; assembly: GCA_013399435.1. Taxonomy (NCBI): domain Eukaryota; kingdom Metazoa; phylum Chordata; class Aves; order Charadriiformes; family Scolopacidae; genus Arenaria; species Arenaria interpres. Next base: position 67,129 of record VXAK01015960.1, read on the forward strand.
AAAAATGTAATATGCTTACTACCACACACAGTTCTTTAAACTCCTGCTACATTTTCCCTAGCAATTCCTTTTCCATCAATCCTCCTGTCCTGGAATATCTCCCTGAAGTTTGCTGACGTGTCAGCAAAGGACATCTTCTTCTTAACACATTTTCAAATTAGTTCTACTAGAGAACATTTGTTTCCTCTCTTGTACCTAAAAGCAACTAGACTTCACTCCTGGGTCAGAGAGAAACAAGTAACATGAATAAATGGTCTCCATCTCCAAGACGTCATTATTTTGCGACACAATAGCTAAGTTTATCTAACTGTCACCTTAAAGTGCACATTTTGAGGCTAGCTCTCATCTCACAGTCATTGGGCTGATAGGAGCTGATCAAATGCATTGTTATTGACCAACAATACATTCCGCCACTTAAATCAATACAGGCTCAAATCGATACAGTAGAGCTTCATGGAATGTGCATCACGCATCTATTTCCACAAAAACATAGAAAAAAATGTGGCCTAAAACATAAGCCACAAATAGCTCATTCAAATGGCTCACAGGGCATTCAAACAGGCCACGAAATACCTCCAAGTGTACATCCCATTCTGGAGCAATTAGAGAGTATACATAAGGCCTGTAACATGGCCGGTTAGCTCCTGGAATTTGAGCATGACTGAAGTCTATAGAAACACTCCCAGTCCTGCCAATGGATCTGGACCAGTCTTCAAGTTTTCAACCAACCTGTAGCATCCCCAGCATGCATAAACGCCATTTGTTCCCTTCTCTGAAAATTAGCTGAGAGGCAGGGATAAAAAAAGCAAACTCCAGTCTCACTGGGTGGTGGTCTACTCATTGCTCCTTACGTCTGTGTCACACCCCTACCTCACCTGCCCTCCATATCCCCAGGCTACGGCCGCACACTCCTCTTCAGGCTTTTCATCAGAAAAACAGCAAATGGGCATTGGAGGCTTTGAAAGTTTTCCTTCTAATTCTGTGATTCAGCTTCTCTCATCTCATCCAGGTAGTTCAATTTTGGCTGGGACAAGGTTTTGCAAACTTAAAGTCTACGTCAGGAGTCTGTAACGCTGTTTTTCTTCCTACAAAACTGCATATCCAGTTTCATCTAGGAAAAGATTCATTTACTTTGATTAAGAATACTGAAATCCCCCTCCTTCTCCTTCACTTTGTGTCTTCATTTCATATTCTAGCTCTAAATACCTGACCTGAATTTCAGAAGGATGCTAGCATGACTCTGGGGCTCCCTGAGGAACCTGGGGGTATTTCAATCCTGGACCATCATTACTTCTGGAATACTAATATTTCTTGCGGTGAGTATTCCAGTCCATTTGATAATTATATCCACCATTATGAAGTGCAAAATCCAGGACATAATGCAGAGTACAGTTGGCACATTTACACTTAAGAAAATATCATATATACTAGAGTCAAACTCACACCCTGCTGGAATTTTAATGGCTTTTCCTCCATGAAAAGCCTTCAATAGCATTATGCTATTGGCTCTTTTTGTGCCTCCACGACTTACATCAGTAAAGTAATCATGTTTTAATAAAAGAGAGTGCTTGTTTAAAAGCTGGGGTTTTTTATTTAGTTTACAATTTGGAAGGGCTTCAATAAATACAGTACACCAAGTGCTGAAGCAAAATAGATTTTAAAAGAGGCCTTCTTTTCATAACACACAGAATGACATTTACAGATGTGTGTCCATGGCACACAGTACTAACAATTGGGTAAGGACAACAGTCTGTTCAGCATCATCTTCCATACAATTTGTTCCCTTCGAAGTTTAAAATCTCAACCAACAATGCAGAAGAAAAGATTGTCTCCTGCAGCCAACTATCAGTATTTTGGCCCAGCCAGGCAGCAAAGCTGCAACAACAGGTGCGTGAGAAATGTGTTTGTCCTGGATGCAGAGTGAAAAATGAAGGTGAATGTACCCATGTTCGCTGACTGCTGCCGTTGCCGAAGACGGGCTGCAAGCTGCCTGCCTTTTCTCCTCTAAACAGTTACAAGGAGCCTGGCATCTACAAACAGTCACAAAGGGCTACCAACCCGGCAGCTCCATGAACTCAATTTAGAGGAGGTACCCGAAAGGCAGAAAGCCCACACTATCAGCACGCAGCAGCACTGCCACCTATCCCCCTGCCAACCCCTACAAAGGACAGCCAGGAATTCCCCACAAGCTGCTGTCACTGCTTTGGTATTCAGAGCAGACACAGCCAGAGAAGATGCTGAGAAACAGACTCGAGGGATAACCAAAAATGCTGAGTTTTGAAAGATGAGGGAGAAAGAAACAGTGAGGATCAAGGCTAGCAGTGAAGGCATTGAAAGGATAAGACAACCTGGGACTTGACCATTAAAAAAACAATCGTTAAAAGCAATGAAGTGCAAATTTGGTTAAGTGAGACTGGAAAAGAAATGTTCAGTGGAGATTCAGAAAGAACGGAGGAATGGGCTGTATAAAGCATTCCTAGAAATGTGGAAGCAAAAGCATGGGAAGACATGAGAAAAATATGAAAATTTGTTCTACTCTGAGGTAATTTCTTTTAGTGCGATATGTAAGCCTGTTGAACGCTGACGGGAAGAAGACAATCAAACAGGTTTTTCTCTTTAAGAAAAACTCCTTTCTGTACTACAGCTTCCTTGCAACTCAGTGGGAAGCATTTGAACAAGAAAAACCAACACACGTAAGTCACTTCTCAGCAGAGCAAATGAACAGTGCAATTCCTTATGCACTGGGTAGATTGCTGTCTGTACCTGAGCTATCTAACCTGAAGCTCATTCAGGCATCTCCATGGGGCATCGCAGCTTGTTACTATACCATTAGCATAACCAAAGTCTGAGAAATATGAGCCTTTACCTGTACACCTTCAAATTCAGAAGGCTTGCAGTCTTCCCACTAATCTGTTGTGCAGGCTACTGTACTTCATCGACCTTATTTGGGGGAGATGAAAAACCTATTTGTTGTCATAGAAACAGTAGGACTTGGTGCTACTGTGCAGGCTGATATGTGAGGATATTATTGTTTGGCCTTTTTCCATGCATGCAGATTGAGAAACACTAAAAAGCTTTAAAAAAAGCCGCTGAAATTTTGCCAGACAATCAAATCTACAATTTCCACAAACACATTCAAATATTTACTAATTGTTGTGGATAAATTTGAAAAGCCCTAGGTATGGGAAACACTGTTGAAAAAAATGTATTCTTTACCCCAAAAAACAAACAAGCAATGGACATCTTGTAAGGCTACAGAAAATGTCCAAAAGTCCGCAATCAGTTATGAAGAGGCAATTAAAACAGCAGCCAGTTGTCTTCAGTTCCTGCCACTTAGCTGAGCCTAATATTTTAAAAGCCTGTATTTAGCGTGGTAATTAAGATTAATACCACAAAAGCAGATATCCCAAGGCATTAACAGCTGCCAAAAAGCATCACTAACTGAGAGGAAGGTAAGGTGTTTATGATTTTTCCTTTACTTTATGCTTTTTATGTTTATGTTTTTTAACTGGAGAATAACAGTGTCAGTAAGTCATTAAAAAGAATGCATACTAGTGACCAAACCTCTGAACAATCCAAGTAAACAGCTGTGTTCCCTGAACAGCTCCAGAGAAAGACAGGTTTACACCCAAGTTACAATATATAGGCCACAGAAATAGAGGGCAAATGGAAGTGGTTTAGATCATCTCATTTACTTTGGACAAAAAAAGTTTTCTTTTATCGGAACATCATTTTTTTTCCTTATAATTTTTCCTAAAATACCTTCATCCTCCACCTGCAGAGCAGTATTTCTTGGTTATGACCGAGTGGAAAGATAATTCTGAACATGTTACCAGTTCATAGAAAAGGTGGGGAGTGTTTTAGTATTTGATTTGGCAAAAGAGTGACTACGACTAGGATAGATTATGCAAAAGTGTAGCTGTACGCTGGGCACAGATGGGGGAAAAAAGGCAGTTTAGAGTATAAAGGTGACCTCTTAATCCATCTGCATTGAAACTTCCCATTCTTATCACAACACTCCAATTTTCTCTCCATCTGTTCCAAATAGTTCAAAATCCTGACCCACTTAGCATAGAAATTGTCTCTCCCTTGCTGGAAGCCAAAAAAAAATGATCCGAACAGCCTTACATGTCCTGTGTGAAGAAAAAAAATGTAGCCCTGTGGCTTGTAAACAGCCTGTCTCTGTCATGCAAGCATGACATTATCTGACATCTATGAGTCACTGTCCAACTGTTCTATTGCCCCATAAAAATATTCTCCTTTTTTCTTACTGAAGGAATCTGCTTCTATTACAGAATACATCTTACTCTTCTCCCGTTTCTACAGAAACAGTGAGAATGCCTTAGGAATGATAAACATGCAATTATTCAACTTTCAGCTTTCTTAGGCCACAAAACTGGATGGACATGACACTAAACTGAGCCATGAGGAAAGTAAAGCAAAACTGCTGGAGGAGCAGCTCGGGTGGGAGTGCTTTTCTTACATTTAATGTCTAATTTCTCCTTGGACAGCAGCCTAGGGCTGCAGCCAGCCAAACAGCCTCCTCCTACATCAGATCCAGCATCCATCCTCTGTTCCAGCTTCCTTCTGTGGGTTTAGGCCCTTCTTATTCAACTTAACTGCCAGCTGTAGGAGCAATCTAATGCAATGCAGGAGGGCATAAGCCACTGGGGAAAAAATAGCACGACAGACAAAATTGTCAGTAAAGGGCTAGTACTTTACATTGTAATTGTTTTTGTAGTATGTGTGTAATTACATGAAACAGAACAGTAGGGTAAACTAAAAAAAAAAAAAAGCTAGATTCGCCTTACTTCATTGACTATTCAGACTGATACCACTTGTTAGAGCTCAACAAAAGCGGGGAACCGAGAAGCCCGTGGTGATACTATTTCTGACCTAAGCATAGAGTACAATCACACAGTGACTTTTAGCCTACACTCCCCTTCAATAGCAATCCTGTGTGTGGAAAATACAGCCCAAGCCCTTTTCCTTTCCCTCTGTGTGCTGAATAAGTACCTTTTAAAGACAAAGGGAATTTGATTAGATCTCTCTTCGAAAAAAGTGGTGTAAGTCATGACTTTCCAAGCCCATGAGTTTAGGCTATATACTTAATCAGCAAAATAATTCAATTGTTGTCAAAGCCTCTGATTATTCAAGTGGAACAGCACTGGATGCTCTGCTGCATATGTAGTTACTCATTGACATAGACTGTAGTTTTTCACTGGACTGCACGTAGACAGAGATGTCTGTTATTGGAATTTGTATACATTATGATGATCTAAATAAATAGTGACATCATCATTTGCCAACAAACATGGCAAATCCATTTGGTTTTGGAATTATCCCTCATTTATCCAATATTAAAAGAACAGGTATCAACCATTGTGACACACTTTCACTTTGCATAAAGTCACAGAATTATTTTAATGTGATAAAATATAGTTCAATCTGGAGTCCCTGGATACCACTTGGTGATGTGGAACGCAGGGAAAATAAAACTGTACTGCATCTAGACATTTAAAGAGCTGTAAGTCAAGTATCTTCCTTCTTTTTGTGATATACTTATCTTTGTTAGCTAAAATCTAACACAAAATAATCACATGGGCATTCTTATATTGACTTAGGTATCAGAAATCATAGGACATGTCCATGTCAGGACAAGTGAAGCAAACTACTATGACATAGTAAAAATCATAGTGCTCACACTGTATGCATTTGTGCCACACCTGGATATAAGAAAATGGCAAATTTATTCAGGTGATCACTTCTTCAGAATATTTTCTCAAAGCTAAAAGCAAATTATTGCATGGTCTTCTCATTAGATGACAGGAAAATGAAGGTGGTCTGTAGACAAAAGACAAGAAGTCAGACTGAGACATAAGCACTGGGGCTGAAGTGAACCTCTGAATTTTCCCTGCACAACTGCAAGCTTGTGAAATTCCTGTAGCTACAAATTGTTCTTCTGTCATGTCCTGAAGAGGGGCTTTCCCTGGCTGGGGAATCAGTTTTTCACAGGAAGCAAATTCATTTCTTTGCTAGACTGACATACTCCCACTCCCCCAGAAGCCACAGATTCTATGTTGGAAGACACCGGGACCTCTTATATGGTCAGTTGGGTGAGATATTGAAAAGACAGGTGAGACAAATTGTTTATAACTAACCAAACTGAAATTCTGAGATCCAGAGATTACTCAGATTTTGCTTCAGGAAAGAAGTAATGGGTGTCCAAGGGAGAAGCATATGCTGTGCCTGGGTCATGCGATGAGTGCTGCAGTACCAGCTGGAAGAAATCTGGCAAGAAACTTGCAGATAACAAGAATATGCAGCAAAGGAAAAATAAAGAGTAGATCTTGCACAACAGAGACCACTGACAGTACGTATAATTCCTGCCCTCCTCCCTCCCCACCCTGCCTCCAGCTTATGTATCATTTATATAATGCTAGAAAATTACAGTACTAACAAAAGAGGGAAAAACTGGAAAGAAAACAGCTTATGTCATGGCTTAATATATCAAGAGAGTAAGGTTAAAAAAGGATGATGTTAAAGCATCAACTGAAAAGCTGATGTAGCAAATTTTGGCTCTTGCTTGACTTTGCTTTTATATGAAAAGCTTGTTTTGATTTTATTTCTGTTTACAGATTCATAATTTATTGCTGCAATATCTAAAACTTGCTGCTCATGTTTTTACAGTGGAACTTTCCTTTACAAATATTACAGAGGTTGAAAAAGGTGTATTTATCTGCCCTCTGCTGGAAACACATAGCAAAAATAGAGCCCTGTCTTACCTGCACAGTGCAAAAATGCTTCTCCCTCCACATACAGAAGACTAACTTCATCATGGACTCAGCAGTCACATGCAGGTTGGATTTTGTTTAACGTACCTAGCCAAAATAAACTTTTGTATTATTTGTCCAGTATTGACTTCGCTCTACTATATAAATGCTGGAGTCCAATCTAATCCCATTTAAACTGGAGCAAGTAAGTATCTCTGTGGAAATCAAGGGAATTATACTATTACAAATCTACCTAAATGAAAGCTGAATTATGCTGTTGGAAATGCACCTGGTAAAATATGGATTGCCACATTAACAGAGACACTTTACATATACTATGTCCATGTCTGTGGAAATACAGTACTGATCCAACTGGATGAAGTCATAAATTACCAGAAATTTAAAAAAAAAAGAAAAAAGTTGCCAGAAATCTGATTATTATTCATTGGAATATTATTTAAAATTTCTAGAGACACTGTGTGTGTCTGAGCCCAACCAGTTTGTTCACAAGAGCTTGCCACATACACATTACAGGATCATTAGGAATGACTGATCAATTTAAAGATGAAGTGAAGATCACAAGAAGACAGAGGGCTCAACAAAACCACATTCAGAAAGGAACCGATGCTACTAACCAAAACCAGGGGTAGACAGGCCTATACCAGCTACCCCTAGGACAGTGAGGAAGCAAAGGACCTGCCAAAACGCTAAACACCTCAGCCTCCATTACCACATTTATTATTCTTCTGAAGTCATTGCTCCCATAATCAGCATTATCAGAAAATGTTATTTTTCTTTAAGCATTTGCTTCTATTTTCTTGACTTCCATCAGTTGCTTTAGCTTTTTTTTTTTTGCCTTTTCTGAGGGAAGAGTCATATGGGGATTCAAGCATCTGAGTAAAACATGCATTTTCCCAGCAGTTCTGCAATAACTTACTAGCGATGGCAATCACAAGACAGAAGATTTTCTTACAGTACTACTTCTTTTTTTTAACCCAGATCCAGCTGTGGTATCTGTTAGGCCACCATCCTAACCCAGAATTCTTGCCAACATATAGGAAAAAGCATGGTTAGTTAAAACTGACAGAAACAGCCCACTAATTAGCACAGAGATTGTATTCTAAAAATCCCACTGCCTCTTTTGCCTGCTCTGGATTTAGCTCATCTCCTCTGATAAGTGGATTGAGACCAGCCAAACCCCAAAAAGCCCAGATATTTTTCCAAAGACAACCTTTAGGATTACAAGGCATATATGCAGCATTGCTCTTTGTGCTTCACTATATTTGTAGTTACATTAATTGGGTTAGTCCATATGTAGTAGCAGATCTTCAGCATTCAGAGGGTGTATACTATCATAATGAAAAATGCAATAGTACTCCACCGGCCATCATGCAGTACTTTTTCTGGGTTTGGTTTGGCTTCACTTAGTGAAGGACTCCACACTTTGGGGTTTTTTTTCTTACTGATGGAAATGACATCATATTCAAAATTAACATAACTGTCTCCTAATTTTATTGCTTTACATGATGCTTTGATCCTGCTAGTCTAATATCTTTCAAGGGGCATGGGGGTGGGGGATGGTTTAATTGCTTTCGTCAAAGAAACATTTCACCCCCCATGGAGGCTCTGACTGTATTGCATCCTATGGGCTTCACTTCCATAACAAAACTCACACTAGAGAAACATAGGTTGGTAAAGCCATTTAAATAAAACATTAGCCTGTCCTCTTCTACCTTTCATGCTGTTATTGTAAATTAATTTTTAATCAGTTCCTACCCCAGATACATTCCTCCCTTAAACATACACTTATCATGTACTGTTAAAAGCATTTCTAAAAGGGCAATTTAAATTCAGTGCCAAAGCTGCTCCCTGGAAGCCTTCTAATTCACATTTATCTCTGGTATCAGCTTCAACCAAAACGCTCTTCCTTTTTACAAGCTTCTAGATGATGTATATTTGAGCTGTGCTTTGGCTTACAATCCATTTCTGCCTTATGGGCTTGCTGAAAGGGAATCTGTATTAAACAGGAGGCTTTCAAAGCTGCAAGGAGCAGCGAGGAATCCATCTACCACACATATTTTAGAAACTTCCTCCTAACATTTTATTTGTTTTAAAACATACAAGTATAAAAAAACCTCAGCTAGCTATGCTGGTATGACGTTTGGTCCTGTTCTGTACGACTGAAGGTTTCTCTTACAAAAAAAGGAGAGGATGAGGTCCATGATTCATAATACATAAATGAAAATGACAAAATATAGCGCCAACACGGCTTAGCAATTGTCTTTTCATTGTAAACTCTCCTGTTGTTTCTCGTTTGTCAAACTTTAAGCATTTTGCCTTCATTTACCACAGGGTTGTCTGCATCAGACTCGGGGGGGCGTGGGGGAGAGAGCAAGGAAGAAGGAGGAGGACGACAAGAAAAAAAAACAACCAACCAAACTCAAACCACCTATTTCTCATCATTACAAATGTGTCACTTTCACTGGAAAGTTCTAACATGACTACGTTGGAAGTGGGTCCAGCTGAGAAGTATACTTTTGAGCTGAGAAGTATACTTTTGTTACGCTTTGTCACCACCGATATCTGATTAAATTCTCCCAGAATCTTAACCAATGCTAGTTTAGTAAAAATTTAATTAACTTTGGGAGCTGAATTACCTAAGGAGTCTCTCCCACTGAGCACATTCCAGCACTTCATACCAGGCAATGAAAACATAAACACGCCAGTCTACAGACAAGGCTGTAACACCCAGGATGGGGTTTCCCAGGAGTCACTTGTCAAAGTCAAGGGTCCCCTGCGGTGCAAGGGGTACTCTGGACTGTCTGACTTCTTGGAGTCTTTGCCTTTACAACTTTATCATTACATCCAAGTAGCCTTTATTACATAATTGCACAATACGTGATCACAGTATAAGATGCATGTGCACATTGATGTTACAAACACAGACAAATTTCGCAGACGGAACACTGCACACAAGTGACATCCTGCAGCAGAGCTCCACACCTTTGGGGATTTTCTTCTCCTTTTTTAGTTTATAACAGTGTAAACGTAGTAACCATCAGGATGCAATGCAAACCCTGTCTTTTTCTCTGCGGCCAGGCACTGATGGGTGAGGCTCAGGAGAAGATTCGAGGTCTAGTGGAGATTTATTCCATTAGGACAACGCTGTGAATACTTGATAAGACTGTATATTATTATTATATATATAGCATTTCTAAGCTATTACCAAGAATGTCTGGGTCAATCAAATTATATAAATAAATCACAACAGGCGTCCAACCTATGACTTGACAATTTTGGACTAAAGTGAGTATGTGAGGCTTACAGGCTGATTGTGTCCAGAAGGAGAAGGAAGGAGAATTTTCTTTTAAGTAATAGTGACTGAGGCAGAAGTCATACCCTTTCAATTCATGATCAGCTGATGAAAACTGATGGCACAGCATACAACCAAGCATCATTAATCCTAGCCAGTTACTTATCTCCAGTGTGCATCCTGTACTTTAACCGTTATTGCTGTTCTAAAAGGAAAATTAAATAAAACCCAGAGGGATATGCATTTTTGTGATGGCTTATACAGCTTCAGTTGACACAAGCACTGTGCAGGATATTCTGGAGACTTAACATCTTACAGACAAAACCAGAGATGTTAGAGATGGATGATATCTGCTGAGCCATCTGTTCTATTTCATTGCCAAGGCAAAACTGTTCCTACTGCATATTTATTTGACTTTTACATTAGTTTTAAGTACTCTGGTGGATAGAGCTTCCGCTGTTCCCCTGGGGAGGTTGGACTAACTACAGAATACTTTTCACTGGCAAGATATTTTTCCTGGTGTTCAGCTTAAACTTCCCCTTTTTAATTTAATTCTATGACCTTCATCATCCCCTATTTGTGCATGTGCATGTTTCCACGTTTCAGCGCACAGGGAAGAGAAGATGTACACATCAAGAACTGTTACATAAATGGGTTTTAAAAGAGTAAAGAGTGCATATACAGACGGTCTGAGAGAATATAGCGTCTACCCTTCTCCTAGAGAATGTCAGGACAGCGAAGTCTTATGTTTCTCAGGTATTATTTACCTGAGAAAATTATTTATAATTTTTTATAATTATTGCAGTGTTATCCAAAATTTCTAGTAGGAGGGGACACACAACCGTTTCAGGACACCAATTACCCGTTTCCTCTCACCCACACAAAAGCAGCAGCAGCAACCTGTTTCTAGGCCAGAAGCTCTGCAAAGGCATGGTAAGAAACATACCTCCAGTTCTCCTCTGTTTGTGGAGGATGGAGCCAAACAGGCTGCAGAGATGGAGGAGACGGGGAGTCATGAGCCAACCTTGACTTAGCACAGACTAACACTGACACAGTGTCGCCCTTTTCACCTGATGCTCAGACAGGTTCAGAATCACACGGCAAGCCTAATCTGTGTGAAACTCTCAAGCTAACATTTTAGTGTACCCTTTTCATTTTCGATTCTTACATGTCAATATTCCTTGAATTTGGAGTCGTGGTAGAAGGATACTTTGTATAGGATTTTGTACTGCTGTATATCTGTGCTGACTACATTTTGCTCTGATTAAGATCAAACTACATTAAACTGATTAAGATCTGACGTCTTTAATGCTTTCCTTCATTGTTTGCCTTTAGCATCTTCTCTATATATAGGTTTCTCTCCAATATAAAAGACTCTTTGTTCTGTAATTAGGTTAACAACAAGAGGGTTTTTTTCACTTAATCAGCCTCCTACACCCTTACTAATTTGGAGATAAGTTAATTGAAGTTAATCAAAGTTAATACATTACAAAATTCAATGTCTATTTTTGCCCTGATTTTAATAAGAGTAGAACCCTTCTATGTAGTTAAATTTCATTGAGCTTGTATATCTAAGTAACACGTAAATACAACTTGTTCATAATAGATCACTTTTCTACACAGCTTAAGGTTGGGGTTTTTGTGGGTTGGTTTTGGGCGGTTTTTCCCCAGCAGATGAAGCTGACTAATTTCAGACAATTTCACTACAAATTGCCCCTTTCACTATTTCTCGCTGTTCCCAATGGGAACATTACTTGTTTTCAAGGAAGACAGCTGCCCATAGCAATACTGAGAAACATCATTAGCAAAGCCATAAAGTTGAGATATATCTATTTAGCAGTTTCCTACTGCATCCAGGTACTATGTACAGAGTCTCCATAAAAATCCTAGAAATCTGGGACAATTATTGTCTCCAATTAGATCCCATAAGATTCAGTGGCACATTCTGGCTAACCTAGAAATAGATTTGCCGTCAGAACCCCACAGGTGATTTATAAAAACTATTGTCTCAACTTTTCTATTGCCTTTACAAAGAAAAATTTGGTAACAGCATCCTCTCTTCTGTTCACATCTCCCTCCTTTCCTGACTAACTCAGAATAGACAAAGTAACAGAAACGTTAAATAGTGTAAATCCAAGAACAGAAGTCCGAAAGGTTCCCCTATAAACAATGACAGTTTATGACCTAGCAACTATTTTAAATCCTTTCACCAGATACATTTGATTTTGTTTCACACTGGTTGCTTTACCAAAATATCACACGGGACCAAGCCATCGCACTAACATAACTCCTTGCCCGTAGCACGAATAGTACTCGATTACACGAATCAGGAGAAGAAAAAGTTTGAAATTCCCATGTCCAACAATTAGTATAGCAAGTACGCAGCTGTGGAAGTGAGATGGCCCGGCTCAAGGCCGGTAGGCAGCCGCTAGATGGCTCTCGCGTCCCGCCGCAGGGAGGCGCCGACCCGGGGGCCTCCTCCGGCTGAGCTCCCACCGCTTCCTGACCGGTCTGGAAGCTCGTTTAAAGACCAAGAGACCGCCGCTGTCTCTCTCATATACAGCAGGAGGCTGGAAAGGCGTATCCTGAAATACTTCTGCTCCCGCATGGACTCCAGCATCCGACTGGTCCCACAGTGCTGCGAGGCCTGTGCCCTGCCTCTGTGGGGCCCCTCGGATGGGCGCTGGAAGTTCAGCGTCCTCTCTTCTCCCTGTCACTGCTGCCACAGCAAGAGCTTGTTTGAGACACTATGATTAAGATCTGTAAGTGATATTGACTTGGAAGTGAACTGATTAATCCAGTAATCACTTGTTAATTGATTACACACCACCTAATCACAGGCTCAATAATTTACTCTTCTTTTTGCCTGGGTTTATAAATTGGCCACTGAGTATCTAAGTAAGGTCAAACTGAACACTGTGTCTAGACAGAACTCGGGAGGTGTGGGAGGATAAACCAGAGATACAACAGAAATGGGACAAGGACCACTGACAACTGTTTCAGGCTCCTGGGAAAATGAACTATTGGGGCAGGACCATTTTCCCCTCTCCAGGATGGCAATGCACTTCCTGTCTGTTTTCCCCCCATATCAGTGCTGTAAGGATCCCCTCCTGGCAGCTCTCTTCTGCCATACAAAGCAAGCACTTTTTAATGGAAAATGAGAAGCAGAATAGCCTAGAAGAAGTAGAGGGGTGGTGGTGAAGGTGGGAGGAAGCAAGAAGCTCCTGGAACAGTGGGTTTTTCCAGGGCTGTCACTATTGCCAAAACCTGGAGGAGCCCCCTTCCTAACCTGGGTGCTGTGGGGACACTGAGACACCAGGGAGGCTGTAAAAAGATGAAGGTAGCTGAAACGACTGCACTGGGCAGGCACAGAGCACACATCCATAGGAAAACACATTCCATTGCCCTCAGCAGTCAGAGAGGAATGTGGTTTTAAATTAGATTTTGTGGCATAAAACAGTGAAGACAAGATAAGTTCCTGTTTGCTAAATTGCCATAAGCTGAGCTGATTGAACAAATTCTCTGCAATCTTTCTACAGGTGACAGGCTGCAAGCAAAGTACCAAACAAGAGAAACAACTCACTTCTACTAGCACAGAATTTCTTAAGTTTTCACTAGCAAGTACCAAGAACCAGACAACCCTTTAAGATGGGATCTGTACACAAATCCAAATGCAGCCAGGAACATTTCTTCTGCTTTTATTAGAAAACTGTTCCCCTCGAGTAACTGGTATTTCCCATTCATCTGAACTGACACTTTTAACAGTTTTTGATAAGCTGATGAAAAAGTCTGCAACATTTGGAACAATCCTGTACACTCTCATCACTATTATATGTTAAAAGGGGTCATACTGCTGTGGTCTAACCCCAGCTGGCAGCTAGAACTGTGCAGCCTCTCACTCACTTGCCCCAGTTTGGATGGGGGAGAGAATCAGAAGAATTAAAGTGAGAAAAAAAGCCTAATGGGTTGAGATAAAGACAGTTTAATAGGTAGAGTAAAAACTGCGCACGCAAGCAAAGCATAACAAGGAATTCATTCACTGCTTCCCATCGGCAGGGAAGCATTCAGCCATCTCCAGGAAAGCAGGGACCTATCATGCATAATGGTTACTTAGGAGCACAAATGCCATAACTCCAAACTCTCACCCCCTTCTTCATCTTCCCCCAGCTTTATACGCTGACCATGACATCACATAGGTACAGAAAATCCCTTTGGTCAGTTGAGGTCAGCTGTCCCAGCTGTGTCCCCTTCCAACTTCTTGTGCCCTTCAGCCTGCTCGCGGGCAGGGCGGTGGGAGGAGCAGAAAAGGCCTTGAGAGCTGAACAACAACCAAAAACACTTATGTGCTATCAAAAGTATTTCTTATCCCAAATCCAAAACACAGCACTATGCCAGCTGTTAATAAAAAAGTTAACTCTATCCCAACTGAAACCACAACACTTTAATTTTTAAAGACAGTTCTAAAGCTAGTAACATACTGTCTTCATATAGACATTGTTATTTGGTATGCACAATGGTATATGTTCAAAGCTGTAAGACCTTTTAGTTTATTCTAAAAACATTTATATGCATGCTCGTATACAAATATTACCCAATTAAAGAGTCCAGACGGAAAAAATAAAAATCACTGGAGGTCTAAGAAAAAAATGTCTTCAAGGAATGATTATATTAATTGGGATCAGTTAGTCTAAAGACTGAGAGAATGAGGTGGCAGCCTGCCAGATTTTAAATACATAAAATTTTTCCACAAGTGCAAATGGCTGCTGTAAGCAAAGTAGGTGAAATAAGAAGTGATGGACTGAAATTGCAAGAAGAGAATTTTAGGAATTTTAGTAGTAAGGATAGCAAAGTACTAGGACAAATGGACTGAAGAACTTGCAAGTCTTTACCCACAAAGATCTTTACAAACAAGTCAAAAATGTTCCTAGGACAACCTTCCACACTCATTATGATTGAAGGTACAACAAGATATTAGATTACTCTTCTGACATCTTTTCTGTTACATTATTTCATACAACACTAAGATTTTTGTGATACTGCAAGTTTCATAAAATACAAGTTCATAGATCATGTTGACTGATCCCTAATGGAACACACAGCAGTGTTTCCCCTATGTCCAGTAATACCATAACCCCATGGGAACACTCACTGCTCATGGACTTTTGCAGTTCTCCTTCCATGCCTGGTAGAATCAAGAAAGGCAGAGGCGGGTTCCAAAAAAGTGAAAGAAAAATAGTACCCAAGTTCCAGGAATCACCTATGTTTAAGAATGAGCAAAAACTCAACAGACTCAGAAGTGGTTCATCTTGCCCAAAATGTGAGTTTCAAAGAAAGATGTTAGCACATTCTTGGAGATTAAAGACAACTAAAATGCATTTAAGTGGTTATTCCCATCATTTGCATGATATGTGAAGACTTGAGACAGAACAATTCCATCTGGCACAGAAAGAGGGTGCAGAAGCCCTGACGCACAAAAAAACCTTCAACTGCTATTAGGTTAAGTGTTTAATCTCCTACAAGGTGTGAGTTGTGAGCGCCCTGGACCCACTTTTTTTTTTTTCAAGTACAGGGAAGGAACAGCACATCATAGCACTCATCACCCAGACCTTATTATAAACCATGGTTTCATATGTAAAACACAGTAATTTGCCTATTAAAAATAATCCTGTAATTCTGCAGAGAAGTGCACTACAGTTATGTGGATAACATGGGAAGTTTACCTCAGAGTCTGTCCTGTCCTCTCTTCTGATCTGTAACTTTCAGCTCCCCAGCAGCCCCCTGGCCCCCCGACTACCCCATTCTTCTGGTTATGATTTTGTGCAAGTTAACTGAGTTAGCAGACACTAAGCCAGCTCAGGACTTAATTGTTAAGTACTAGTACTTCCATAGAAAGAAGCACACTCTTCGCAGTGCATGTTCTGTACCATAAATTGGGGCAAACGTTATTTCACAAAATACCTTTATGACTATGACATGAATTCCATTTTGTGGAGAGAAATAAACATTCGCACAGCCACCATTCACTCGTTTTGCACTAGTCTGGATTCTCAAGAATGAGTGAAAAAAACAGTTTATTTTCTGCTGATGCAGACCTTCTGGGTTTGCTCAAATAAACATTCAACCATGCCTGGCAGGGTGGGGCTGAAGTTTGGTTTTTTTAAACACCTCATATTGTCATTCTGAAACTTACAGGCGTGATCAACGTTGCAGGATTTCCCTTTCATGCTGGGAGCAACAACTGAGCCAGCATGCAAGGAGCAGCACAGGAAAATTAAAAGTGCAACAATCATTCATTTTTTGACCACAGTTCCAACACCACTCCCGTGCAAACTGATGGTAAATCTTCATTGACAGCAAGAGTTGAAGATCTGACCCAGAGCCAGCCTCAATATGTTAGGCTGTGACCACTGAGAGAGTGGTCAGATGAGACCAGTCAGATCTGACCACTGGTCTGAGAGACTGAGTGGTCCCTCAGTCCACTGAGAGAGTCAGATGCAGGTCTGGTATTAATGGGCTGAAGTTTCAACAACTTTGACAAAAATTCCACCACCAGGAACAAATTTGATCTGAGCATAAAGTCCACATTAAATGAGTATCGTCCCTGTACAACTCTTGCAGTCTCCTTTCTGCTTTATGATGCTTTCCATTCATAGTCCTACTGCTACTTAACTGTTGTATAATAACAAAGATTAAGCAAACTGCCTTTTAGAAACCAGCCAGCAGGATCCTGGGAGAGACCACTGAACAAGGCATAATGGGGAATGATGCCTGACCTGCTTAACAGAACAAACCAAAAAAACCAAAAGAAAATGCTTAAGAAAAGCAAGACAAAAAGAATGAATTTTCATCCTTTTCCAGAGAAGACAAGTAAACAGTGTAATTTCAGCTTCCCCAGCACTTTACATATAAAAGCTCTCTTTTGAAATACAGATAGCAACCACAAACGGAACTGTAGTAATGTATCTGCAATCAAAACAGTTCTGCGTACATCTGCATGCCTGGGGGCAGATAAATTAAGAGTATCTAGAGCTGGCAGGATGCAAGACAGATCAAGTCCAGACACCAGCTAGCACTGCTGAGAGTAGTAAGCCACACAAAACATGGTACATTAGCTTAGGCTGCCTTGTGGTTACCCAGCTATAGAGCTTTCAGGCTCAGATGACCAGGTCAAAGCACAGAGGAGATGTGTCTGCACTTGACATACCTTCCATGTGAAAGGTAAATTAAAATCAAACACAAACCTCCAGAAACATGTAGCTACAATGGAAACAAGAAGGGCAGCCTGTTCTTCTGGTCTCCTTTTGCTTTTCATCTCACTTATTCTTACAAACTTCACCTTTGCAAACTCTAATAAATTCACAGGATACTGTAGCAGCATTTTAAAGATTGCTAGGATCAAGGCAGACAGAAGTCCAAGCCTTTTTCCTAAATCACTCTCCAGGTCACACTCATTTAACTCAAATGCAAACGCACACACAGCTGTTCAGAAAGAGAAGTCAAAGGCGGATGACTGACAGTGTTTACATTCTCCTTTCATGTATCAGCAGCAGCAGAAACTGCTGTAGCTCAACCACAACTAGTCAAACAGGCCAGACATTTCTTTGTAATGGACACAGCAGTAACATACAACCTGTGTGAGTGTGACGGAACCCCTGAGTATCATTCTGACAACATGGGAAATCTGTTCATTAACACTTTGTGAATTATGTTTGTGCCCATCTCTGTTAGACCAAAAATTTATTTAAATTGCAGGGCTTGTCTGAGTCCTCCAGTACCTGCACCTTCATTGAAAATTCCAAGTCTAACAGCAGGACTAACAGCAGAATATTACCAACCTTTAAGGGCTGTCAGTTAAAACAGAGTATCTTCCAGGCCAGCATGCCACATGCCAAAGAGGGTCACAGTCACAGACCAAAGCCAGCTCAGCAGTCAGCTACCCTAGGATAGAAGCAAGCAGAAACCTGACATGTTTTTTTCTACCATCATGTAAGGAGTTCATATTTTGACATCCTTTCCACTACTACAGCACAACAAATTGTAGGGATTTCAGTGTTACCCAAACAGGGATTTCAGCGTTACCCAAACCTGCAGGTTTTGCAAGCTTTTTAAATTCAATGCAAAGTATGTATCAGACATAAAATGTCATAGGCTTCATTCATTATTTCATCAAAACTCAAGCCATCGTAGTACTGCCTCCAAAACCCAGGCAGATATGTGCCTGCTTGATGTATCCAGGCAATGCTTGTAAATGACAGGCTTTTTTCAGCTCCCTGGCTCTGAATAGGTCTCATGCATGTGATTCTATCAGTGAAAATCCTGCTTCTGATTTGTGGGAACTCCTCCACTTTCAGTTTCATTAAATTATTGCCAGATTATGATCACAGGGAGGAAACTCAGTTAAGGCATTGCAGTTGATTGATGGAGTCGGGGGAGAACTCATGCTAGTGGTTAGACTGCCATTATTTTGTGGTTAATATTGTTTCTTTTCTGACTCATTGTATTGTAACAATGACATTCATTTAGAAGGGAAGGAGAAGTTTTATTAGGTTGATTTCCCATTCCAGAAAGGGAGTAGAGGCCACACACAAGGCTAAGGCTGCAGGTGACACATATCAAAATGTCTTTAAAGACAGCTAAAAATGCTCTGCTATTTGTTCCACTTTGCTCTGAACACAAGTCTAGTTCAGAGCCATCCTAACCTCATTTTGTGCAGGGGCACAAGGAGGATGACAAGCATGACCTCTAGGAATACTTATGCTTTCTCCAGTGTACTTGAGAGGATTTGTTTGTTGCCAGTCCCTGCAAACAAATGCTTTGATGAAATTAACAAGTACCAAGGAAACTTCTTCAGAAAGAAAAATAAAAACTTTGGTTATTTTATCAACAAAGTACCTGCATAAATGCACACAAGATCAACAGAGGTGGGTGTGAAGGCTGCTTGATAACCTGTGTGAGAAAGCTGGGTCCTCTGTCTGAATAAGCATTAATTCGTATCATAATTCCCAAGGTGTCAAGCTGGGGTGGTACCAGCCTGTTCTGTGCCTTGTGTTTTTAATAACCTGTTCCGGAAAGGCAGCCCACGGGCAGATCACAGACAATACTCAGGTAAGTTTGGGGAACTACAGTAAAGGCAGGACCGAAATAAGCACTTTGTCTATGATCTGTGCCACAGCTTTTGCACTTGTGCTTAGTGGATTTTGCAATTAAACTCCAGCTACCAAGACTCTGTTAGTTCGAGCTTTAATTTCACACCACATGATCTACTCTCACCGCACCTCAGCAGGGTATTTTCCAGCCACACATACGAGCACACAAACACACCACAGCTACCGTTCCCACACTACCACCACAGCCCCCCATCCTGTGAGGGGAGAAAGCAACGTAGACCCAAGGTCCTCCCTCCTCCTGGACACAACACCCAAGGGACACTGCCCTGCCTCACCCAGGCTCCCCACGCTGGGCCTCAGCCCTACCTGCTCCCCGTCCTTCCCACCTCAGGGGCCAGGTTTCCCGGCTGACTGCCCTGCACCTCGGTGGGAGGCCGAGAGGAGCTGCCAGGTGGAGCGGTAGGTGTCCGGGGGCGGGAGGGGACACAAGGCCTGGCTGCCACCTGAGGAGCGGTGGGGTCTGAGGGGACACAAGGCCTGGCTGCCACCTGAGGAGCGGTGGGGTCTGTCGGGCCGGCAGGGGACTGTGACTGGGCTTCGGCTTCTCCCAGGGGCACGCTGGTCCCCTCAAGCCCGCCGGTTTTCTCACCACGCATTAAAGGCCGTGTCTGCTTTGAAGCGGGAAATTTGGTGCAATGGTGAAATTATCAGCGGTACACAGAAGCGTTTAAGTGCTTCTGACTCTGTGAAGGCCTGGCCTACTCGACAGCTGCAGCGCTTAAATTCTCACCTTTAAAGTTCAGGCTTAACACCCATTAAACCAGCGTTCACGGAGGCTGGGCAGCATTTCGAGCTTTTCTGAGACGCTGGTTTAACCTTTCAAGAGCTGCGAAGGCCGGCGGGGGG
>VXAK01015960.1:87240-98174 GCA_013399435.1 Arenaria interpres
CCGGCAGGCACCGGCACCTACCCACCCCCGCTGCTGCTTCGTGCTGGAGGACCCTTTGAACTTCCCTCCCCGTTAGAACACACGCTTCTTATTTATTTACTTATTACCAAGATAAAAGAGTTTTTCAGCTTTTGGTGGCTTGGTGGGGTTTTTTTGCCTTTTTTTTGTTGCTGGTGGTGGTGGTGGTGTAGCGGTTTTTTTTGTTGTCGTTCCGCGGCCGGCGAGCTCGGGGCTCCCCTCCGCACGTGTAGCACCCGCCGTGCCGCCCGCCCCGGCTGCAGAGGCGGCCGCTGCCCGGCCCCGGCAGCGAACCCGGCCAGAACCCGGCGGGAGGGAAGCGGAGGGGAAAGGGAAACGCGGAGCAGGAAGAGCCGAGCCGGGAAACGAGGGGTGGGGGCGCAAAACAGCACAGAGGAAAGGGGCCGGCGGCGAGGAGGGCGGGAGTGGTTTCGGTGGCCTCGAAAGGAGCCTGGGGAGGAAGAGACGGTGGTTTTCGCCTCAGAATAAGCAACGCGGAGCCGGTTTTAGTCTTTCTGAGGGCGGCCGTTGCCCGAAGGTGGTGTGGGGCGGGCGAGGGGCGCCCAGAGCCGCGCTCTGCCCGGCCGCCGCCATGTTGCCGGGGAGGGGGGAGGCGGTGCTGGGGGGCTTGGGGTGCCGCGGGAAGGGCCCCGTGTTCAAATACAGGAGTCGTGTTTCTTAAAAAAAAAAAAAAAATAAAAATTAATTATATTGTGAAATACTAAGTTACTTTGAGTCTTCCAACATCAAAATTTAGGTGAATTCTAATCTGAAATACCTTACGTGTTTTAACATGTTCTGCTTTCTATTACTTTAGAAAGTTTTCTTTCTGTATGGCCCAGCGCACTCCCACAGCGTGGCTGCTAGGCTGGGTATTGTGTTTCCCCATTCTCGTCGCTCTGGTGGGAAAAGGCCTTGCTCACTGAGCCTTTTATGTTCGTTCATCCTATTAAAGCGCCTCGCTTTGTTGTCCCCTGAGCCCTCTGTAATGCCTCTGCATTTTTCAGCAAGTTTAGTGAACAGCAAAACTTCACCCTGTGTCATTAAAGAGTCCTGACTAGAGCTGCTTCCACTGACAAACCGTTTCAAGATAAAAGATTCAGTATTCCTTCCCTGTCACCTCAATTGTACAGACAAGTTCCTCTGCCTCACACCTATATTATTTATTAGAAAAATAACATATAACCACTTTTGTGTGGGAAACAGACAGCCTGAGGTGAATGTTAATCTCAAAGATTTCCTTGAGCAACATTTACAATATGACGTATAAAAACAGTAAGAGAGGTGTTAAGATGCAAAATGTATTGAATTTCTAAGACCAGGAAAAAAAGGAAAAAGTTAACACTTTTTGGAACAGAGTTGTAGGCTGCTTTGAAGTAACGTCTCTGCCAATGTGAAGGATTTGTTCAAAAGGTGCATTGATTAAATAACCCTCATCAGAGAGAGAAACTACACACCAGCTGCAAGCAATTTCTTATCTTGTGCCTAAACCAGCAGAAGTGGGAGTTGTGATGGAAATATAAAACATCTAAAAGTGCCTGGTGTTTGGGAAATGGCTCATGTGTATTCCTTGTGCAACAGGCATCTGAATGGTCACCAGATTAGAAGAAATCGTTAGACCATAGTTGTGTCTTTCCTGAAAGCGAGAAAGATAATAATGCAGCCTTTGGTAAGTTAAGTTGTTTTTCAAAAACAGCACCTCTTCAGAATGTGGTTTTCAATCAAGATCTCAATCCTTCTTCCAACCATGAGGAGAGAATTGCACATATTACTAGAAATTATTTTTTTTCTCCCACCTTAACAGAAACTGTGATACAGCAGCATCCAGCTCATCAAGGCACAGGGAAATGTTGCAAGTAGCTGGGCAATGAATGACCGGGCAGACTGTCCTCTGTATTCCAAATGCCACAGATATTAGCTCCTTGAATAGTACAACAAAATTCAAAATACTCACTCGTAAACATCCCTGTGTATATACTGTATGTGTATATTTGTGTGAAGGTAAGAATTCATGGGACCTTGCCCAGAGTTGCTCGGGGGAGAACTGCAGATATAAGGGTAGAGTTCACAAGTGAAAATCTTCAGCTTTGTGTCTGTGTTACCACAGAGGATTCCTTCCCTTCATTTTAAGCAGAAAATACCGGACTGTAATTCAACCTACCCACCACAATCCCAAATTGTCCCTTTACACCTGTTCTCCTGTACACTCTCAATCACAACAGTGTGCTAAATCCAATTTTCACATTGTGAAATTGATATTGCAATTTCTCTGTAACCATATAAATTCTATTTCTATTGCTTATAGCAATTTATGTTCCCACTTTCACATTATACAACTGTAGGTGCTTGATACGGGCAAGAATTTGGCTGAGGCAGTATTCCAGCAATTTATACTAATGTCCTGCTAAATCAAGAAGTTTTGGCTTATGCCAAACATATCTATGCTTAAGAGATCAAAACTACCTTTAGCAGATGGCTCAGGTCAGCACCAGAAAGTGTCAGCTGTCAGCTAGGGTTTAAACCAGAGATTTTTCCGAGGTAGTGATACTGCTTTCATCAATGATTTCACGAAGCCCAGCAGATAATTTTAACCCATACTTATTCAGTGATTTCCCTTTAGCTTGCGTTTTCCAAATGTTCATTAGTTATCAGAAATTATACAGTCTGTATTTTGAGCCTACTTTTAGCTAAGAAGAGTGATTCTGAATAAACACTGCAAATGCTACATACACATGTTAATATTTAATGTGGCTTTGGTCACATGCATTTCCGATGAGACATTTTGATGTATAGTTACTGTACCATGTATTTAAAAGTGGATCTTCTCCAAGCAGTAATTCCCATAAGCTCAAACTAAATATTAGCCTTTGTATCAGGTTTTCATTATGTGGCTACTAAACCAGGCTTGGCGGAAGGTTCACAGAGAGTTGACGGAGCTTTGTCCGCTCTGCTTTATGAGGACTTTTCCATGCCTGAGCATTCCTGGGTGTGGCTGATGGGATTTCCTGCCTTTTTGTCCCATGAAGGTAGCACAGAGGGTCCAAGTGCAAGGAAACGGTTCCCGTTTCACTCCTGTATAAGATTTTTCAGGGGGGTAAGAGATCTGGCCATGCAGAGCGTTGCTTGGGGAGGGGCAGGGGGGGAAATGTTTGGAAACTGGTGCTTTGGTACATCTCAGAATTTGTGGATGAGCAGGGAGGACACGAGGAATGTGTCCCGCTGTTCCCACAGGGGAGAGGGTCCATAACATTGTAATTCTCTTCAGTGGGTCACATAAGTCTACATTAATTATGTTCCAAACTTACAAAAACCCTCACAATTTTTTTGTTAATATTTTAATTTATACTAGATGTTTCTAGTGTACTAGAGTTTCAGATCTCTCTAGGCACTTCTTATTTCAGCAGAAAGTTGTACTGGAACAAGTTAGCTCTACCATATGTTCTTATGTCTATCTCCTGTGTGCAGAGTGACTTTGATTACCATTAATTATCATAGAAAATCCTGTGCATAGAGTAATAACTGAAGGGGCATTTCTTGATCCTATGTGATTCTTGCAGACAGTGTAAAAAGAAAAATAAATTAGATGATAGTGAATAAGCAAAGTCTTTCCATCTGTAAATGCAAAGATGGGATTAGAAAAGTTTGTGAAAGCAGATTATAGGAACTGAATTTAGGTGGATTTTGTTTCTTAAATCCTTGAAGGTTCAGTTGTAGTTGTATTAATTTCGTTTTCCAAGAAAAACAGTACGGGGAATTACTGAAATACAATAGATGGTTTCCTGGGGAATTTCAGAACCCCATAAATGACAAGCCCTGTCCTTGAGGAATTTCCAGCATTTCAGAGCTGAGCTCTGGTCTACATATCCACATTTTTGGATGCTTTGTCAATGCGACCCTTTTTACAACATCTGATAATGCCTCAGCCCATACAAAACGCAATCAGTATTGAGACCTTCCAGGCCAAATTAGGAAATGTTACAGTTGGGCAATCCCTGTACTTCTTAATTGACAGAGTAAGAAAAGGATGGATAACAATATTTTTATGTCCCCCTAGTTTTGGTCCTGGCTGCTGCATTGTACAGCAAGCCCAATTCCTGCTGAGCTGTCTGCAGGGCATTCTGGCTGCAGCCCCTCTGTTGCCCTATATAAACCCTGTACCTGGGTCTCACTCAGGCTTATCTAGTCAGGGAGTTGTCAAGGGAGCAACAGGAAGATTTCATGATCGTTTTCCATCCCTGTTCTATTCCTTACAGTGGAAGAACAGCTAGAAAAAAAGAATATAAATCAAGGGCCAGGCTACTCCGATAATTCAGGCTGTGATATTTCATGTAGACATTTGGTATAATGCATCTTGTCAGTTCTGAGTTCATTTTCTCTGCCTGTTTTTCACATGGCCAACAACAGGACAAAGCTGCACACCCTTTGGTGCATACAGAAGGCAGTCCAGTGCCTGGAAAGGGGGCTTCCTACAGTCCAAGCTTCCAAACTGTGCACTAGACATCTGGCCGAACCTACCGGTGTATGGTAAGGCATGTCTGAGGCCAAGGAGCTGCAGAGTTCCCCCGAAGGAAACAAAGAGCAGGACAAATGGTCTTTTTTAATTTTTTTTTTACCCCAGCAGGAACCCTTACTTTTATTATTGTTGTGATTACTTTATTACAGTTATTGTTGCCTGTCTGAATCTTGTCTACATGCATAGAGGTGGCCTGTCTATGGAGGAAACAGATTTCAGTCACCGTGATCAAGAGCATAGGAAATGCTTCCCATGGCCCAGTGCCACACTCTGATGTTTGCATTTTTTTTACTGCGTGAATTACGTAGGGCTTTGAGTTCCCTACCAAAATTGGGCTCCCATCACACAGTCTCCTCCATAGGGGAAACAGTCACTTTCCGCAAATGCCCACAGTGCAATTAGATGAGATAGATAAGTGAGGGAGACAGAAACAAAGGCAAAGAGAAGGGAAGTGACTCACCTGTGGGCTATCAGGAATGAATAGAGAAAGGCTGGTGGTAGTCATGAGGGGCCAGTGACACAGCCATGCTGCGACATAGCTCGTCCCTTGTCACAGGATCTCAGACCCATGTGGGACAAACAACCTTAGTGCCTGTAAGGCTTCAGGAGAGAAAGGGCCCTCGTCCTTTGCATAAGAACACCCCTACAAATTCAGACAGTCCCTGCACATTGCCTCCTTACATTGCCTTTATTTACCCACTGGTAGCACTGGTTGAGGGCTTAACTTGGACTTTCATTGTTTATATGCCTTTGGTGCTCTGCACAGGAGTGACTTTATCCCCGGGACAAAGCAGCACTTTCCCTCATGACTGTCAGCACCCGGCGTAAACCACCCCTGCCCAAATGAAGGCCTGAGCCAAGAGAGACTTTATCTTGTGCGCAAATACAGATTTGACATTTTTTCCAGCCCTGCTCCGGTCACTAATTAAAAGCCTAGGAAGTGAGCACACATGAAATCATTCCTTCCGTACGGGCAGACAGATGGAGAGAAATTCCAGCCTGTTTCCACTCTTTTGTCTTCAGGGCATTTTTGGAATTTCCTTCAGGAAGTGAGGTTATGACCCAGAGCCTTCCTCGGTGAGTAGGCTCTCGTTTCCCACAGTAAACCTTGCACAGCGCTGACATACAGTACGACAAGGTGAGGTTTATCTTCACACTCCAACTGCATCCTGTATGAGCTCCATGGAACTTAAAAGTAACACGGAGAGGGAATGGCCGCAAGAGAGGAAATGGAAGTCTAGCCTTTGGAAGAAGTAACGCGGTACCTATTCAGCTACGCTGCCACGGTCTTCCCTGGCGGACCCAACAAGGCTGCAGCCATTACACAGCTGAGGCCACCATTCTATGTTTCATGAAGTTCCTTGATGTTTGCAATAAGCTAAGAATTAAACTTATGAATTATATTAGTGATATAAGTGAACTCTTTCACTTACTCTATTCTGGGCAGTCATGGCAAAACTGGCAAGCATGTTTTTACTTCTCTTTGTGCTTCATTAGCTGGTGGAGAGAAATCACTACTGTAGTTTCTTTTAATAGCATTTCATCGATACAGCATGTGCTCATGAAAAATTATATTCTGGTGTTCATTTTGTATTTTACATGATCCTGTAAGTGGCATTATGCATTTTATGGCCCCGCCGAATTGGCTTAATCCCAGCATGTACTGAAAGTAATTTTTTTGCTGTCAACAAGAAACCACACCTGGCATAAACCCCCCACAATAGTACAAAACTAGTAATCTGATAACAGAAACTTTAAAAAAATCAGTTTATTAATGTTTAGAAGTCAATAAAGCTATGTGCAAATTGAACAATAAAAGTCAGAAACATTTTAAATACTATTTTTTAAACCAGAAAAAAAAATCAGTTTAATTGCACTGGAAATTTTACTACAAAGGCAATAAATTTTCTTTACAAAATACCACTTCTAGGAATTGCCAGTAACTGTAAATCAGTCAATTGCTCTCAGCTATCCCAGATACACCACTTTTGTTATAGTAATACTCTAGGTGCATGAAGACTCCTGCATCTTATTAACTTATTTACATTGTACACATTCAACCCCATTAGCACAGGTTAGAAAAATAGAGGAGTAAAAATGATGCTGTAAAACAAATACATTCAATTTAATGACAGGTACTTCTTCCATGAACTGATAAAATACAGACATATTTGCTGAAATTATAGACATTAATAAAATGTGCCAAAATATATTGCATTTTGTTATGGAAGTGCATTTATCTATAGTCATTTCACTTCAACTTTCCTTTTATTTTTCTGAAACTCAAGATACTATTTTCAGATTTTTCCGACTGACCTTTGGAATGACTCTGAACCTGACACTGAAATGCCCCTTCAGTTTTTTCACTCTTCTTACTTAGTCGTCAATAGTATCTTATACTATAAGATTCACCTTCAGTCATCTTAAAGAGAAATGACCTTTAGTTCTACCTTGCATTTGTCATGATAATGCAGTTCGTTTAATGCTATAGAATAACAAGGCAATCGACATATGGGGCCGAATGCTGCTCTGAGCTACTCCGTATAATCTGACGCAGCCAACGGAATGGTACAGGTGAAAGTAACGGCAGAGTCTGGCTCACAGTCTTCAAATGTAATATGGACCAGCAGAAGAATTCACAGCTATGATCTTTCTAAATAAAACCCCAACAGCTTTGGACTCTGCAAATAAAACCTTACGACTTAACTAAAATCTCTGGAAAGTGATGCCAAATTATGGTTGTGCATGGTCTGTTCTATTTGTGTGATCTCTTTCCTTGTTATGCGCTAAACAAACGCTTCTGACCTACTATACCAGAGCCACCACTAAACTCAGTACAGAAAGATCTTTGTGTCAGTGGTTTGCTGCAAGTAAAGGAGAAATAACTTCACATTCTTCTCACAGGGAAAAAAAAAAAAAAAAAAAGATTCATTCTCCCTCTCCCTCCTCCCCCTCTCTCTTTCTCTCACACCAGGCATCATTTCACCAAGGCATCAGTCTTTCAGAGTTACTAAGGAGATTTCAGGATATGAATGCGCCTGACAATCCTGAGCTGCCTCAGTGCAAAGACAAAACATGCTCCAGGGAAAAAGATTTTCAAGCCAGAACAGTCTGTCCCATTTCTTGAACTCCAGCCTCGCAAGTGCACCGTTTGCCTCGTTAGAACTAATGCTACTTGCTCACTTAGCCCAACGCTGCCGCCGTGAGCCGCAGGGCGTCTCAGCTCCCCGATTTCAGAGGAAGGCTCTGAAATACACCCCCATGGTTATTCCTAAGAAGATGAGGTAACATTGCCCGAAGACATGATGGTTTCAGGACGGTCGCCTTCCTCCTTCTGTGGGTGGGAGGAGTTGTCAGACTTACTCCTGCTGAACTCCATCCCTCCGATGATCGGCCTCTTGAATTTGGTCCCAGAATCTGCTGGGGGACATTTGCAGCAGCACAGAATCTTGATGAAAGCCCTCCGCATCTCTTTGTTTGTTAGGGTGTAGATGATAGGGTTCGTGGCTGAATTGAGCACGGCCAGTACTAAGAAATACTCTGCTTTAAAGAGGATTGGGCAGGTCTTCACTTTACACCCCACATCCAGTAAAAGCAGGATGAACAAGGGAGCCCAGCAGGCAATGAAGGCACTCAGGACTATGATCACTGTCTTGAGCAAGGCTAGTGACTTTTCTGAGCTCCTAGTAGCTTTGGTAATGTTTTTCCGAAAGGTCAGCCTGCGGCTCCTAGTCCTCACCATGGAGTAGATCCTGCAATAGAGGACGACAATAGATAGCAAAAGGCCAGTGAACACGGTGGTGCAAAAGAGAATATAGTGCTTGTGGTAGAGAGGCAGCACGGTGGAACAGTTGGACAAGAGGCTGATGCAGTTCCAGCCCATGATTGGGAGTCCTCCCAGTATCACGGAGATGACCCAGCAAGCACTGATCAGCAAGAAGGAGCGGAAGCTGTTGCTGCCATTGTGGAGTTTCATCTTCAACATGGTGATGTATCTCTCAATGGCAATGGCCAACAAACTGAACACAGAAGCTGACAAGGCAACAAACATGCTGCCTTCTCTTACAAACCACTGGGAGGGGGTGAGGCTATAGGTTTTGTGTCCGGATAGCAGGAGGTTGGCAGTGTAAGCCACACCAGCCAGCAAGTCTGAAAGAGCCAAGTTCCCAATGAAATAGTACATGGGTCTGTGAAACTTCTTGGTTTTCCAGATGGTGAGCAAGACAAAAATGTTCTCCAAGATTATAAAGCAGCAAATGATGATAAAAACCACCGACGTCACTTTTATTCCACTGTCCGCATTCTCATTTAGCTTTCCCGTGTAATTATAATGCTCTTTGATGACATAGTTGACATCAGTGTTGGCAAGGTTGCTGACGACCTTCAGCGGGGCGGTGGTGCCGGAGCTCATGGTGCCCGCCTGGGCGCTGCTTCCCCAGCGGCCACCGGACGGTGACACCGAGCGCAAACCCGGTGGCTGCCCCGCAGCTCCTTGTTCCCGCAGCTCCTTGTCCCCGCAGCCTGCCCGGGACTGCTGCACCGCCTCAGAAACCGCAGCCCTGAGAACGGGAGGCACAAAGCCCAGAGTTAAAAGAAGGAAGGCAAACAACGTAAGAAATGATAAACGGTTTAAGATCATCTGCTAGTCTGACTCTACGTCGGAGTCACAAATCTAATCACCCAGGAATCAGTTTCATTCAGCTGTTGAGATACATTTAAAAGACGGTGAGGTGTATTCTATGGGTGAAGCTTATTAAGACGAAAAAAAGTTCTGTCATCCAGAGCTAAACAGGTAAATGGGAGTCAGCAAGGACTGCATTACTGGACTTTTCAGTGTGAAACATCTCAAAGCACCCCAGCAAGAAGTTCTACTGGATCTTTTTCTTCAGTAGGAAACACACCTTGTAATACAACGGCAGAGATTTAGAAAGGGAAAGGGCTTGATTTGATTTAACTGCAAATGCACGAAAGCCTGCACAGAAATTACCTGGCAGGAGACCTGCATTCTCATCCATTAATAGAGTCAGGATACGTTTTGGCAGGGGGCAATTATGCAATTTACTGATGCCATCTCGAACAGTGGTGAATCCACTGAGGTATCTATAAGCAAGTGATCGTCTCAAGGCTGTAAACAGGAAAGGGGTGCCCTTGCTAAATAAAAGAATGTGCTTTACAAAACCTGGAGCAGTACAAAGTTTAGAAAAATCAAGAAAAATACGTAAATAAGCAAGATGGGAGGCCCATTCCATGGGTCTGAAATAAACAAGGGCAAAAAACTACCTTGTGTTTGAATACTTAGCATTGCAAGCTTTTGAAATGGGCATGATTCAGGAATGCAGATATGAGGGAAAGTCTCGTGCGTATAAACAGTTTCTAGTGGGCATTTAAAGAGAACTAAAGTCGTGAAATCACGAAAGGAAAGAAGAACAGGCAGAGTTGTTAAATTGCAGCCTGAGCGGGGCAAAGCAGGAGGTGCGAGGCCGGCGGGCACGGCTCCCCACTCTGCTCCCGGGCCCCAGCCCGCACCGCTCCTGTCCCGCACTTGGTACTGCTCCCCCTCTGCTGCTCCCACTGCTCCCGGCCCGCACCCCGCACTGCTCCCGCACCCCTCTGCCCCGCGCTCGAACCCGCGCCGCTCCCGCACCGCTCCAGTTCGGCACGGCTCCCGGCCTCAAACCCGCACCGCTCCTGTCCCGCACCGCTCCCGTCCCGCACTCGGCAGTGCTCCCGCACCTCTCCTGTCCCGCACCGCTCCTGTCCCGCAGCGCCTCCGGCGGACGCGGCCCCGCAGAGACCCCCGCCTCTTTTTGTCTGGGGAGCCCCGGCGGGACGCGCAGAGAGAGATCCGCGCCGCCGGCACTTGGCGGGGGCCGCAGGCTCCGCGGGGGCGGCCCCACGGTGCGGTGCGCGGCCGCGGCTCCCCGAGCCTTACCTCGCTCAAGCGCGGGGCGGAGCCCACATCGGCCCTGCGCATCTTGCGTGCCCGCGGAGCAACTCCGGAGGCCGGGCCGGGGGTTCGGCGGTTTTAATGTTTCTGCAGCTGTAGTTCTCCACCCCGTTCCGATTATCCACGTCTAACTCCTCCCTGCTTGCGCCGCGGGGGCCGGCTCGTACGAGGGACCTGCACGCCCAGCCCAGCCCGGGAGCTGGCAGCGCCCGGCCGGGGCATCCTCGCCGCCCCGCCCCGCCCCGTCCCGTCCCGTCCCCCGACGGGAAGGGAGCACCGGCGGGCGCTGCTCTGCCGGCGCTTTCCGAGACCCCACGGACGCGGGGAAGAAAGAGGGGACGAAGCGGAAAGCCCGGGGAGGCGTGAGGCGGGGAGATCCCCCGCGGGACCCACCTCGCCCTGCCCGGCCGCGGGAGGCGGGGAAGGGGACGCCCCGTCCGGGCTCCAGCCCTCCCG
>VXAK01015960.1:109515-128221 GCA_013399435.1 Arenaria interpres
AAAAGGGTGGGGGGAATCATGCTACCAATCCTCTCCTCATTTGTTTCCCACTTATCTTTGCCCATCTCTTTCATGCTGGGACTTCTCTGCAAGTCGAGTTAGAAGGAAGAAGGTAGGGGAAGAGTCAGCTCTGGCAGGACTGTGATTTCCTTAGAAGGTCTCTATCTGGGATATCCCCCAAAAAGTTTTGCAGCGTTCACATGGTGTTACGCACAGCATACAAACTCCTTCCATTTGTCCTACATGCCTATCACAAAAAGGGCCTAACCATAACCACATTAGGATGTTCTACAATAAGCCAAGTAATAAATAAAAATATGACTAATAAAAATCAACTACGAAAGGTCTTCTTATGGATATCTTTTTTACAAGCAGTGACTAAGTCTCCAGTTGATTTCTGACATTTGTGAATTATTGTTTTCCTACTGTATTGCAGTAATTTTATGGTACTATAATTTGCCAATTTCAACTGAGTTGCCCCAATATAAAACTAGTGTAAGAAAACAGGCAGGCAAACCAAAGTATTAAAACCAGTACTACGGATGTTAGTCAGACTTTGGTGCATAACGAAATCTTACCTTGCAGTTTTCCTGTATCCTTTCTGCTTTTGTGGACTTCGGAATAGTGACAATACCATTCTGGAAAACATAATGCTTCTCATCATTAAAATTTACATAGTTTCTTCAGGTCTTCTGAGGTTTTAATTTCATTTTCAGAGAACACTGACATTTCTATATGCTATTTTTTATTGCAGTTACATGCGCTGCATTAAATTCCAACACAGACAATATGGTTTATGTCAACTTAATACACTATTTCACTGGTTAGTACTTCATGTTGAGTGACAGATAAGAAATGATGTCCCATACTGCTTGTAACGTTTAGTTTGAAAACATCTCTTATTAGTGGTTCTTTTTATTCTCTACAATCAGATTATTTGCATATTTAAAATACTGCCATGATTTGTTTACTAAATTCCAAACTTCCAGTACAGCATGGTTAGTTCACGTGGTATCAACACACTGAAGGCAAAAATACTTTCTGTATAACTTTTGGTTTGATGCACAAAACCCAAACTATTTGCATTTTTCTCCTGAAAGAGGAGACACGCTTTCATTACCTGTATGTAATGTGGTGTACCTACCACCCTTCATTACCTGTATACTCCAGCGTATGCAAATCTGTGCTGGAGTTCTGCCATATTTCTTTGCCAGCTGAATGATACTGGGATGAGTGAGTGCTTCACCTTTGGCTAAAGGACAGTAGCCTTCAAAAACAATATCTCTGCTCCTACAATAATCCACCAGCTCCTGAGGTCTTTGGAAAGGGTGGTACTCAACCTTAAAAAGAAATAAACTTTTAGTAAAAGCCTTGTGAGTACATTTAGTAGAAAACATCAAGATAAGTGAAAATATTTTTTCCTCTCTTTTAAAAATACAACATGAGTGAAATCACTGCTTCTGGGAGACAAATGTAAGTTATCAGTTTTAGAAGACATGTGAAGGATATTAAGGATATTAATTTACAAGCATTTTGCCAGTAATTGGCACAACATTTCACTGTGTATTTTATGCTTCCCCCAGAAGTAAGGTGCCTGGAGCAGCAGTCTGCCCTACCTGCAGTTGGACTTGCACTCTTGTTCTGCACTGTGTTTGAGAAATATATGCAAATGCATAGTGGAAGTCAGCATCAGGTAATTTTTATTGGCATTTATTTAATTTGAGCCTACATTCTCTATTTCCTTTCCTGTTTCTTTACTAACAATCTTTGAGTTGCACAGGCAAATGGAGGGTGCTGGGCAGGGACTGGGTTTGCAGGAGACCAACCAGAACAATTTGTTTAGGATGAGGGCCTGACCTCGGAAGCAAACTCTGTTGGCATGGATTCTACTTAGAAAAGCCTGTATTCTGTGTGTGGTGTCACCAACAGCTTATGCAGGGAAGCAATCACGCTGTGGAATGAAGTGTGAAGGAGACCCTTTGTAGGAAGGAAGATCACAAATTGCCAAGAACCAGTTAAAAAAGGAAAAGCAACAAGCTACAAAGGCATAGTTGTTGGAAGCAAAAGGAAACAGAAGTTACTGGAAAGTAAGGATCTCACAAGAGCCATGTATTCTGGCATGTAACAGAAGCCAAAAGAGAACCTCTGCAATATTCCTTATTATGTTATTTAAATAAGTATTTCAGAGTTTATACATTGTAAGAAGCATACCTTCCTCTGCATTCAGATGAAAACGGGTAGTGTTTTCTTTTATAAAATACATAATCATGTGATGTACTTTTGTGACTGGCCATCAGTGTTGTTCCAGTGATCTAACTCTTGCGCATTTTGAAGAAAAATACTCCTCTGAACAATTACCTCAACACGTGGAATCTGGAAAATTTCTTCTGCCACGAAGAGGACAAATGAACATTTCCTGTTTCTCATCTTTAGAACATGTTGTCTTTTCAGACAACAATAGTCGGGAACAATAGGCTGGCAGTCATTCAATACGCGCCGAGGAAAAAAACTGTGCCCCTCGAAGGCTGGGCTGAGTCAGCCTAAAGCTGCTATGATCTAAATTACTGGGTAGACTCGGGAACAAGGTTCAAGCAGCAGACACATCCATGTCTTCAACCTTTGATGTTTCTTGACCTTTGAGTAGCCTTTGTATTTCGTGTTTTTACGTGTAAGACCAATGTTTAGGTCATACAGTTATTCACTTGTTTGCGCCTGAGCTGACTAGAAAATATTTTTTTTTTTTTTTTTTTTTTTTTACACAAAACTATGAGGGGAAAAAAAATAAAGAGCAACCGGGATGTATTGCTCAATTATTACAGCAGTAATAAGCAATTTTAGTAGACATTCTTTAGACTATGTGTAACAAATAGCACAGCCTAGAATATATTAAATAAGGAATGACATATTTAGGATCAAATTCTGAAAAATCTGCAGTACCCCTATGGCATTTATTAATATTATAACTGCAAGCAGAATTTACCTGCTTGTCTAACAAGATTTTTAGGCAGCACAGTTCCAGGTTACACCAGAAATATTTAAAGCAAGAACAGATGCTGAGATGTCACCTGCCTGCTTCACAAGCGAAACACACAGCAACAACTACTTCCCACTTAGAAAAATTATACTTTGTGCCTTTCACTGAAACAAGAGACTCCCAAATTTTGTGAATTGAATTTTGGCACGTGCAGCTGTGTGTTGGTAGCAGCATCTTTCTTTTTAATTATTTTAGCAATATATTTAAGTGCACAAAATAAAATAAGCACTTTTGTAATTATTTTTCTTGTGAAAACTTTCTGTAAGGTTCTAGCAGCATCTGAATGCAAGGGACTATCATCCTGAGCTAGAAGAGGCACAGGGTGAGTGGCCAGCATGTGCTTCCCCTCTAAATAATAATTCTTGCTTCCTAGCTTGCCCCACCCTTGCTATTTTAGTCACCAAACTTTTCTCAGGAGAGGGCTGTCTGTCACATAGTGGTAGAGGAAAATCTTGATCTTTTCTGGCGCTCTACCCTGAGTGATTTTTGTGTAAAATCTGGCATTTGTTTAATAAAACAGTTTGCAGTTCACATTACAGGACTCTTCACAGCTGCTACTTGGTCAGTCACAGGGGAACTCTAAGTAAGCACCAGTTTTTACAACAGTCTTAGCGCAATGGGGAAAAGCTGAGCCTAATAACAATCCTGATACACCAACCTAGAAAGTCATACCTTAGATGACTGTATACAAAAGCCTTACTCTTTCTACCCTGCTGCAGGTTGTTTTCACCTGGTGAACCTTCCCTGCATCTGGACTTCAGTCAGTTTCTCAATGGGAATGCACCATCTTACAATTATTTCTCTTTATAAAGAAACTGAAATACAAGCCTAGAAATATTTTCTCTATAGAAAAACAGTTCAGGTAACTTTATGTACAAAGGGGTTATTTCCTAATGTCTCCAAATACTAAAATACATTTCTACCTCATACAAATTTACATAACAGAGCTCAATATTAATGGAAATACTAACATTATTAAGTCTCTCCGAGGTCATTACCCAGTAATTTTCACTTCTATAAACATAGAAAAAATATTTATGAAGGTTCCTACATGGAATTCAGAGAGAAACAGTTTATGTTTGGTTTCGGTGTATCGCTTTCTTAAATGAAACATATATGTTAATTAAATTCTTATAAAATGTAATTTTTTTTCCCCTAATGAGTGACAGGCATAAGAGTCTTCAAAGAGACTTCAAAGACTTCCTTGAGCATAAACCCCAAGCTTACTACTGCCAAGTCAATTACAAACTCTGGATTACAAGCTTGTAACTTTTATGTTGTAGGATTCATTCTACATGATGCTAAAATTAAAATATTTATCATCATTTTACACGGTGTTTAAAAGTGTTTTTCATAGTACATTGCTATTTTAAAAGGTGCTTACTTACTACTAAATACCTGAACAGTACTATATTCTTGAAAAGACAGGCTTTTCCTACTTCTTTAAAAACCATGATGATACTGTTTTTTTCCAGGAACACAGAAGAGAGGCAGTACTTACAACTTGGTTTGTAAAACAGAAAGCAGCATTGCTTACTATCTGGTTTGCAAAGACTATAGAAGTCTAATAAAGAACCTCCTTTCTCCTGCCTTCCTACTTCCTCACCTTCACAGAAGAAATAACTGTCAATTTTAACATCATAAGAACTGTTGGAATAGTAAGAACACCGTAAATTCTTTATGCAAATTTAACACAGCTAAGAGAGAAGTGATTTTCCTTGTTTGTTAAATATTTAGACTTTGTATACAATGATTGTTTGCAAATGTTTTGTATTTAGAAATAAGTTCATTGAAAGAGTGCATTATTTTATGCATAAATACAGCAAAGATCTTTTGTATTACAAGTTCTGGACAGTGAAATAAGAATTCAACATAGCACTTCCATCGCCAATTTAAATTTAGGAGTTTTTTAGTCCTCTGATAACGCTTAGGTAATCTCAATATCAGACTCCGCAACTCTCCAACACTAAGCAAGAAACAGAATAAATACTCTTTTCATGGTTTAACTGATGGTTTATACTATTTCTATAACTCTAAAAAGTTAAATTAATGCTATAACAAAACTGTTCAAAGTGGAACAGTTGCAGTGGCATGGATATTTCACTGTTGGTTTTTTGTTTTGTTTTTTTTTTTTGGAACAATGCAGTGCATCACCTTAAAGAAATGATGATGTGAATACAGCACGGGCACTCTCCTACCCCCAGCAGCACTACCATCTCAACTTTTTGTCTCCCTTTTCAGCCACAGGAAAAGAGATGCCCTCAGTATCAAGAAACAACTTTTCTCCATTAACACTTCTGACACAGTAAGACTGGTAACATTTCGATATTGTTGGTAAGAAGAAACTTCAAAACAAATCCAAGATTACATCTTTTTTCCTTGCAGTGATTTAGTAGCACACTGAAAGGCTATTCTCATTTAACAGACAGTAATAACTTGTGCCAAACTCCAGTAAGACTTGGAAGATGTGTATTTCTGAAAAGGAGACACAACTGAACCTTGGCAAACTCACTGATTCTTAAACAGTCATCAACCTGCCCATCTTAAGACATATTTCAATGGTTTATATCCAATGACTGAACCTAAACCTTTTATATAGTTTTAGGTTAATGTAACATTACTCATGATTGCCCTTTAGTAACCTTTAGTCTAGTAGATAGCAAAAATCAGAGATGTTAGGTTCTGACAGTCACATTCTGAGCAACCTTTTAGTGGCTCTTTATGACATTAAACACACAAACAGCAGCCAGAAATCCTCACCACCTGTACAGAGGGGAAAAGCATGCGCCTGCACTTCATCTATTCCAGTTCCATGCCGGCATAAGCACAGTTTCACTAGCAGGAGGTTGTGGGAATGGGAGCATGAACTTTCAGCACAGCTGCAGGCAGAAAACTGCAACAAGGGAAAAGTTGTGTCGTTGAAGTCTGCAGATATGTAGCTTGCCAGTTTTTATTTGTCTAGGGCAGCAAAAAAAATTTGCTGGGGCTCTTGCAGCACCTTCCTAAATGAGAAGTTCTCTGAATTTAATGTGACCTTGAAATATGAATATGAAATAAGAGGGGAGCAAGGGAAACAGCACCCTTACATGGATATGTAATCACCGGAGGCTTTCAGTGTTGCTTAAAGGAATTATATATAGTATTTGAACACAGGCTTTCCGAAACCTGGTTCACTCTGGAGATGCTAAATGTTCAGTGCTCCTTGAATTTTATTTCTGAACTGTTTTATCATCAGAAACTAGCACAGGGACCATTTGTTTGTGCCTTAAGACCAGCCATAAACAAGTCGCCTGGGAGAAACTGGGAAAACGAAAGGAGGAAGGACTTCCACCCTCCCCGCCCCCCACTTCACATCATCTTCCTGAATGGTTTTCAAGATGTACACAGAAATGAAAGAGAAGAAATTGTATGACTAAAGCTAGTTTGGGTGTAGCCTTTCAGGCATAGGGCATTATTAACCAAAACAACCAAAGCAAAACCCCAAACCCAGGTACTTTAAATATATTTATCCACTCACCTGATTAACATGTGGAATAATCACACAGTCTTCCTTTAGTTGCTCAAGATGACTGATAAGAAAGTTGCTTACACCAATTGATCTACACAAACCTAATGAGAAACAGAACAATTTGGGACAATCCTAACTATTTGGGAGAATGACTTGAAAAACAGCACTTTCAAGAGACAAAATGATTGTACGCATCATTTCTGTACAGCAAAATACTGCGAAGAAACACAGAAAAACAGCATCGAAATCTAGTTTGACAGTATTATCTGAAAGCATGGTTCCGTCACAGTCACACTAGGAAATCATTTTATAATCTAAACACACTGGAAACTCCCCAGTGTATAAAAACTCCAGGCTAAATTCTGGGAAAGGCTAATGTAGTATAAGCAAAGAACAATTGGACTCCACCAGAATGAAAAGAAGGAAATGGTGTTCTGAGCAGCTTGCCAAACTAAAGAAAAGTGGAACATTTGCAGAAGACTAATAAAGTGTGAGCAATACAACACAAGAACATGCAGCTCAAATGAACTATGTAACACTGCTTAATTTCTATTAGATCATTACGAGATGTTATGTATAACTCAATATAAAACCTTTAAGTGAGCAGTACCTAACAAGAACCAAGGTGCTTAAAAATGTAGCTAGATTTCTCAGCTCCTGTTGACATGCAAATAAATTTAAATGGCATATAAAAGATATGAAGATTATTTTTTTAAATAAACCTGTGTGCATGCATGTGGTATGTATTAAGTGTTACCAGTCCTGAAATCAGATGTCTTCCTTCTAACCTCAGATATGATAAAACACAAGTCCCAGTACTGGCCTGTCACCACACCTCAACCCTGACTCATCGTTGGTAGTTGGCCCTCATTCTGTGCCAAACACAGTTAATAGGGAGACCAACTGTGGTCAGGCTAGTAGTGGTCTCCTTCAGGTGCTGATTCTGTGGACTATGAATCACTCATTTCTTCAGTATGAGAACTTTGTCTTGATTGACTTGATCTGCATTTCAATCCATAATTCTGTAGATGGAAAGTCTGTCTAAAGGTGCGTGAACACATAAGTCCAATCACTCCTGTTAATAAAGCGTTTGTGCTGGCTAATATAATGTATATGCATGTTCTTATCTATATACATGCATACAAATATCTATATCAAAACCCAAAGGAATTAAGCCAAAAGTTATACTATGTTGTTTTTTTAAAAAAAAAAAAAGAAAAAAAAGAAGTAGTCATTGGGTGATTTCAGTCCAGAAATCATTCCTTTGACAGCAAGTGTCTGAAATTGCCCTCAGTCCAGTCAGAATCACCACATTCTCGAGGTCTGAAAAAAATCAGGTTTGCATCAGAAAAGCCACTAACCATATAAACATCGGTAATTTGACTGCTATGTTGCTTTCACGTATTTTAGCAGCAGAAGCAGGTAAGAAGCACAGCAGCAAAACCTGCACACATACTATCACTTTTTAATGTGGTTTCTTTTGTAGAATACAAAAAGGAGAAAAAAAAAAATACATTAGTGACTAAAATGTGAGACAGCTTTCCCTTACAGAAATTATCATTGTTCAAGATGTATAATGTAATTAGGTTATAACCTGCGCTATAGCGATTTGCATAATTTGTATGTAATCTGCCAGACAGAACAAAACCTGAGCTTTTGAGTTCTACTGACAAACAACCTTGGAGTGTCAACACTAATAAATCATTATGCCAAAGAAGTCAGAGAAACACTTGCAGTTTTAACACAATGGTGAACCAAATATTATGTTCTATTGTTGAAAGCTAAGGAGTTACAAAAAACATGCTGTTATTGCCCTTGAAGAATAAAGCTTTTATTTCAGGCTGAAATAAACCAAAACTCAATCACAGACATGAAAGATGAAAGTGCTTATTAAACTTGTCCACTTTCACAGAAAGTTTCCATTTTTTTCCCCCTACAGTATATTTTTAAGATGTTTTGCTTCTAGCATACTTTTCACTGGAGACTTTGAAGTCTGTTCCATAGTCCCATTGCATTCACTGGTAAGTTTTTTGTTAGATTTCCCATGAAGAAATTTCAGGTAAGTTACATTTTGTCTTAAAAGTCATGTGAATTGCTCCTACTAAAACCAATATTATGGCATTCCTGCGTTAAGCGTGATGTCATACAGAGAAAGCTAAATTCAAAATTGCCAAGAAAGTAAACATTTTCTCAGACAACAGAGAAACAATAATTAGAATTTCAATGTTTTTGTGAAACCAGCACTTTCTTAACACTTGTCTTTTTTTGTTTTTTGCTTTTTTTTTAAGGGAATGCAATTAAAACATTTCATTTTCATTAAATCCACATATTTAGTTTTGGCAAAGTTAGAATCCTTCATTTCAACTTCATTGCTTTGGTTTCAGGCTAGTACATGAAAGGTAAAGTGTTTTGACTTTTGTATTAAATTACAATACAAAATACAATAAATACAAAAACAATTGCACAGCCTGACTGTATTAAAAATCTTATTTCAATGCATGGTGGAAACATGAATTCAAAACATTGGAGTCTCCTAAAAAATAGAGTCTAAATTTTAACGAACAATCAATGGATTCTATTCCAGAGCACTGCTTCCATCTCCTTGATGAAATAATTGTTCTGCATGGTCCAAATCTGGGAAAGACTGCCTTAAAGCAGGAGATTATACAGAATTATTTCTACATTTACATCTGCTGGATTATTTCCCAAGAATGAAGAAACAGAAAATTATAGACAAGAAAATGAAGGTCTGGTTAGCTCCTGGGCCTTATCCAACAGACAAACGTATGAAATGATCATATCAGCAGTAGAAATTAAAAAAAAAATATATATTGAGAAACTTGCATAAAAGGGTCCCGAGTCATTGCCTTGAAAAAAGTTGGTGGGGGAGGATGGGGGGAGCACATTTCCTTATGTTTCCTCTCTCATGGAGCTCCAACAGAGGTAGGTTCCCCAGAGTTTGTGCCATGGGTCTCAAACCCACCAGAATGCTCTTGAAAAGGATGGTTGGGAAGCATTTATTTTCAATTTAGTATGTGTTTAGTGTGCTTAAAAACCCCATTTCAGGCAATTCAGGCACAATTCATGTCTTAGCTCTTGTGATAGCAGGTGGTTTTAAAGTCTATAATTTTTAACTTCACCAGTTTAACTAGTCCTGAAGCTCAGGTCTTCTAAGATAAAAGTTTGCAATGTGCTAGCTGAAATCCATCTAGAAAGTACGCTTTTTAAAATATACATTTATACTGCCTTATTTACCAAGTCACAGCGCTTTGACTCAGGGAGAGAAAGCATCCTCCTTATCTGCTTGATGAAATGAGTGGTTTGGCCCCTACAAAGCAGATTTTGAGAAAGTGCCAGGTGCAATAAACAAAGAGTTTGCAATTCCCTATTAGCTCCTAAAGCTTATAGAGGCTTTGTCCTGCTCCTTGCAACTCTGACTTCACAGGCTTGAAGGAAAACTTGGCAATGATGGTTCTTTTATGCATGCTAAAAACTGACTGACCACAATGGTGGAATAGAAATTTTCATCCAGCTTTGAAAAACTATCGTGAAAAACTGCAAGACACATTAGAAGACATATTGGCAAAATAATAGTTGATTATAGTGGGAAAAAAAATAGTATCTTTTCTATTCTACAAAAAAAAAAAGAATCTCGGCCTCCACCACATCAGTAATTTCACCACACTGAATTACTCCCAGCTGCTGTGAAGCAATACATCCTGCTAATGGACTGCTTTGCAATGCAGTTGTGCATTAAGCTTAAAGCATTTTTTATGGCAACCTAGAGAATGACTGGGTATTTTTTTTCCTTTACTTAGCATAATACCAAATTACGCAAAGTTTGATGGGCACTGCTAGTCTTGCAACAAAAAAGCATAAACATACTGTCTTGGCACCACAACATTGTTTTAGTACAATAGTAAGCCTTATCTTTCTCTTGCACTACTATGGACTTTTATCAAACTTCTAAATACCCTCTGGAATATTAAATGTACAAAGTTCAGATCAAAAAAGTTTTTAAATAACAAAACTGGATACTGGGTTTGTGGAGCCCATTTTCCTCCCCCTCCCTGCTGCTCTACATGAGTCACAGCAAGGGAGAATTCCCACGTCCAGTGAACAGTGCCCATTCTGTTACATCTTCTATTCATGCCACAGAATAATAACACAAATGGATCCACTTTTCACAAGAGGTCAACTGCAGTAACTGTATCTTTATTAAAGGAGGTTACACAGGTTGGAAAGGTCTGCATTCTCTCCGATATGCACTTCTCTGTGGGTAAATGGTATCACTCAAAAAAACCATACAAGATTTGATTTCAGCACAGCTTGCTAAATCAAAGCTGTAGGCTGAGTGTGCCTCACATGCGGATTGCAAGCCAAAACCTTGATAAATAAAGCACATGTCTCTCAGATACAGCCAATAAGGAATTAAGTTCTAAATCTATGAAATAACACTTGCTCCCATTTCAGAGACTAAAAAACATAGACGCCAAAAGACTAAGTGTTCTAAGACACACAGGAAGACTGTGGCAAAATTGAAAACACAAAAATCATGCTTCCTCCCTCAAAGGATTTATTTTTACCCTATGCATTACTACAGTATAGGTGGTTATCTGCCTTAAAATGACCTTCCTGCTACTACAATTCCATGATCATTACTCCTACTACAGATCACCTGTGAACAATGATAAACTGAGGACAACAGGAGAGGAAGCATGAGTAGACATGAGTTGACAACTTCTGTGACTGA
Source organism: Arenaria interpres (assembly GCA_013399435.1). Taxonomy (NCBI): domain Eukaryota; kingdom Metazoa; phylum Chordata; class Aves; order Charadriiformes; family Scolopacidae; genus Arenaria; species Arenaria interpres. The sequence continues at coordinate 120,811 of VXAK01015960.1, forward strand.
AAACTCATTATAAACATTCAGTTTACACAACTGTTAAATGGCTAATTAAATAGCATAATGCCAGCAATACTACCATAATATTAGCTTAGATTCTATGTCTTTGACCTGGCTGCTCATTCTCACTACTTCAATGCAACACTATCTTACTTTTGTTGACATATTTTTTTCTCAAGTTGACATTACAAATCAGATCAAAGAAACCCACCAAACAGGCTGTTTGGTTGTTTTCAAAACTGAATCAATTCCCTTGTACTCTTACAGATTTTCCCTTCTCTTATTCCGGTTTTAAGCATGTAGAATCATATTGTTAACAGAAGATTGTACAGTATTCATGGAGACAAAAAGTTATTTCGGACAAGGACTTTCATTTGAAATGTTTTTCAGCACTGCCTACTTCTGAAGAGTTCTTGTGGTCACACTAGGACCTCCAGGCGCTTCTGTGTGGGTGCACAAATGTGTACATCTGCTTTAAGTAAACTAAGCACAAAAATTTATCTGAGTTTTTGACAAAAAGGATTCACCTTTTCTAGAAAAAGCACAAACCATATACTGCAACAAATCATGAAGTCTGAGGGCTTATTTTTACACTTAGGATTACCCACAAAGTCCTTAAAATTGGGGGTGGGGGAAGAAAAAAAAAAAAGAAGAAAACACAACAAATGAGGATAGACATTTGTGCGTGTTTAGATTTGTTCCCACTTTTACATCTGCACCAAAATGACTTATTCTATGGCAATTTGTTCTTCTTAAATAGGATACTGCATATTATGAAGTCTTCTTTATGATCCTTAACATAAATGTAGCTTTTTGGGGTTTTTTTTTGCATACTCCTTTAACAGCCCTCTTATCTGATCAACAGGGTGTGGTGCAACCAACATCCTCACCAACTGCAACCACCTTCAACCCATGAAAACACACTTTTGAACTGTGTTTCTGATAATAACAAGCCCATGAAACATCTTAATCTGTACAGAGAGAATACTAAGACAATGTGAAAAAGATGTGTTGCTAGGAGAATTAGTTACTTTAGTTACTAAACCTTTAGTGCAACTTACATACATATATTCACATGTGACTTCTACCAACATAAAACACTCTTAAGACAAACATTTTGTGGAGCTGTAACAAAACGTTTGTGAATTGTTAGCTGTTCATCATTTGACAATATAAGCAAAGTCTTAAAGTAATTTTTCGGCAGAATAAAAGCAGAATACGTCATCTAGGAAAGGATGTACTAGAAATTTGTGCCACCTACACAAAAACTGTATTTGGTTTACTGAACCCTCACTCATGCTTTCAAGAACTGATAGAAAATGGAGGAAGAAAAGATAATGATTGAACTGGTCTGTGCCCAAAGATGAAAAGGACAAGAATATTGTTGAGGTTGATTAGATTTCTTCTGCCACTTGGAATCAGGCAAAACATAACTTTTTTCCAGGAGCACATTGACATTGCTTCAGTTACTGGGCTAAACAATTTCTGTTACTTTAGGGGACTCTCTTCAAACCATACATGAAGCTAACATGTTACTGGAATAATTGTATTTATTTTGAAGAGCATTTCTCTATTTGTTTAACAAAATCATATGTTAACACATTAAAGGATTTCTGATGCAAGTGTATTTCACATAAGCTGTTACTGCTTACACTAAAAAGATAAGCAAAAAGTTTTACTCTTAGTAAAATGGCACAGAGTCCCAGTGGGATCTGAACCCAGAACAACCACCACATTACTACTGTTGCCAACTCCAGGCAAAAGCTGGCGGCAGGCCCTCATTCTTCCCAGCATTTTTAGATGGAAGGACAAGTAATCATGTGCATGTGTGTATGAAAAGCTTGCCGAGATGATGGGCTAGCCACAATGCCAAAATCAAGGTCATTAAAGACACACACACTGCATATGGAAAGGGTCATTTTGCTAGGAACAGACCAATTACCAGTGAGCATATATAACGACTATTCATGATGTCAAAGCTGCTTGCCACACTGCTTTTATCTGCCAGCAGACAAATGCCTATACAAGAACGTTGCAGCTGTCAAGGGAATATTTGACTCAATGTATGTATCTTGGAATGGGTTCTGTAGGCAGTCTGGCCTCTGTCCTAAGGTGCTGCAGAGGATAATTTCACAAAATGACAATGTACGAGACCACAAAAATTCAAACCATAGCCTTGATATTACAAGAATCCTAGTTGATTTCAGCTGTTACAACAGAAAGAACCAGTTATTATACACAAATGTCTCACTGACCAAAATGAAGATTTTTTTTTTTTCCCCCTTTTCCCTCAGTTTATCCCATAACTCTTTAACAGAAAACATGTATGCAGGCTGTTGAACAAAGATGCACGTCCAGAATTCTCTGCCTCTCAGCACTGCAGTGCAGATAGAGACTCTTTACTCTGACTGCAACCTTAAGACAAATGCACTTATTCAGTTATTCGACTCCCGTGAAACAGCTCCAATCAAACTGGAGCAGATTAACAAGTCACAAAAAATAACAAAAATGAAAAAAAAGAAAAAAAAACAAAACCAAAAAAAGACATGCTACATTCTCAGGCAAAACAGCATTTAAAGAAGCTAATTCTTGAAACTTTAAGGTTGTCCTCAGCTAGTAAAGGACAATCAGTTTAACAATAAGATCTTTCCTGCTATGAATAAAGAGCTATCAGCTTGGTCTATCAGAAATCACCCGCTGATTTTAAGTATCAGTTTTTAGAGCAGGTAGAATCATAGAATCATATGGGGTTGGAAGGGACCTCTGGAGATCACCTAGTCCAACTCCCCTGCCAGAGCGGGTCTACCTACAGCATGTTGCACAGGAACTTGTCCAGGTAGTGCCTTTATCTTCATGTTAATTCATGTTATGGAATGATGCAATTGCTATACATTTGTATACTCTAAATTTGTAGCTACCTTTGTTGACCAAGACAATATGGTATTTTTCTCTGGAAAAATATTAAGGGAAACCAGCAAATTTCATGACTGGGTTCTGGCTATACAACTAAGAATACTAAAACAGCAAACTAAAAGTATAATCTTGCCTTGTTTGTAGGGAAGAAAAGACAGAGGATAAAAATATACAAATTCCAGTTTAAAGAGGGAAAGATCCTGGTAGGACTTTTAATGGACTCCAAGACACATATTGAAGGATTTAGCCAGGAGAAAATAAAAGACAACCATGTTTAGCCAAAGACTCTGAAGCAAACCAGAAAGACACAGTGCCATGTTCCAGACACAACCAAAGGGATTAGAACACCTGAAGCGGGTAAAACTCTTGGGGTGTGTGATTTTAACATAGAAAATAAATGTGTTATGTCATACTGTTACAGTAACGGGCAACAGTGGCTTCAGAATCCCTACGATTGTTTCTGGGTATGCTCTCATATCTGCCATGGTCTCCATAATGAAAAATCTAAAGAAAAATGGCCAGGATTCTGGGAAATTGCTTTTAACATGAAGGGAGATTTTGAGATAGCTGCTCAGTTGCATTAAGCAGTTGAACAGTGGATTCAACCACAAGGGTAAGAACACTAAAATATGAAACCTTCTCTCAAGCATGTTCCTGAGACCCCAGCCTCAGGGCAGTAACCAGATTCTACTTAGTTTCCAAATATAGGGAGCCCGTTGGATTTGAGGAGTGCAGCCCAAAACTTCAGAATGGTAAGTAATCAACTGGAGAAGGTTAAGATTCTTGCTTTAAATTATTTGTGTTTCTAGTCCAAATCGTATTAGGACAAGAGATTCTTTTGAAAAATGTTAACCTCAAATTCCTTTTGACGAAATACAAAAACAGTATAGTGGTAAGCCACAGAGGGGATTTTTCAGTGATAGCAAAGGATCTCTCTTGTCAGCTGAATCTATTATTTTCTATTTCTGAGAATATTCTGATGTTACAGCACAACTCCAAACCTTCATTAAGAGGAAGCACTACTAAGCAGTCAAAGATTCTAAGAAACAGTAAACTTAAAGATGCCCACACATCTTAGTGAATGCACATCTACCACTTTACACACCAATTTCATTGGCACATGCTGCATTCAAATAACAATAAACCTGCTATTTCTTCTATAGCCAGAGGCACTTAGGAGTTTACTAAAATTGGACTCACTATAATCTGAGGAGATCTGTTTAACTTTTTTAAGTTTTCTGATCCCTAAAATATTTATTTAAAAATTTTTGACAAATTATTTAGATTTTTTTTTTTTTAAACCTGTAAAACAGAGTGTTTATTATCTGGGGGCAGAGTCTTATAAATTAGTGCATACTGACCTGGACAGGGGCACAGACCCACAGCCTCTGGTCCCTCCTCAGTTAGCTGGGTGAGAAGATACTTCAGGCGAGAAGCCCGGCAAGTTGTGCTACTGCAACCCTGTATCTCAGCCGCTATACGCTGGCTCTCACGTGAACCTGGCTGAATCTATCTTTGTAGGCACAACCTTAAAAATAAATTATCTCCAAGCTATGAATGTAGATGCAGTTGGGATTTTTCTTGTGTCAACTTGTGACCATTGTGTTAAGTTTTACATTGGTCACAATCTTAAAAAAAAATCTGCATTAAAGACTTTTAAAGTGTTGGGTACTAGTAGTTTATTTACCCTCCTCCTAGGGCAATCAATAATAACAACAATAAAGACTACTAGCAATTTGCATTCTTTTAAAATGTTGTTTGCCCCAGGTAAGTGGAATTTTGCAGAATAAATATTAACCTGAATTTAAGTTGAAGTTGAAGGAGATTGATGCGATTTTCAAATATCTGTACTCAAATGTTCTGTGAATACAGAGAAACGATTAAAGAAAATCTTATTAACTTCAACCAGACCGAAGACTTAGGTAATATTGAGGTATTTTAACCACCTCATAAGTCTCTTGCAGATAGATAGGCACTATCAGTCCCATAACAGAAAACCATTTTTTTCCACAGAAAACTGCCTTTATTGTCAGTGCACTTTCTGAAATTCTTCAGTGTGGACACAGTTGCTAAACCCACTAGCAAGTTGTATAATTTCAGTGTTTCTTTTGGGAATTGACTGCAGAAGCGTATTATTCATGTAGATGGTCAATCCTTATATGTGAAGCTGTTAGTTTCTACTATTTTTTTTCCCAAGAATAACCATTTCCTACAAAGCAAAAAAGAAGGTAACAGGATTGCAAAGAGGAACCAACGACTACCTGAGCCAATAACAAGTTCTGAGAAGACAAAGAACTCACCTGTTTAGTATAGAACTTACAATCCTCCCCCCACCCCCCAATAAATGAAGATGATTCTTCTTCCTCAAGTAAGAATTTTGACCAAATCCTATATTCAATTCATACCAAAGCTAACATGTTGCTCACATAACACATCACAAGTCACATAAAGATATGCAGCAAGAGTTTAATCTTCAGTGGAAAGGCTAGCGGTTAACCACGCAAACAAATTATTTAACATTTTCTTCAGGAATCATTGCATTTCTATCTCCAGAGTGGCTAATATTTGCATATCATTTCAGTAACACATGGTTATGATCAGGACATCCAGAGTCTGTATCCCATAAAGCAAAAATGTGGAGGCTAATGTTGAAGGCACTTGATTCAACCAGACTAATAAATTTTCCTTCCCCTGTAGATGATCTAACTGAGGTAATTTAGACAAGCAGAGCTGGAAAACTTAAGCTCAGCTAAATGAATTCTGAGTCTACAAAGTGCTTAAATTCAGAAGCAGCAGCAACATGCGAATTGACAAAACTGTTGGAAGAAATGCAACTGCAAGAAAAATAATTATAATGTGGGATGTCTTCAAAGAGGTAGCATGGATAGGAGCAAAAAATAAAAGTAATTTTTCCCCTGACTATGAGGCCAGCGATGGTATTTCCAGTGTCTTACTGGAAGACCACTGAATAGCTCAGTCTTTCCTATTAGAGGGAGAGAAAGAAAGAGTTGTGTAAAACAGGAAAGACCACAAACAAAAGCATAAAAAAAGCTAATAGCATAGGAATAATAATATAAGGTGAAAATACAAGCTGTTTGCAGTGAATTAGGATGGGCTATCTAGGCACAAAATGACATGCACTAACTTAAATACTCATTAGAAAAACAACTTCTCAGTGGAAAGATGAAGTAGCTTGTCAAATAAGCCATCTTTGGGTTTAAAAGTCATTGATGCCTTGAAACATTAGGTCAGTGTAGTGTTTCTTTAAAAACTAAATGTTGCAATCCCTTTCATGGCAGAAAACGCTTTTTGCAACTTCCTTGTGCTTAATATAAAAAGCAAGAACAAAAGATGTATCCAAGATAGTTTACTTCTGTGTTTCCAGAGGAAGACCAAAAGTAACTGAAGGGTTGAAGTGTAAGAGAGCAGCTTTATTTATTGCTCTGATAAATCTGATAGTGGCACACAGGCTGCAATTGCCTTTGTACAACTCTCCGGCTACAATCACTACTTCAGTAACTCTGGGTTTGCGGATAGACTACTCAATCCGGTAAATCTTCCCCTGTCTGTGGAACTTCTCTGATGCTGTAAACAGGGTGGTCCACGTTGTCCAAGAACTGCACAAATCTAACTTCACTATTTCTAATAATACTCCATGCTTCAGGACCAAAACCCTCCTGTGAAATTTACATGATAAATTTTGATTGAGGCAGTCTCCTCTTCCTATTGCTATGAATGTAAACTGAAGTTTGCAGTGCATCCAAAAACAAATTGACAGTTGGCAGAACTTGAGAGAAGAGCTCCCTTCCTTGATTTTTTTTTCTTTCCCCCAGAAGTTACTATCCAAGAATCTGCAGTTAAGTATTTGTTTGTCACCTAGCCATTTTGTTTTGTTGACCCTTTCTAAAAGACAAATGGATCTACAAAGTACCACAATATATGATAAATTGGAAAATGGCATCATACAATTTAAAAAAAAAAAAATCTAAAGGAAGTAACACTTAGCATGATTTATACTGAAAATACAGGAGGGTACTACAAAGTTGTTCTATGGTGGTATATACATTCCAATGTAATCTGTAGATTTCCTCAAGTACACCACCATTAATCTCACAGGCAGAATTTGGCAGTGTTTTATTTACAAGCAATACAGAGCTCTCTCATTTAACTTTCCAAAATGCTAATGCTGCAGTTTCCAAAGAGATTCACATAACTCACCAAAATCCCACTGAAATATGAGCATCCAGTTCCAAATAAGTTTTTGAACATCTCTCACTATGAATTCTCCAAATCCCAAAATTCACTATAATCCCTTCTGCCAAGATAGGTTTTCATTATTATATTACCTCTCTCATAGAGCTCCTCCATCGCTCTCCAGGTTTCAGCTCGGACTTCTCGATTGCTTTTACCTGGAACATGTGCATCAGGCCAGTGTATTAAATAAAGATCTAAAAAAGAAATAGAACCAGACTACTCACTGAAGTGTCCAAAATAGAGATAGATA
>VXAK01015964.1:0-114597 GCA_013399435.1 Arenaria interpres
CTGGAGAAGAGAGGGAGAAGAGAGTCTCTTCTCTGGAGAAGAGAGTCTCTGAGGGGAGACCTTATCAATGCTTACAAGTATCTAAAGAGTGGCTTGAAGGAGGAGGGAGCCCCACTCTTTTCAGTGGTTGCCAGTGAGAGGACGAGGGGGAACGGGCATAAGTTGGAACATAGGAGGTTCCACTCGAATATGAGGAAAAACTTCTTCACAGTGAGGGTGACAGAGCCCTGGAACAGGCTGCCCAGGGAGGTCGTGGAGTCCCCTTCTTTGGAGATTTTCAAGACCCGCCTGGATGCAGTCCTGAGTAACATGCTCTAGCTCTGGGCAATCCTGCTTCAGCAGGGGAGTTGGACTAGATGATCTCTATGGTCCCTTCCAACTCCAAAAAAATTCAGTGAAATTCAGTGAAACACAGTGCTAGATAATTTATAGAACACAAATTCTATAGGAGAACACTTTTACTTTAACTATGTGTTGTTATTGTGCTGTGTTCTCAGGAAAATATTACCATCCTCTTCACAGCCTTGATTAACTTTAATGGGATTATTTTGTACTTTTTCTGCTGTTAATTTACTAAGACCAGAATCAGATATTAAAGACAAATTCCTAAAATCCAGAATACACAAAGTACACTTTATTTGCAGGAGTGATACCATTGTAGATCACTTATTTTCTGTTAAAGATGAGTGATGTTTTTTGAGAATATTGCAACAAAGATTACCCAGAACGGGTTATGTTCTGTGCTGCAAGAGCTTCAAAGCTGAAATTCTTTCAGATTGATGAAACAGAGAGAAAAGGAAACTACAAAGGATATGAAATCTTGTTATCAGGAGAAGAAGGCATAAATTTAATAGAAACGCATTTTACATTACTTTACAGCATTTCTTAGGGATCTTGATTTTGGTGTGTTCTGTTGCTTTACTCATCTATTTGCAAGCACTCAATCCAATTAAGACCATAAATTCATGGATTAATATTCCTTAATATTCTAGCCCAATTAGCATATTAACATCTTAATCACTTTCTCAGAGCAGAACCACCCAGCTCATGCCCCCATTAAAGATGTGGATTAAGAAAACATTCCTGTCTGCAGTGAGAATAGTTTAGTTCAGGAACTTGTCATAAATAGCATCAGTTTCTTTCTAATGAAAATGGTGCTCACTTAGCCTCTCATGTCCATATATTAAATTAATTTATCTTCTAGCATATTTGAATAAATAATGAAGATAATTTGTTCCTAACAGCAATGCTGGCTGCCTTCCTCCTCTACCATATTGCAAAACCAAACAATAAAACAATAAAATATCCAAAAGGAAATTAATAGAAAAAGTGGGTCTAGCTCTTTTTCTGTTAACAATTTGTCCTGGGCTTCAGCTTTCCTGTCCACAGAACAACTGTGACTAACACGCTCTCCTCCCACAATGGGATCAAATGGTGGCAGCATGGCAACAGTGACAATTAATGTTAATTGGAATAATTGCATTTAAAGGAAATCAGTTGTGTGTCAGAGCAGGGATATGTGTTGGCACAGAGTAGGGTAGGAACTAAAAGTACATACGCACATATTTACGCTAGCAATGAGTTGCCCAGCCACATTTGTACCAGGATATTTCCCTTGTAACATCCTAGCTCTGTTTAATCAACTAATTATTACCATTATTTCCTATTAGAGTATCAAATTTATCATATTTAGTTTCCAGATGAAGAAACCATAGAGACTCAGTAAGTCCTTTTCCCACCTCTCCCAACCTGCTCTTGGTCCTCACACTTCTAGCCAGCTCATTTACTGCATTCCTAAATATTCATGTGAACACAGACAGATCATGCAACTAGATGAGTCCTTAAAATTACATATCCTCTCTACTGACATGCCTTACTTTTATTGACAAAGACTGTTATCAAACTGTTGGAGAAGGACCAATGTTTCAACTTAGAAGAAAGTGTGAGAAACTATACTTTCACTTCACTGGGGCAATCGGAGTCGTGTGTGCCCTGAGTACATCACATCTGCCTCGAAGCTTTGCAGCAACTTGGGCTGCATTCAATTTCACTAGGGCAGATAAGAAAGTAGGAGCAAAGGCACTTGGTCCCACTGCAGAAAAGAGGAACTAAAACAGGTGAAAGCTGATGCTTGTTCATCCGGTTGATAACGGGAGGGATGGGTGATACCACCACTGTTTTGGGAGGGTCTGTCCCCGGTCTATCCCTCCTTTCAGTGATACCAGCCACTTGGCACCCTGGTGCCTTTCTGTGTGGCATTGAGAGCAGTGAAGTGGGCCTCTTGGGACTCTCTTGCAAGCATAGTGCAGAGAGGGTCATTAATCACTTGGCTGCCCAAGCCATTTTGCCTCTGTCTAGAGCAGCTCCGCATTACTTGAAGGATGGTCATGGAATTAAGTGCTACTGGTTCTCACCCAAGTCAAAATGAATAATTTCATCATATAACAAACTAATTTGAAACATTAAAGATTCCTCTATGCCTTCCTTTTAATCTCTGTATTTGAAAACACGTCATATTTTCCAAAAACATTAAAGTCTGCCAGGAAAAAGAAATGGCAGGGGCTTTAAATCTTCCCCTGCAAAACACACAGGATAAAGTCATGTGTCCAACATATTCATTCGCATTCACAGGCACACTTGAAAGCACAGGAAAACCATTTCCCCAATAAATTATCTCCTAAAAACTGTAGCCATAGATAAGTAGTCTGATGAGAGCAGAATTTGGGCCTGCATGTAAGCTCCTATAAGTAATTTACATTCTTTTCCTAATTAATAAAATATATATTTATTAGCTCATAGGATTTCATGTTTCATATGTCTAATTATAAATTTATATTAAATGTTAATACAGAAAATGATATTCATATATTTTAATCAAGATTGAACAAAGCTATTAATTATGATTTGAGTGGTTTTAAGTGCTGTTGAATCTTATGTGATTCAGTTGTTTTCCCCAATGCTAAAGCAATGGGATTTTTAGCAAGGCACTAAGGATTTCTTACTGACTGCCCACTCTATTTTTCACCCACTCACCATACATCCTTCTATCTTCTCAATCTGAGAGTAAAAATTTCTCATGCATTAAATCTGAAGGTCACTGATTAAGTTTAATTCATTGATCACTACATAATTTCATTCGCTAACTTTCCGTTTTGGGAAAAATGGCTCAACTCCAACATCTCACAGTACTTCTTGATGTCTCTACAAGTCTTAGACTCAGTTTGTCAAACTGCTAGATTATCAATTGAAATGTAAAGTTTCTAGTTCTTCAACTCAAATAAGTACACGTATTCTCCATGCTCGAAAACTACTCTCATAGTTTTTTGAAATTACACTTTAAAAAAAAAAACAACAAACAACAAAACACTCTGGCTCGGCAAGGCTGCTATTGGCTGTTTATGACTGTATCATCAACCCTCGCAAGCTAAATTGTCTCAAGGAATGGACTTAGAAATATCATGTCTCCTTTCTGAGCTACTGTGGATAATAATGGTATTTATGTCCCCCTGAGAAGTATTTGAAGATCAACTTAAGTATCAACAATCTGATCCAAAGGCTCTATAGAAGTATAAAACATTGATATAAGTAAGCAATACTTACTGCTTAACTATGGAAGACATAGATTAACTTATCAAGGGGTGAAATTTAGACACTATTTGTTATGTGAATATCCCATATGTTTCCCAGCACAACCAGAAATGGAACAAAATTACAAGAGACTTGGGTGATTCACTGGTACTGCTTCACATTAAATAAAGACAACAACAAGCATTATCTGTGCTGCATTTCCATGCTGACTGTCCTTTGAGAGAAAATGGCCACAACCTGAGAAGATGGAATTGTCAGCCTGGCTACGCAATTAGTTTCTCATTTAATATTACTATTGTTGTCACTGCCTAGCATGTGCTCTGATGGCCATAGCAGGGAGCATTTAAAATGTTTGAGGTTTTGGGGTTTTTGTTTTGTTTTGTTTTGTTTTATTGTTTTTTTTTATATTCATTCAATTTGGTGTTTAAAAGACTAGTGATGCTATGAAATGACAATTTCTTTGATTTTTCCAAGCAGCAACAGAATCACTCTTTTCTGGTAACTGGATGAATTTAGAGGTTGTTGCATTTCTGTTCTTTTTTCTTTTCTTTTTAATGCAGTGCTCTGTCAGGGGAACTAAAAATCTAGACAAAAGCCTAGTTTATCTAAACAATTTACCTGCAGTTTTAAAAGCACAGGTAGGCTTCTCACAGATTAATGGAAAATAAAGCTCTGTAATTACAGATTTCAAAATACAGTATAAAGTTTAGCTGTCTTCTAAGCTATGCCCTGATCCACAAAAGAACTTCAGCATCCATATGAGCACTTAGCACCTAAATCCACAAGTGTTCTCCACAGAAATTCCCACTTAAACTTTGGGCCTCCTTGGATGATGAATAAAAGAAGTATCATCTCTGCTTGTCATCTGTGGAGGTAGCACCTTGGCTATGTTTCCTTCTGGCAAGCCCCTGGCAGGGCAAGGGGACCCAGGCAGTGATCTTGGCAGTGACTTGGTGCTGCTGTAGCAGCCAGGAGGTCACACTGCTGCAATAGCTGCAGCAAGAATGCAGCGTGGAGGCTGTGGTTCAAAGAAGTATCTTAGACCTAAGATGCTTCCCACTTGGTTTTCCGGAGTTGGCACATTGCCAGGGCTCCAATACCAGAATTGATGGTTTATCCATAAACAACAAGATACTGTTTCTGATAGTTTCTTCATTGTGTTTAATAACTACAAGGAGGGGAGGGGGAAAGGATGCAGAAGGAAGAAATATTTGCAAAACACTTTGCTCTTGCTGTAATTGATGGCACACTCCCCTTGACTCAAAAAAGAGTGAGATGAGATTAACTGTAAGAAAGCTGAAGTGATGTGCAATCAGAAAAGAAAGACAAGTGAAAATATGATCCTAACCTCAGACGACAGTTTGATTTTTTTTCCCTGCATCACTTTTCTAGTTGAATGTGTGAGGACATTGTATAAGATTAGCAGTTCCTGGCAGTTTCTCCAAAGTACTCATCAAGGGCCATATTTTTGACCTCTGTTGGGATGAACTGATACTGCAAATCAGGGAATAGTATTTTAAAATGCACTGAAACTATTTTAATATGCATTTCAGTATTTCTTGCTACAAGACCTTTTCATTCTTTATGAAGGTAAGTCATCAAAGAGGGAGAGGGGCAAGGCAGCAAGGCTCTGTACGTCTCGAAGACCAAAAAGAGAAAAAGGAAAATGGAGGTTAGGAGAAGACAGGAGAATAAATGTAAAAGTGAAACTAGTGCTGCCAGGAAGAGAATCAGCTACATGACTCTTGACAGGAATTCCTTTCTCATTAACCAGTTAGCTTGAATACCATGTTAAAGTTAGAGTCTCCCATAACTGTTGTATGTAGTAATTAGATGCATTTTTGAAGTATTGGGCAATATATACATCTTTCTTTCTCCTTTGGTGAAATTTCATTGTTGGCAATACTTTAAGAGTTGGAACTCCTACAAGAACATCACTGTCCCATCCAGATGCAGGGTTTTCCGGCACTCAAAAATTAGGAGGTTATTCAAATAGAAGTTTTTAGTTCAGCTTCTAACAGACATGAGGAATAAGAAGGCAATTTGCCAGAGGTGTGGAGATACCTGAAGGTGAAGTCTCTCACCACACTGTTTGGGCAGAGCACCAGGAGGGAGATATTGAACATAGTGAAAGAAGCAAAGGAAGTATTGAAGATAACAAAGAGAAAAAGGGGATTTAAAACCTCCCAGCAGAAGGAAAACCGGGAAAGTCTTTTAAATCTTCAGTAGCATTCTACCATCTGACTTGACATGTCTGTTTCAAATTCAAAATAGTTGGGATAGTTGGGACAAACAATAAGGGGCTTGTCATTTCACTTCATTTATTTTTTAAACATACACAGGAAATTCTAGGCCCATTTCTGCCATCAGCTGAATAATACAGTCTCAGCTGAGGCCAGCTGAACAAGAAGCCTACTCAGAGCTAGAGCCACTGCTCCAAACGGTCTCTGCTAGAAGCACCATTTTAAAAAAGTAAATAAAGATCAAGGAATTTAGAGGCGCCCAAGGAAGTTAATTTATATATATATATATATATATANTATATATATATATATATATATATAAAATGTACTACTTTTCATCACCACACATCATGAAAACAGAACCATTAGTGATGATATCATGTACTCAGATCTCTAAAGGGTACTGTGAGAGCAGAAGGGATTGCTTTTGACTATATGAAGTCTACTTTAGTTAATTTAGTTCATTTTAGTTATTTTAGTTCATGTTGGACACCACATTTTTGTAAAATATTATCATAGCAAGTGTATGCTTTTCCTAGGCTTTTTTCAGTTGCTTTTCTCTCTGTCCCTTTTTAAATAGTATTTACATAGCATTTAAACTAACTTCTGATCACTTTGTGTTTAACTCTGCTATTATGGATAATTCACTATGATCAAAACTGAGGTTTCCATTCCAATTTTGCATTCATACCTCAGCTACCTTATTGTTAGCCTAACAGGATGCTTTCACCACAGAGGTGGCTGCTGTGATTACATTTAATCAACCGTAAAAGGGATTTCCCAGAATAAGGGATAGAAACGCTTTTACAGCCTTTTAGGTAATGTCAAGATTTTTTTTTGTTTTGTTAATATGAGATTTTGCCAATCACTAACAGCATGATCCAAATCCCATTTGAAGGCAATGGAAAATCTCCCATTGAGTTTGATGGCCTTTGGATCAGTCCCTAAGTGCATTTAGACTTAATGAGTTGTTAATGTGAATTTTATGCTGCTGCGTATATGAACAGATTTTCCAGACTTTTTTACCCGCTAATGCAAAAAGAGTGATCTGCCTTTTTAAATTTTTAAATTTTATTTNTTAAACATACACAGGAAATTCTAGGCCCATTTCTGCCATCAGCTGAATAATACAGTCTCAGCTGAGGCCAGCTGAACAAGAAGCCTACTCAGAGCTAGAGCCACTGCTCCAAACGGTCTCTGCTAGAAGCACCATTTTAAAAAAGTAAATAAAGATCAAGGAATTTAGAGGCGCCCAAGGAAGTTAATTTATATATATATATATATATATATATATAAATAAAATGTACTACTTTTCATCACCACACATCATGAACACAGAACCATTAGTGATGATATCATGTACTCAGATCTCTAAAGGGCACTGTGAGAGCAGAAGGGATTGCTTTTGACTATATGAAGTCTACTTTAGTTAATTTAGTTCATTTTAGTTATTTTAGTTCATGTTGGACACCACATTTTTGTAAAATATTATCATAGCAAGTGTATGCTTTTCCTAGGCTTTTTTCAGTTGCTTTTCTCTCTGTCCCTTTTTAAATAGTATTTACATAGCATTTAAACTAACTTCTGATCACTTTGTGTTTAACTCTGCTATTATGGATAATTCACTATGATCAAAACTGAGGTTTCCATTCCAATTTTGCATTCATACCTCAGCTACCTTATTGTTAGCCTAACAGGATGCTTTCACCACAGAGGTGGCTGCTGTGATTACATTTAATCAACCGTAAAAGGGATTTCCCAGAATAAGGGATAGAAACGCTTTTACAGCCTTTTAGGTAATGTCAAGATTTTTTTTGTTTTGTTAATATGAGATTTTGCCAATCACTAACAGCATGATCCAAATCCCATTTGAAGGCAATGGAAAATCTCCCATTGAGTTTGATGGCCTTTGGATCAGTCCCTAAGTGCATTTAGACTTGATGAGTTGTTAATGTGAATTTTATGCTGCTGCGTATATGAACAGATNTGACAGACTGAAAACTACAGAAAACATTACGTGTTCTCGCAGTAACCTAAATGAGAAGGAAATATCGCCCTCCCGATTTGCCTCATTATTGTGTTAAAGCTTCGCTCTGAGGAAAGGCAAAATTAAGGCCTGACTACACACACTGGCACAGAAAAAAGCAGGCGAAAAAGCGGCAAAAAGTGCTATTCTTTGTTTCTTGCTCCACCTGGCGGGAGATGCGCGTATGAGCGCCCGGGGGGCGGCGGGGCGCAGGCGGGTCACTCCCCGGGACAAAAAGACACCCCGGGGGGGAGGACCTGTCCTGCCGCTTCCTTGTCAGATGGGGTTTTCGGGTGTTTTACCAGACCCGAGGAAGGCAGCCGGGGGTACGAGGGGAGCGGGTTTTGAGTCAGGGGTGGCGTGGGGAGGGCTGGTGCTGGGAGGGACACGGGCTAGAGACATGCACAGGTTTCACGTTGGACTAAGGTTTCTTCTTTGGTGCAAAAAAGGGAATGATGCTCGCTTTGCAGCTCTTCGCCCCCTTTCACAGGAGTTTGACTTCCCTGAGGATGCAGGCACATTGTGTGACTCACAGTGAGGAAAAGATTAACCCATTCGTTTCAATGCCCTAGTGCACGACATGATGGGTATGCACAAGCTTGCAGAGTTGTATACCTGTTGGAGGAGTATTTCACATATGAATAAATATAAATTCTCAGAAGAGTAAAATACGTCTTGTGGTAATGTCTCAGTCACTCTGAGAAGAAAAAAAAATCATTTGCTTTGAATCAGTGACATTGATGACCTAGCCAGGAACGCTCACTGTGTGTGGAAAATTGGAGAAACAGCACAACATCTATGGTAAGAAGTGATTTTGACCAGTATGAGTAATTCCATTATTTCTCAGAAGCTGTTATCACATCTTAAATCTAATCTTTTATAAATATTCAGAACATGGATAGAAGTTAATGGCAACATTTTCATGGCCTTAGGCAGAAAGCAAGCTTTCTCTGGAACACACTGCTCTGCATCTTTAAAAATCTCAGCAAGACACTCACCCCAAGCTGAACTACAAGTGAAGCCATGGCTCCAGGTAGGCTGAAGAAGGGGTGGCTAAAGTGACACATCCTCCCTAGGACAGCTGTCCCAGCAAAAAGGTGGGAAGTCTGCTTCAGGCTATGTGAGCTTTTCTGGTTCCTCACAGCCTAAAGGCCTGCTGGCTTTTTGGAGCTATCTTGGATGTGGCACTGTGAGGAAGCTCCAGGGTCTCAGACCCCTTGTCAGAGAAGAGGCAGTTTATTTGACAGGGCTAACACGGTGATGGCGACGTGCACAGGAAAGCCAAGGATTACGCTGTGAACTGAAGCACAAGCAGAGAGAGATCTGCATCTGGCCATGTTAGAGGAGCATATCCAGCTATGTGATAGAATGAATGCATGCAGCCAGGGCTGTGCAACAAAGACTCTAGACGTACATTTAGCACATGGAGAGAAGAGGGCTTTCTGTGAATTCATAGCCGAACCACATGGCATGTTTCGGCAGGAAAGATGGCAAGCTCTTGTCTAGGTATTTGACAATGCTAGGGTGGAAGTAGCTGCAAATTTTCATAGTTTGTTAGTTTCCCCAAGGGCTCATCGAGTTAAAAAACTGTTACCAGTAGAGATTACTATTAACAACAACTAGTTATTTTCTCTCCATTCCTTCAGTATCTGCTTCTGTGTTAAAAGCCAATTATTTGACAGGCTGCAGAGTATCAATTCCCATTGTTTTGACTGATAACTGAGGTATTTTTAAGTCAGCCTCAGTTGTGTAAAATGTTTGGCATATCTGACTCTTAAATACAAACTTTCCTTAAACAAGCATCTTGGGTGGGCATTATAAACCCTCTTTTCCCAAAAAGCCTGAAGAGAGACACACTATCTCTATCTTCCTTTAAATGTCATCAAACTAAGTCCATTTATTACACGTTTCAGATTTGGCATAACAACTTCAGCATGATGTTGTATTTTAGAAGAGTGGTGATCTCTTAGACTGCTTGAAAACATGCTATTCTTCAGGGAAAAGAAAGCATTAAAACCCGAAACAGAAAAACTTGCATTTACTGGAGAACTACTATATTATGCCCTTTGGCCAAGAGTTTTCTGATCTAGCTAAAGTCTGAGGAGCCTTCAACATTAACCACTTGCAGACCATGCTGGAGTATGGCCATAGGTAGCCATGGTGAATTTTTGATCTGCAATAACATCCTCAGATAGATAATTCCTGTGATCAGCCAGTCATGATAGCTCAATCAACTTGAACATTCGTCCCACCCAGATCAAACTGGCATGTTCAACACCTGGTTCACCCGTTTGCTCATGACTCCTGTCAGCAATGCAGGAACAGCAATAGTGCATCAGGCGAGCTGTAGCAGAAGATATCTTTTATCTACACTTGCAAGCTGATCACCCTGGCTGTTAGGTACGGTTTGTTTACTCTGTGAATTCCCCCTTGCGCTTCCCCTCTTCACCCTCATCTGCGCTGAGCAAAATAAGTATATAAATGAAAAGGAACTCAGGCTGACAGACCACAAGTTCGCTGCCAAGGGAAGATTAGTTCCTAGACATGTAGAACAAGAAGACATTACATTTTTTGTCATAGCTGTGCTCAGTGAGCAGAGATTATTTACAAGGTCTAGGGTTTAAGTGTGGCAGATGGATGCAGGCTAGCAGTTCCCATGAACAAAGATGCTGTTTCAAAGAAAAGGTGTGTTCAGCTTCTGGTAAAGAAATTTACCTCTCAGCAGGGACTGGCAACTCTAATCTTATTTACATTTCTCATAGCAACAGTATGCATCTCTCATTCTCAGCCCTAACTCTCCCTGCCAGCTGAAGCTGTGCTATTCAGATAGATAGTAAATAATGTAGGATTGTGCAGATTGTTGTGAGGCCTTTTCCTTCTCTCTGTGCTACAAACTCCTTTTCAGAAGCAACAGTTAAGCTGTCAGCAGAGTGGGATTACAAATCTGATACTTGGTACACTTTCGGACAGTTAGAGCTTGCAGGCATTTTCCATGAATAGGCACCAATCATTTCACTGCCATGCAGGTGAAGGGCTTTGTTGGGTTAGTCATTTTTCAGTCGAGGATCACAGAAACAAGCAGGGGAAGGTGAAAACAGATATCATTTGGTAGACTCCTGCAAGGTACAACAAAAGCTAAGGGTGTAAGACAACTTTGTTTTCTTTCTATGCTCTGAATAAAAGTGTCTTTCAACCTTCTTTTAAAGAATTTGCATTGTCACAGCAAAAATTCTGAACATAAACGCTTATTGCTGTAAATATTTAATATTCTGCTCTGTAAAAATACAGAAGAGACATGTTAGGAAACATAGCTTTGTGTCTCATTATGACTTCTATACATAATGAAAAAGTTAAAAGCAATACGGTTTCTTTTAAAATAATACTAGCACTTAGAGTATAATGGTGCACCCTTGAAGATAATATTGTTTTACAGCGTGCAGGCACTCATACTAAAGCTTGTTGTAATAAAACAGAAACCTGTACTGCTATAAATTTTCACTAACACAACTCTACTTACAGGGCTGGAAGAAAGATGCCTTAATATTATGTTGTTCATTTAATGTCAGTGTCATTCTTCATTCCTTTATTTATATAAGTTTATTAATAATCATGTTTATCTGTTAGGCAGAGATGAGCAAACAGCCCAGATTGAAAACCCGTAAGGCTCTGATGATTGCACCTACAGTCAGTGCCTCTGAGCAGCTACGTCTGCTAGAGAGATTTCGGCTCACATCCTGCGGGCTGTAATAAGGTCGGGAATCTCAAGCATAGTAATAAGGGAGGAGTGCTCAAGTTTTGAAGAGCCTTATGTCTCCCTTGCATCAGTTGACAACTGCTCCCAGGAGAAGGAGTTACAGCACTGCTGTGCAGTGGCAAATGACTAACCCTATTCCATAGGTCAGCAGCTGAAATTGCTGGGGCTTGCACACATGGCAGCGCGACACCAGCCTCACACAGTGCCACCACCCACATCGGAAAAATCAACGTGATCCTGTCCCGCAGAGCTGACTCTCAACAGTGTGCCTCTTTCGAAGTAGAAACAACAAATGGCTCAGGATAAACACTTGATCTCTGGCAACAAAGTGCCTGCTTTTAGTTTTGATTAACAGCACAAGCAGCAACATTAGCAAGACACTACTGCAGAAGGTGGAGCTCTGGCTTGTGCTAGTAGGGTAATATAGTTTCTCCTTAGCCCTAGCTGAAATGGCTACAAGGATGGGAACAAGGAAGAAAAATGTCTTTAAAAAAAAACCCCAAGCAAACAAACAGAAACTCTGAAAGCCTTGGAGTCAGAGATGATTAGAATTTGCATGTTTTTTTCCCCCGCCATCATATTGCAATCAGATCCACTTACCATCATTTTGGCTACCTTACATCCTTAGTAGTTCAGCACAATATTTAGAGAGGAACATGAGGGGGAAAATGCATGTCATCTTCCAACAATCAGTTTTTTGCTGGTTTTGCTGAACTAGGAAGTGTGCATTTGTTTGTTGTTATGTATTGCCACTAAATGTGTTTACTAAAATAATGCAAATAATTTCCTGGAAAGGGATGACAAATTCCATAGTTTCGATAGTGAAAAAGCCCCAAACAAGTGCAGCCTGTCTCTCCACCATGTTTTCCAGAAGCAATGTTCCTCTAAGCTTCTGTGCAGGTGATAGTGGAAAGAATGTATCTTCTAATGTCTGATTGGTTACCAAAGAGATAATGTCAATTGCAATGAAAGTGAGTCAAAGAAGCAGTTTAAGGGCAACATGTTTCTTTGTCCTCAGAGTCATATGTGAAATTATAATGTTAAGGTGGAAATGTGGCAGGTTGCAATAATTTTAACCAAAATTTTTGTTGTCAAAAGCAATGACATTCTTTTTTTTTTTTTTTTCCCAATAAGCTACTGCACCTTTTCATCACATCTGTGCATCATGGGTGAGTTCTCAAAAAATTGCTTATGCCTTTAATTATAGAATCCCATGTTTTTTAAATTATGTGGGAAAAAATTTTTCCTCACCTGTCTCTATATATTAATTTCTACAAATAGTGAATGATATCAGTACTCAGCTTTCACTTGAGCAACACCAACAAGTAACAACACCATCATTTTGTCCAGGCCATGATAGGATCACAGCTTTTCAATCATTTCTTAAAGCTACCAACCACATCACTTAATCAAAGCTATACAAAACCAACACCCTTCTACTTATTTTGGTTTTCTAACTTGTGGAGTCATTCTAACTGCAGGTGTTCATCTTTGGTATCTTTGGCAAAAAATAATATATATTCACATAATTCTGGAGCTCTGTTAGAAACTACTTTTGTCATTGAAAAGCTTAAGCATTGTCCATATTCAACATGTTTTTTAAAAACATTATTAGTAGACTCTTCCATTTTCATATTATGAACTTTTTAGTGCTATGAAGTTTGTGCTGAGATTTATGAAAATGTTACAATGTAGAGGACTTTTCAGAGATGCAAAGCTGGAGAAAAAAAAAAAGAAACCTTTGAGCAAAGGAGCTACTGGCTCACAGCATGGAGCAGAAGCAGGGGAGAAGTCAGTGAAAACCAAATAGCATGAGCATGGTCTGAAACCAGCAGTGTGGGATTTTTCATTACCTCAGAGTTCTGCCTTTCTTTTTTTTTTCTTCTTATCATGTATCCTCCCATTTGTCAATCGTCTCATGATCCTGACTGACAGGAGAAGTCAACCTCTGTACCACTATTCTGGATTATTTAATTATAGAGAATTATTTAATAACAGGGTAAATTTTATCTCTACCTATCTCTCTTTTAGGTGATCTCAATGAGAACCTAGCAAGACTCGAAGTAACTTGAAGAAAATGTGTAGTTAAGTGCAAAGGGAGAATAAAGATAAGCTGCAAATGCTCTTTTGAGGAAAGTGTATGTATTAATAGCTTCCTTCTTAACACAAAACTGAGACATGACCATGATGTCAGGATTAATGGATGTACACAATGTTTCAGGAGAGTGTAGGTGCTAGAAACAAGACAATATTTAATAGAAAGCAAAATTAGAAAATGTAAGACAAAAAATGGTATTCTAAAATCTGTTCTGTATAGAGTGACGAAAACTGCAAAAGAAAAAATCCACACATTATTAAACTGGATTATATTTCTATGACATGTTTGAGGAATGAATGAATTTAGCAGCTAAGTTCTTGAATTCACTTTTGCTGCCAGCATATGTTTGCCAACATGTCAGTGCTGCCTGGGCTTTCTGTGTCAGCTACTTTTCTTCCAAGGTTGTCTCTTCTTCTTTTCCCTTATCATTTGTCACCTGGTAGATAAAACTCTTGATTTCTGAGCTTGATAGGCTGCAGGTTCAATACCAAATAGCCTGCTGGTCAATGTAGTGAACTCTGACTGGCTGAACAGCAATATTAAATTAGCTAAGGGATGATGGTTTGTTTTTCTCTAGCCCAAAGGCAATCATTATAAATCTAAATGCAGATATTTCTGGCCTGGAAGAACAGTAACACTGGTTAATATGGATGTTTTTGTTTCAGTTGTTTGTTTGGTTTTTTCCACACTATTAATCAAAACTTGTCTTCTATCTTCAACAAATTTTTCATCCTGTTTGGATATTACAGGGGCAGTAACTTGATGCTTATATTTCTGTAACTTAAAAATATTTCTCTGGTCTCTGCTTCACTCTCTTTGTCATCCTAACCACTATTCTGGTAGCAGGGCTGAGTGCATTCTTATGACATAATGACTTTGGGTTCTTGTTTAGTTTGCTGTCAGGAGAAATAAAAGACAGAAGGAAAAACAGGGTACTAGAATGACTTTGGGAGAGATTGCCTGAAATATCATGACTCTGGGAAAGGCCCTCATTCATCCCCTCTGAGATTCATTTCTTATTCCTTGTGATCCTGCTGGACACTTTGTGTATTTCTGTTTGCAGCTTTCCAAGGAGCACATGCTGCAAAACAGTTACATGGGTAGCAATGACATCAGTCTTAGATGAAAATAACCACCCATAATCTTACCTATTCATTTCATTTCAGTTGTCTTCTGATATTTCCAAAGATTTAGCTAGAAACAATTTGAAATGGTATATAGAAAACATAGTGAGTTTAGTCGCTGCATTTTTTTAGGTCAAATAATATAAGGTTAAATCAAAAAGATGAAGGTTCAGCAGAAAAAAATTGTGGTTAGTGGAAAAATATTCAAAATTTCCCCTTGACCAGTTCTTCTGGCTGTGTTGCTACTGTGTGCCTGTACATATTTCCTAAGAGGGCATTATTGGGTTTAGGCCTTGGGTTTTTTTCTCCCAAGCAGCAGAACACTTGGGAAACCCCAGCTAATAGAGAATGCAACCGCACGTCTCCTCAGCAGCACTGCTACCAGGAGCACATTAAGCTCATCCTTTGCTCTTTACAATTGCTTTCCATAGAATATCAAATCAACTTCAAGGTCTCGGCACTTATCTGCAGTGCTTAGATACCCAAGGCTATATTCAGAGTGGTGAGCACAAAGCACACGGGAGCTTCAATGTCCTGATAACATCCTACCTTCACACCGGCATGCAGAAAGCCCCACTTACCATGCCATTTACAGTTCCATAGGAAAGAAACCTGCACATATGCAGGAGCAGAAAACCATCACTTCAGATTAAACACAAAATGAGGTAAGGAGTGTCACTATACATGGACACAGGACTAGATTTTTTTCTTACAGATACCTTATTCTGGAACTGAAGACCACAGAAATAACTCCCCCATAAACTAAGGAGCATCACAAAAATTGTAGCCTGATACAAAAGACATAATTCTGTACCATCTTCAACACAACCACTGACACAGATACACGCCTATCAAAGAAAAAGGGAAAAAACCAAAAGAAATTTATGACAACAAAATAGTCCATTTACTGTTCTTTTGGAAAGACTAAATGATTAAACATGGCAGCTGAGGCCACAGATTCATGGATTCGACAGAGTTGGAAGGGACCTCTAGAGACCATCTAGTCCAACTCCCCTGCTAAGCAGGATTGCCTAGAGCACATTACTCAGGATTGCATCAAGATGGATCTTGAAAATCTCCAGAGAAGGGGGCTCCATGACCTCTCTCGGCAGCCTGTTCCAGTGCTCTGTCACCCTCACCGTAGTTTTTCCTCATAATTGAGTGGAACTCACCTTGTCACCTTGCTCTGCAATGTATGGTGCTCATTATACTTCACATACTCTCAAAATATTTTTTCATTATGGACTATATCACAGATTTCTTTTTATAGCTTCAGACTAGTTATTCTTGATGTACTGGATACTATTATATTTTAATTAAAAAAACTTAAAATTACTGTAAAATGGACAGTGACAAGGACTTGTACTTTTAGGCGGTCATATTTTTAATGTATTTTTAACTCCAAAATATAACAACGATAACACAGTTAAAAATGCATCTTAGAAAATATTTCCTTCTAAATGCAGTTTGGAAAATGTTTCAGATTCCTCACCTGCATTTTAAATTAACTGACGTCACAATAACCGAGTCATGAGATTCTAAATTCTATGAGAAGTGCCACTAAACCCAGCCAAACCTACTTATGAAAATGAAAAAATATAGAATTGGATTCTTAAGCTTGTTTGTAATTTTTCTTTTGGTAGAATTTGATATAGCCCTGATTTTTAAGTGTAGACATTTTGTCTGCTGAACTGAATACCAAAGCTTAATATAGGCAATTAAAACTGGACAAATACAAATGAAAATGCAACTGTGATCTTTGAACAAAAAATTGCAATCAGAACAAAGTTTTGGGTTTTAAAAAGTTGTGTTTAACTTTACAGTACTAATTACAGTAGATCTAATTATTTCCTGGAACCAGAATTGGAAGTTCTTCAATTGATTGCAAAATTGTTAGAAATGTCTTAAGTAGACTTAGGCAACTAGAAGTAAGATAAGTACCAATACTTTGAGTTGAACATATGAGTCTTTGATTTTTCTTTTGTAATAATTTCTGGGGACTGATGGAGTTCTCTAGTCTTTTCTAGGTAGACAGAAGTTTGTTTATGTAGATGTAAATATGCAGCAATAATTTTGCAAAAGTAAGCTAACAAGAAAGCAGTGATTTGAACTGAACAATGAGATGCACACTTTTTCAATGCCACTTTTCAGTTGATCAAATTTGAATTATGAAAAGCCACAAAGGAAAAAAAAAATAGATTATTAGAATTAAGGATGATATTTTTTTTCTTTCTGTTTCCAATGAAAGGATGCAAGAACAAGTAGAGAGCTGGAGCTGCACAACATACTATGTACAGTCACTTGAGGACCACTCAAAAACTGTATCACAACCTGAATACCTTTTCCAGATGCCTCCTTGTTGTGACTTCCTTTGAAGTCATAGGTCCATTAGCAAACATTCATCACTCTAATTATAACACCATGAAAAGTAAAATGTGTTTCCTTCCATTTTGGAGCTGAGTGGAACTGGCTGTCCAACACGGAGGCTGTCCAGGTCTCTTCCTGCAGAGGTCACCCCTGCAGCCTCCTCTGCTGCTGCCAGCACATTTCCATCTACACCCAGCACACTCCAGTGTTTTTGCTTTGTGAGTTTTAAAACTCACTGAAAACATTTTCAGCTCAGACATCACAGTATTATGTGTTCAGGCAATGCAAGTTGTAGAAAGATTAAAAGATTTTGGGAAATTAACAATGAGTAATTCAGCAACATCATGCAATCTTTTCCATGTTTATATTACTCTTTTGGTTTGATTTCATTTCTGTAAACTTGCTATTTGAAAAATTAAATTTATAAAGCAGTTCAACCTTTTATACTAAATGCCCCAAGCAAGACGTGATGTTCAGCAGCAGCCATCCCATTTCAAGGCTATTTGTACGTATGAAC
Organism: Arenaria interpres; assembly: GCA_013399435.1. Taxonomy (NCBI): domain Eukaryota; kingdom Metazoa; phylum Chordata; class Aves; order Charadriiformes; family Scolopacidae; genus Arenaria; species Arenaria interpres. Next base: position 17,718 of record VXAK01015964.1, read on the forward strand.
AGGTTTTGTGTTTCATTTCACCATCTGCTATTGAGCAAACACTTGTCTCCTCCATGCATTTTCCCTTGTTTGTTTTTTTTTACGGTCTGTCTGCAATCTTTCTTTATCTCTTCCTTCCTTCCTTCCTTCCTTCCTTCCTTCCTTCCTTCCTTCCTTCCTTTCTCTCTCTCTCTCCCCGTTGCTGCAGGCTCCAAAAGAGATGAAGTTCTTCCCTGAATCTGAACATGATAAAACCCACTCAAGTTCTCTACACTATGTAGAAACAACTGCCACAATTTCTGTTTTATCTTTATGTAGGATCTGGGGAAATGCAGTTCCTATTGAACACAGCTGCTTAACCCAGTAGCAAAATCAAAGTGAGTCCTTCTTTGCGTTTAACCTTTAGAGGTGGGTGATTTGAGAACTCCTCAATTAAATTCTGAATGCTCATACCCAGCCCAATACTTGGGGTATGACAGAATACTCCTCCATTAGCTAACTTGACAAAATTCTTGGGAAAAAAAAAAAAATATACAAAGGTGGGACTATGGCAGAGAAAGAAGTAAAGTAAGTGTGTGTCTGCTGTCAGTGAGCTGCAGAAATACTGTTCAGGGGAAATACTGAAGTGCACAAAAGCTAGAAGTGAGCTAATGTAAAACTAATGTAACTTCTGACACTACTAAAAATCAGCATAACCCAGCAAGATTTGTAGTGTTTCACTCTCACCTATCTCCTTATCAATAAAAATGCAGGGAGGAAGTTTGTGTGTCTATCATCTTTCCTACCAGCAGCCCTCAGAATTTTTAAAACTTAATTTTCATTAATATGAAAAAAATATTTTTTCCCTTTTTGCAGACAGACCTTTTTTTTTAAAAAAAAAGAAGTTCAAACATTCAAATCCCATTAAAACCATTCTCTCTTTTTGCTAAGTCTGATATCGCTACAGTCAGGTAAGACAGCTGACGTTTAAACACAAAGGTCAAGAGTTAAAACAGCAGAAATCAAATATAATACCAGAAATCTGCCATTTTTTCAGGTGCAATTGAGATTTAAATATCAGTTCTTGGATTAGTACATGTTTTTTCATGGCAAGATACCCTTACATTATTTCAGGTATAAATTTAGTTCATAGACAAGAATAAAAAACAGCACTAAGGACAGAAATGCTGGTGAGAGCAAACGATAGCTTTCTATAACAATTTACTCAGCAAAAAACATTTCCTAGGAAGCTATTGCATAATTACATTGAATAACAAAAATAGGCAGGTATTTTAATGCACAAGCCATGAGGGAACAGATAATATTATAGAGGAAAGTTTTGGTTATTGTCTTGTCTTTGCTGGATTTTTATTTTGACATATTTTAACAAGCACTACACCCTAGAGCTTTTTCTATTAAAATATGGTTTTATCAAAAATAACAAGTGAAACACTCCATGTTCTCAGAAAAATAGAACTGAAAATCTTGGGTTTTGTCATGAAATGAAAATGTTTACAACAGCTTATGAGAACTTAATATATCGCCAAAAAAAAGGAATCATTCTGTGAGAGTGCCCTAAGTATTTTCATTAATACAATATTTTGATGAATAATTATGTCTGAAAATACCCATAAATTCTAAAATTCCAGGGTAGGGAAGGATAAAAACATTTTTGTGAAAATATGTGTTGGCAAGTAGAGGTGAGAAGGATCAGCTAAAGAAGGAAATCAGACCCATCTTCAGGAGGATTAACCTCCTGTGTCAAAAGGAAAAAACCAAATCCATATGCCCAGCTAATCCTTGGATTCTCACTGGTGAGCTCTTTGTTTGTAAAATACATGAAATTATAATAGCAGCAAGAGAAATGCTGAATATATCAGTGTTTACCCAGGCACAATGTACACAAGGCAGATGTTGGATTTACCCCTCCTCAATGAAAGCTGTTTAATGGTTTGATTCTTTTCTGTGAGTTTGAAATGGCCATGAGAGAGAAAAATGTCAATGGTACATTTTTAAACTTAGGGAAAAGAGCTACCCACGCACCTCTTTGGGAGTATGCCAGACCCAATCTGAGACAACACCATGGCAACATTTTCTTAGAGCATGTCTTAGACTTCTGTAAATAGCGATGATAAACGAAAAAGAATCCAAGAAAAAATGGGCTTATAACATTGTTTTCCAAATGTTACACTAGTGCTTGCTGTTTTAGGCAGGATTCAGGAAGAGAATATGGGACATCATGCTATCTTATGGATTTCCTTCTCAAACTGAAATCCGTGACCGGTAGATAACCAGGGTCAGGAAAGGGGGAGAGAAGAGGGAGGAAAAAGAAGTTTAAAAAAATATCAAAATCCCTACCAAGGAGAAAACAACACATACTACCAAAGCACTGCTGCTCAGTGTAATGTCAGGTACTACTGGTAAGAAAACAATGTTGGAAAATAACAGACAGGCTATGGGAAGGATCAAAGCATATCAAGAAAACAATCAGTGGACTAAGAAAGCAGCAGAGAGTATTACAAAGGGCAAGGGAAGGAAAAGAGTGGATCAGATTGGCCTTTCAATTTTGATGTAGCTTTGAGTGAATAGCAGTGTGTGTTTGGAGTGGTGTACACAGCAGGCTTTGGGGCATTTCTAAGCTATCTATGGTTTGCCACAGCAATTTAATGTGGCATTCAAGAATAAGCCTGTGAGGCAAAAGTATCACTATATGTCAGTTAAATTATCACAGGTCAGCAAGTAACAGAAAACTGACTACCAGCTTTCTATTCTTAACATAAAGAAAACATTTAATTCTCTCACTACTTCTCCATTATGTGTCTTAGGTATAAGAAACATATCTTGTTATTTATTAAATGTTACCTCTATAAGTATACATAACATCATCAAGGTCAGTAAAAATATACAGTATGCCATATACTTCTACTTTGCCTGAGAAAGGCCCTTTCTCCAGAAGAGAGGGAAAGCATGCAGCCAAAAAATAGCAAGTCCAGGCTGCCTACCACTCTGATGATTTGCAACTCCTTGAAAAGAAAAAATAGTGTTTCATTTTTTTTTTGACATAAGCTACAAGTAAGAGGTAGTGGGAGAATGACTGTGAGCTCTACTGAGCATGTTGTTGCATGGAATTAATATGGAAATTATGTCAAGGGGAAGCTGAAAGCATTACAGAAATTGTTTGAAGACATGCACAACTACAGAAAAGGGCTTTGTTTTCCAGATACGGTTTTATTTCCCTGCTCTATTTATGCTCTTAGCAGATGGTGTTTGCTTCTTGAAGCTCCACAGAGTCAAAGGTAAAAATAATGCCATACAGGAGTAGTGCTTCAGAATTTTTAGGAGGTTCTGTTTTCTTTCACCTATATCTTTCCTCATTTGTCTGAACTCAACTGTGAGCTTTCGGTTGTTACCAGTACATTCCCATAACTGCCCTAATGCTCATATGGAATTAGCTTTAGGAAAACAGACCTAGAAAGTATTAGGCCACCTCTGACAAGTTCACTGGTACATCTGGAGTGGGTTTTCAGGATTTTAGGAAGAAATATGACTTGAAACCTCAGAGAGTAATTTAATTTCTGCTGCCTTTTCCTTACCTTCCCTTTGTCTTACTGCAAAGCAACAGTTCCATTACCATGCTTCCTTTTTATTTTGATGTAAAACTTTAACAACAACAAAAAAATTCTATTGCCTTTATTTCTTTCAAATAAATAGACGAAGAGCATAGGTTATACTGAGCTATGAGTATGGTTGATTGGTGGTAGTTGGAACAAATGCAAACCAGAGAACAGAGGAATTAAAACAAATATGGTACAAGTACAGCTTTGTTACAGATATTTTCTAATTTCTTTACAACAGAAGAATTTACATCTTCCCCCACTCTTTTAGCATTGTCTATGTTAGCGTATTGCTTGCACTATGAATTAATATACAATACAATGATTATTCACTAGGCATTAATTTCAAAAACTTCCATTGAATTATATTTGTATTACTGTACCAGCAGTATCGTAACAAAGGCTATCTAAGTTTTCAATAATAAAAGCTTACTGAATTTGGAAACCAGATCTATAAGTAGAAAAAGACTAGTCAGTGGAAGTCAGAGGAATGGCTCACAGGTGAGCAGTATGGGAGCATGAAGGGGTTTATTGAAGGCAATATTCTCAGCCAGAAGCATCCAAATAGCTGTCAATCTCAGGTTTCTGCATCGCTCTCTCCACTATATTACTGAACTAGCACTGAAGAATTTGGTAGCATAAGAAAGAGCTCTTTTACAGTCACAGAAATGTGATCCTTGGTTGAACACAGCATTCTGTCCAATGAAGAAGTGGGAAACATTTGTTTTTCAGAGCTTGTTGTTTCCTTTCCCACTATGTCTTCCCTTAAGCACAGCTAACGATGTAGAATGTAAGAGACATCACTATAAGGAGCAGAGCTACGCAAAGTGTGGTTTTGTTAAGGCTCAAAAACATTTGCTTTAAACACCAACCTGGCCACTTCGTTCATGGTACTGTAGCTAAAATGGGGAGAACACACAGGTCCTCTCTTGTGCAGGAGCTCTGGAGGCCTCTTCACGTGCTTGGGGCTGCCTGTTCAACAGCTAGGTTTATAACAAATGTGATCATTACTTCAGTATAAGACAATGTTGTTTCTATGAATCTTACTGATTTGGCAGGCTGCTTCATTACAGTTTTGTCTGGAGATTAATCTACATCACTTGAAGTCTGAGACAACTTGGAGCTGGAGGGAGGGGTCTGAAGAGCCCTGCAAAGCCAGAGCCCTTTTCTACCCCTTTCTTTCTTCTGACATTTATGAGTCCCTTAGGAAAAAAAAAAAAAAAAATTTGTTTACCTCAGTAAGGTTCAGAACATGCTTTTGCAGAGTGAGGCAAGAGGTAATTCCTCTCATAAGGTCCCAAATTTCAACCATTTGGTGTTGAACAGTGACAAAACATCACCATTCTCCAGTGCTGTTTCCAAAGTTAAACCTCCAGCAGTCAAATTTTAAATACTGCAAGCCTTTGGGGATACAAGCAACCATTCTTGGAGTTTCTGTTAATGATGGAAGGTAGTTCTTTCTCTCTCTCTTCTCCACAGATACACAGAGATATGCATGGTTTTGTTAAATAAAAACAACAGCTACATTTTTTGAAAATATGCAGGTGATATTGTAAAATTCATTATTGAACTTGGCTAAATTCTGTATCCATTTATTATGCTTTGCGCCAGCGGTGCTCTGTGTGTGTGTGTGACTGGTTTCTGTACATATTCCCAGGAGGCATTAGCGTAGATGGGGACTGCTCTACTTTGTGTCTATAATGACATGTCTATTCCTTTACTATAAGCATGTCTGTCAGAGCACAGATTACCTTTCTAATATCAAGGAGCAAGAATTATTTTTAAAAATAGGAATGTTTTTTACTTTCAAACTGAATTTGCTGTTTTCATACCAAAAAAGAACTCTTCTTTCTGATACCTTTCTGCCTCTAATTGTGCCATAATAGAAATGATGTAGTGTTATTACAAAAGGCAGATACAAGGTATAGTAGAAACCTGTCTAACTTATGAACTAATAGACATCCAAACTCACTAAAACTTAAGACATATTCATTACTTCAAGCATGTTGAACAATTCAATTATTTTTTTTAAATGATACTGGATATTATGATCATTTTGACACCTTTCCATCTGCCTAATATTCTCATTGAACAGTTAAGTCTTCTGGGCTTGAGGCAGCTCAGGATCCAAGCTTGGAAAGAAAAATCTCACATGTAATAATTCCAACCTTTTAAGTTCTGCTCTCTGGTAAGGTCTTAAGAAGATTTATATAAAGCCTACAAGTTGTTCCCAGTTCAGATCCTTGGCAGCATACTTTAATTTTAAAGCTGCTCTTTTTTTTTGGTTTATCAGCTGGGCTGGGAAGGAGGGAAATAGTGACTCACTTCTTACTCCTGCTTCTGCCCTTCTCTGTCAGAATTATAGCAAGCTCTGCAGTCTTCCTGAGAGTCATCTGCTTCATTTCTTGACAGACTTTAGCTTTGCTTTCTCTCTGGCTAATCCCCTGTCTTTCTTCTTTCACATATCCCTAATGCTCTTAGGAACCCTTCTCAACCTCACAAATCCTGCTAAGAGGCAGAAGTAGCCCATAGTGAGGACCCTGTTTTCATATTCATCCTTAGAGCTCAAGGTGCCAAACTCTAAAGATAGCATTGCACTGACAGAGCTATTAGGAGTCTTTGAATGGAATTTTCACTTGCAAAAAGTTTGTTTTAAAAAAGATTTTTATAAAACTTTATGTAATAAAACTTAATTTTAAATTTAATCTTCATAATAATTGATTTAATAAAAATTCAAAGGAAGGTTGAGTAAGGCTATGAGTAACTGGGTTTAGTGGGAGGTGTCCCTGCCCATGGCAGGGGGTTTGGAAATAGATGATCTTTAAGATCCCTTCCAAACCAAATTATTGTATGATTCTATGATTCCATGAAAAATGTGATTGACATTTTATAACAAAAACTAGAAGAAACAGCCATAAAAGTGTAATGTTTTGAGGTGCTGCTTTTTACTTTTCGATGTTTCCAACATAAAATTTCAGTAGTTTATTCCAAACTGATTTATATTGGAAAGATCGTTGTTTATCAGTCAAGTTTTGGGTTGTTTTTAGATATTTCCTTTCCTTCACTTGCCCATCTTTTTTGTCCTTCTTAACTTATAAAGTGCCAGCACATCAAACTTCCAACTGGACATCGTATGCATCTAATGGGAGAATTAAGGTGACCTCACATGGAAGCGTGTGCTGCCACATTATGAATCTTACTGTTGATACTACAAGGTATTCTAATTTTGGGGAATTAACACCATCATCTCCAGATGCAAGAGATGCTGTCTGGGTTCAAAAAGCACTTGAACAGATTGATGTTAAAGGACTTACTAGAGGGTGGCTTTTCCCTTAGCTTTACCAGGGATATCTTTTCCATATCTGTTGGCATAAAAAATTCTGTTTTGCCACTGTTTCTCTGCTGGACTTTCATGCAAAGCACATTTCGAAAATCAGCAGCTGTTTTTTGTTTATTGCTATTTTAAACCTGGGCCTTTTCTCTGACTCATTTTCCAGTACGTAAGACTTTTCATATTGACTTGGCTGATAGAGAAAGTGCTTTCACAAAGGCTGGAAACTGAACTGGCTTTGTAGCTAGGAAAGATATGGAAAATGGCTTAATAAAATATTGTTTTGCAATGTAAGTCATTAGCTGATAACTACTTCTATAGATACAGTCTATCACGACAGAAGCTAAAGGCTTTTTGTTCTACTGGTCAGCTCCTCTACGGTGTGATGCTGTGGGTTTCAGCATTCAGTCTCAGAAGTTAATAAATTCACATGCAAAAATAATGCTTTCATTTTTAAGCTAATTACTGACATTAATCTTTCAGAAGACTTAATAAAACCTGATTTCCAGTCAGGACCCAAAATATACGATATTGTGGATTGAATTTGGTGTCTTGAATGTTTGATGTATTGCTTCAGCATCATGTCTATCTCTTGTAACTTAAAGGAGCTGCGATCCAGAAATTTCCCCTTTTTACTTTGATATTTATTCTCTTGTATTCTGTCCATTTCTGTTCACTTACAGCCACTTTTTCACACATTGTCCTCAGGTTAAGTGCTGGGTTTTTTCTTGAGGAATATCATGCAGTTCAGTAGTTTGTCAGTTCTTGAAAAATACTTGTTCAATTGTCTGTGAACTGAGAGGGATTTTCTATCTGTCAACACACTAAACTTAGTGAGATAGTGTGTTGACAAGGTATTTTTGAAGTAATGCATGCTCTCATTTGCCCCTTCTCAGCAGGCTGACTTTGTGCTTGTTTGCATGTGAGTCTCCCTAATAATTCATCAAAAAAGTGATATCTGACAAAGCATTTCCATGTATAAGAAGTCATGAAACTGAGATAAGTGCAGATGTGACAGCCACCATACTGCCAGACACTGGGCATGGAGCCAGGGTACTCGCAGGCTAAAAGCTGCAATTTCTACTTTTACTAAAGTGTAAAGTTGCATATGCAGGACTGTTGCAGAATTATATCCCTTGTGAACTGGGCACAGAGGTGAATACATAACACTGTCACTTTAAGAGATGAAAAATCTCTCACCCCATGTGTTTGATAATATATTGTTAAGTTAGGATACTGAATGAAGGTGCCATAAGATATCACGCGGTCTGTCAGCCTGCTGGGCTGCATGAGCAGACTCCAAGGAGCTATAAACTTTTCACATCCAAGCGCTCAGCAATTTAGAAAAAGTTCATATTACTTTGTTTACTAAAATACATGCATCTCTGGGCATGCACATATATAAATTTTTCCCTTTTCCTCATAAAAAATAAATTAGGCATTCTCTTTCAAGGGACATTAGTATTCTCTTCCAGAATACTACTTGGGGTTTCTTGATGAGCATTTTCTTAAAGAGTCCTATGATTTTCCTGTACCGTGCCATATTCCTCATCACTCTCCTTAAAGCCACCAGGGAATACAACAGCATCCTTATTAAGATAAACAAACTATGTTAGAAAGAACTTTTCTCTAGTCATTTGAACACAAACGTTAATGCCCAGCTATTGCTAGCTGTCTGAAAGCCATGTTATAAAATCTATACCGCTAAAAGTCAAAAGCTTATTTTAAAGTACCAGCAAAATACTGTCAAAGCAATATGTTTTTAGTAGGCTGGGAACCTCAAAAGGAAAAAAAAAAAGAGAAAATTCTATTGATTTTTGCAAGTTTATCAGACCAAAACTTTGTTTCAGTGTATGTGCAATATGTATCAACACACAACTACTGAATCCATAGGCTGCTTTAATGATGGTCATAGGCCCAGCTGGGTAGTTGACTCATTTGCATTTAAGTTATCTCATTTGTTTGCAAAAATGAAAGATACTGCATCAACTCCAAGCCTGACTGAGCAGAATTAGGTACGCTACACACATAGTGTGGGACATAAGCAGCTATGTTGTAGCTAGAGGAAAACGAAGACAATTAGATGACTTGAGATGGTAGTGGATTACAAGTTTTGCATGCAAGATTCTTTTAGATGCTGCAAAGGAAATATACCATGCTTTGGTATACTCTATGCCACTGTTATGTATTTGGGTATATCTATAACACTATAAAGTGTTTCATGTGTTTAATACATAGTTAAAGGAACTTTCAGTTTGATTTCACTTTAAATAAACTAACATGGAGCTCAGAAACTTAAGTATTCAAACTGCAATGGACTGGGAAACAGAGATCCATGCATGTGCTGGCACCATAGGAGAGGTAAATTACAGAAACAGTCATTGCAATCTCTGAAGTTTCTGTTTGGCCATCAGTGTAGCAGATGACCCATAACAGCATGTCTTTTATCAATAGTAACATCCTTCACCTTTGCCTCCAGAAAAAGAATTTTATCTGCTTAGCACTGCAAAATCCATGGAGGAAGACTGCTTGTACCACTTTCTAGAAGACTGATGTTGGATGCACAGTCTGTCATACACCTCTCCACGTTAGATACCTTGGAGAAAGGACTGTGTCTTCCCTGACATTTTGCATTGCATGAAGGTGATAATGGATGGAAAAAGAAAACAGTAACAAACTTGTATGCAATGTCTTAAGCTGTCTTCTGTGCTGTGGAAGGGATTTTGAGATCTGCCAGATCAGAATGCATAAAAGAATTATTTTAATTTGTATAAGTATATACTCACCAAATTGGGTTTCCCAACTGGGGCTGTTTTGGAAAAAAAAAAGAAGGAGGGAAAATATAAGCCTCCAGACAAGGCTAGCAAGAAGTCACTTTTCAAACACTCAGGAAAGAATAGTAGGATTTTTTAGTAGGAAACTTAACGTGGCCATACTCCCCCAAATATAGCTGATAAATAAGGATGGAGAAAAGTGCTGTCTCTCTCTCTGCAGTAGCTGTCAAAGCTTGCTTATCACTGACTCAGCTCAACTCAGGGAAGCATTATCACCTTTCTCTGTATGGGAAAGTAGAAGTCTGGCATGGCAGGACGCCTCCTTAAACTCCTTGTGACGTGGTGCGTTCCTACTTCCCATGTCTTACAAACAAAAGTAAGAATCTCTTCCTAATCAAAATTAATCCTCAGCTGCTGTTTTTTTTCTAAGCTTTTCTATCGTCTTTTTAGTGTTTGGAACTGTAGCCAGTCTTTGGTGTCACTTTACAGACATGAAAGCTTTCCATCTTGCTTCAACAGCCTGTAGGGAATCAGTGTTGTATCACCAATTAGTTATATTTTAAGCTAGATCTATTCTAAGCAAGTTTCCTGGTAAGGTATTCCATCTAGCTGTATCTTGGTATAGTCAAATATGTATCCTAAGCAATGCTTTCATCTAAGCATCTATCTTTTCCTGGAGAGGACCGGGAATGTTTTCTTTTGAACTGTTTGTTTCTTCAGCCTGTGAACACTTTGCTGTTCTGTCTGCAGCCTGATGCAGGGCTAAGTAGTGAGCGCTGGTGGTGAGTCCATTGCCCTTCATCCTGTTTTGGAAGAGGAGTATCATTCAGGTGCACTTACTAGGGTCTCTCTGGAATTGACTACAAGCCCTGTGTGGTCAGACTTAATGATTCAATTAGAGTATCTGAACAGGCAGCACAGTTCTGAGATGCAGGGTCTTGGCCCTGTCTCATTACAATTTGGTTGCGAATAGCCTCTGATGCAAAGTAATTAATTTTCAGATTTATGCTGCTGCACTGCTTGACAACTTTCTGCTGCTTTCTTCTGAAATGGCTTGATTTAGAGGGACAAATGCCATGTAATAGAGTGGCAAATGGTTGTTTGTAGGTGGCAGGTTCTACAGAAATGTTACCTCTGTCTTCTGATTTTCTTTGCATGCATTGAATAATAGAGGGTTGATCAAAGGTCTGGCACAGCAGTCATTTGTCATGCAGACAGATCTGATAACTCGGTACAAAAAAAAATGGCGGGGGCAATCATGTTGTGGTTTGATAACAGAATTCTGAGAATATGAGATTAATCACTACAGCTTCATTTACAGTAAAGCAAGTTTTGGACTTGCTCTTATTTCTTCAGTGCTTGTGCTCATCTCTAACATTGTAAACTAGAACTTAGATCTTTGGATTTTAAAGAAAGACTTATTAATTGAAAAAAAAAGGTACATTCAAGTCAGAAACTATGAGTAGTGATTTACCTCTTAATCTAGCCTTTTTCATTTTAAAAGGGAATTCAGTCTTTCGTCTTTCGAGGCAAAACTGAAAGTTAATTTACTACCTGAATAAATTTAACAGGTTTAATCTTTAATGACACCTCAAATCATGATGTATGTAAAGATTTCATGGCAAGCTAAACTATGCTGTCAAGAGAAAACTCTGTCTACAGAACTACACTTAAAGCATAGGATTGATACTAAATGCTTTTTGTCAGGGAAGGAACACAGTCTTTTTTTACTGATTATCATGATAACGTTCTTCACTTGACAGGCTTGTGGACAAAACCACAAACCTTACTATTTGGCTGAATTTGTTGGTTAGTCTTTTCATTTCCTTTTATTTAAACAAAGGAACAGCTATAAGCACTCTTTGTTGTGGCTTTAATGACGGCTAGATCAACAGAAAGCCACCATTTAATTGGGCTTCTTGAAGATATTTTTTGTCTATGCAATTTAAGAGATGTCCCAGGAGCCTATTTAAAACCACCAGGGCAGGCCTTTGACTTCATTGCAGCTAGGCATCAGACAGCTGGGGACAGAATCAAAAACAGCACCATGAAAGACATGAAGATGGCCATAAAAGCACACTCATCCTGAGAAAGAAGATTGTAAACAAATATTTTTATTAACATGGAGAGTAGCGTGTACTGGGGAAAAAGAAACTTCGGGTTTTGTTTCTTCTTGCCCTTTTCTTACTAACTTCTACAGTGAGGTGGCAAAAAGTGGTCATATCTATGTTCCCTGTCATGTATAGGAGGAGTTTATAAGGGAGGTGTCCCTTCAATTTATCTGCCTAACAGAAGCTGCACGAAACTGAATTTTGGTTAACTGATCTTTTGGGTCAGGAGAGGTAGAGCTGGAAATATTCATAGCCTTGCACAGAGACAGATGGCCAGAAGGTACCATCTAGGGTAATGACATGCTGTTTCCCTCCTTCTAATTAATTGTGAGGAGAAAGTTATGCAGTCAGCATCAAATTCCTTTTTTTTTAATTTTTTTTTTTTTTTTTCTTTCCTTGTTTTGTTTTGGGACAAATTATAGAAAGTTTGCAGCTTCTGTGAAAGGAAAAGTCCGAAGACCTGTATTTAACGAACATCAAATGTACATTTTAGCAACAGGGAGCCAATAGTTCCAGAAGCCAAGGTTTCTAGGGCTTTCATGTCTCCAGCTCTTTTTGAGTTTTAACGAGCAGGAAGCCTGAGAAATAATTGATTTTGGAGCCTCTGAGCTTCAGACCTGGGCCAGGGAGAAAAGGAAGCAGTTTCACAAACATTGCTGTGGAAATTCAGAGGTGTCTAGTGACAGCTGAGCTGCGCCACTACAACCTCTCAGACTGGTCATGGGTGGGACTGGGCTGCACTGGAAAGTACTTGCTCCATTTAAGAAGAACTAGCTGATGAAAAGTGCCTGCAGGAAACTATGTTAAGGCAGAGGAGAGTCTTGTGCTTGATTCAGGGGGCGGTCACCTTCCTTCATCACACTTGTGCTTAGATTTCAATTTGGAAGTCCAAATACCAAATGAATGTGAAGTCCATCAAACATTAAGATGCTAAGGGAAGTCTGCCCAGGGTGTCTTTTAACGTTTGGCCATCAAATGCTCTCTGTGCTATTTCAAAGCAGTGTACAATTTGTCTCTAGATCAAGTGATCTACACAAACACATATGGATTCCCCATATTATGTTTCAGGCTTGGCTCCTACATACAGCACTCACACATTGATTTAAATTTCCAGCTCTAAGTAGTTTCCAATACATGAAAACACTTCCGTGGAAGTGTTCAAGACCAGCCTGGATGGGGCTTTGAGCAACCTGGTCTAATGGGAGGTGTCCCTCCCCATGGCAGGAATGTTGGAACTCGATGATCTTTAAGGTCCCTTCCACCTCTAACCATTCTATGATTCTATGAAAATTCATAGAATCATTGCCTTTGCTTATTTATTTATGAAATGGCAATTGAAGTCTGTTTCTTTCGTTTCTATTCCTTTATAAAAGACTCATTTATTTGATGGGAGACTACTGGATGTAAAATCAGCCCCAATAAATATGACCGTTAGCTGCAGCTGATGTACTTATTTCTTAATCAATACACGCTAGGCACCTATTCCTTAGCTCTTGATTAATTCTTCACTCTCTACCTGCATCACCTTTCTGGTTGGAATAATTTTTTTTTTTTTTTTTTTTTTTTTCCCAAATAAGCTACATTCTTTTCTGAGGACAGGCTAGATGGTGTTTTTTAAAAAAAATGGTAATATAAAATTCTGCAAAATGCAGCAAAATATACCCAGTGAGGTGATTATATTACCAGAACACTAAGGCTAGTCAGGCAGCCCAGGTTACTTACACGTTACACACACGTACAGAACTTGAAGTAACGCAATGTGCAAGTCTGCTTGCAAACTATTTTGGAAGGCAAACCTGTTTCTATATTATTTTCTTGATAGTTTTTTTTTAGCTTGAAAAATCAGACTGATTGCCAACATATCTTCATTAAGTAATGTAGCCAATAGTTTAATACAGCTTTATTCAATGTGTAAATTTTTGTAGAAAAGGTCAATTCTTTTGCATTAATAAATATTCTGTTTAACTTCTGCTTTACCACTGAGTGGTGCTCTCAACATGCAGGAGACAGCCAATCCTTTAAACTTGCTAATCTTTTGCTTCTTAGTGAATCACAAGCAAAAGTTGTTTCAAATGCATGCCATCTATAAGGTTATAAAGGCAACTAAATGAAAATTACTTTTGCCTCTGTACTGTAGAAAAGAGGGGTGGGGAGGAAAGGGTTCGTTTTATCAGCCTAACAATCATTCCATGAAAAAGTGTATTTTGCTGAAAGATATCCTTCTTTCCTCCTTTCAAAAATGCATGTATTTCTACTTAGAAGATATGAGATGATCAAAAACATGGCCTTCATTTAAAGCCTTCCCAGGAATTTCAAAGGCAGCTGGCCACCACTGCTGCACCTTGCATTCCTCCCTGGTATCTTCAGTGTACCAACCTGTATCCTCGTGCAGCCTGTAGATCTGAGCCAACTTCTGCTCCGACATTTCGGGTATTTGTAGTTTTCAGGGAATTGTTTGGGGTTTTTTTTGGTTTTTTTTTTTTTTTTTTGCCAAAATGTTCTTATTCCACCAAAATACTTTTATCATTAGTGTTTTTAAAAGCAAGCCAAAACACAACGTTTCAACAGATTTGGAAAAATATGGTAGTCATGGAAGAATGGATTCAGTGTATTCTATTAATATTTTCATCACCAGCAGAAGTACAAAACATTATTAAGAAGTAAAGTTTAGTATATTTTTTGGTAAAAAGTCTTTGTTCTTCTAATGTATCATTTTATACTTATGCTGAGAAGAGTCTATTCTGAATTAGTCTTTATATGGTACAAGATATGTAGCTGCAGCATAGATATCATTCAGTGTCTGTTTTGAGAGGGATGGATTAGGGATAGTAAGCACCAGCCTTGCTCCTCATTTCATTTGTCTTTCATGTATTGCCAAGTCCTGCTCATCTGTGAACATGAAAGAGTACTATTGCAAAATCAATCTTTCTTTCAGCTTTAAAATACCTTCTTCACTGGTGAACTTATAATTGCGCCTCACAGATAGTAACACATGTTATAAAATACTTCTGAGACCCAAAATATCTGTTTGCAAGTGTAAAACTTCTGCCTTGAATCAATACAATTAATGATAAATCTTTGTTGATATTAGCTAACAAATCACATGCAACCAAAGGTTTTATAAGAGTTTGTATGTACATTTAATGACAGAAGTGTGACAACTTTTTTTTTTTTTTGTCCAATGTCTTTATCACAGTTTTTAGTGATATGACATCAAGTGTTAATTCTAAAAGTTGCCATTTCGATTCAGCCTGACAGAATAATAGCATTCACTGAGCATCTCTCAGGGATGCTGAATCAGCAGAGGCAACACTTGATATGATATGTATGCTGAACCTTGAGGGTGCATAAACACGAGAGCTTGATGCCCTGAAAAATAATCACTGGGAACACAACACATAAACTGCAAGCTAGGAACATGTTTTTTTTTGGGCTGTTTTCCCAAAACAGGCATCAAACAGTAACATGGAATATAGTGTATTAAAGTGTTTATTACTTGAAGTTTAGATTTACTTTTGAGAATATAATATTTACACTCAGTTTCACAGTCTTTTTTTATTTTCTTTTCCTCTTCCTCTCCATGTGATTTAATATAGTAGACTTGATTACGGTGGGAAAAAAAAAACCCACATTTTCCTCTTTGACAAGAATATCATTCTTTTTCTAATGATGATTCTTTTCCTTATAGCACTTTCAGAGAAACTATGCACACGGGACACAAAATGCTCTAAAGTAGCAATGAAGTTCTTAAAAATGCAAGCAGAAAATCACACAAGGTTACAGTGGGAGACAAGTGATTCACAGTCTTCGTCCCAGCCTTCAGGATGGTGTGATTTTTCACAATGCTGCAGAGAACCTGTGTGTGTGGCTGCAAGCCACAAGCATGGGGCAGACCCCTCTCTGGGGAGTGACGGCATTGCCCGTGTTACCGTCATGATCATGAACCAGAAGATGTCTGACTGAAGTCAGTCATTTTAACTGTCACCTATTTTTCATATCAAGCCATGAACATCTGAACCTTCTCATTTTATTTCCTTACTTTCCCTATCAGTATTACCCCACCCTATCTTCTTATAGCTGCTATACCTGAAGCTTTCCTCTTTAAGATTCAGTCTGCACAACTCTGCATTCCCTGTCAGATAAACTCCCATTCCTCTCTGATGAAAGTTACTTAAAGGTTGCTTCTTCTTTGTTGTCCCTTGATTTTTAAGATCTTGTAGTTGGGGGACCAGCATCCCTTAATAACCATTCAGTTACATCTCCACCCAGAACCTAAATACATGCATATTCCTTCCTAATGGGTGGCTCTGACAATAGCTTTTCAGTCTATTGTTCTTTACAATAAGTATTTTATTGAAAAGAGGGTTGAGGAGAGGGAAAAGAACAACTATCCGTTGAACAACCCTAGAGTCGACCAGTAGAAAATAAAGGCAACAAACAAGTATTAGAGGTATTGTTAGGGAGGAAGAAAGAGGCCACAAAAAATCTGAATAAGCTTCTGTGTTATTTTTCTTGTGTTCACTAGACCATATTGACAAATGTTATTCAATGACTAGGGGTGAATTTATTTCCTGGGCAAACTATTGCCACTAGGATGGGCAGAAACATAGATTGCCCAACAACTGCAAGCACTCTAGTAACAGATGCAACACAGAGAGGAGAAGCTCTCTTTTGTAAGTAAGCAAAAAAACTAAATTAATTGAATAGAAAGTAGTAAGATGATTGTAGAGCTATTCACATTCACAGTAACAAAACTCCTAGTAGACTACAGATGTGTACATTTGGCCTTGCTGACAATGCTAGTCATGTCCTTTGCAGCTCTATTTTGCACAGTATACCATGATTTCTTCCATAGAGCAGCTGTGCTAAGTCCAACACACATGTAGGAAAATGCAACCTCCCCTTTAATTCCTCAGTTTTCCTGTTTCATTGTCTGCCACCCTCACATTCAGTGTGTTTTTTCACATGAGACTTTGTCATGTAGTGGGTATCTATCATGCATCACGAAGCACAAAGGCTATTGACACCTCTGTTTCCAAAGCAGAGGCTTACACTGTTTAATCACCATGCCTGGTCTTTTGAAATAAAAGATGACAGTGCTGGACCATTTTCCTTGTAATCAACTTGCTTTTACCTCAGTCAACCTCACAAACTGTTACTTGGTTATTTGGCTTACTAAATCCCCAAAACGTACTGTTTTATTTGAGTGTGAAGTTTTATGGACTGTCATAATTATTATGGTCTTAGTATAACTGTGTGTTCAATTAGTCACTGAAAATCTATCTACATAAATGTTTGAAGAGGTATTTCCAGTGGGCTTGAAGGAAAAGGGCTAGCCAGCTTTCTTCAGTCTGAAGCTCTGTGAAGAGGCTAATTACCAACAGGTCTCACTTCAGTCAAAAGCCACTAATGAGCTCTCCCATTTATAGATTTGTACTGGATTTTGTGAATTATAAGATTCAAGGTTGCACCCTCAATGCCGAACCCTGAGACTCTTCACATTGAAAAATGTTCACCAAAGAGGGAGAAAGAGAGATTTTCTCTCTCACTCTAAGGGGGAGTCAAACACAGGAGAAACACAAGAGATAGTCTAACAGGGAAATACTGATATTATAAAGCCAAATGACATCTTTTTTTTTTTTTTTAGATTAATAAGTATGATAACTTCATCTCCTCCATGAGAAATACACATGCATTTCAAGGCAAAAAAAATAAATCCATCCATAACAGTTCCTCTATAGAGAGGCATTCTATAATAGATACCAAAAGATACGGTCCCTTGCATGACTAACAAATAAGTGTCCTAAAAAGGAGAGGGACATTTCCATTTATTTTAATTCGCAATGAAAGTAGATCATGCATCATCAACTTTTACAAACATTTGTAACTCATGTCTGGTTTGATGTTGTAAATAAATTATGCTGCTTACATTTTATCTTAGGCTGGCTAGAGATGAGAGAAATTTCAATATAACTGAGTAGGAACAAGATAACCAGCTACCCAAGACATCGAGAAACCAGGCACTGGGATGACTTAAAGTATTCTGGTTCCTCAGCACATTTTCCATAGTATTCAAGAGTCACATAACTGATTCCTTTAAAAGATGCACAGGGCAGGATGGAAGATCATTTTACAAAGGTCAGGAGGAGAAGGAGGAGGAGAGAGGTCTTCCAGTTGAAAGTGGTAACCAAGAAGGCCCTCCAGCATGCAAGGAAATGCTGGGGAGCATGCTGGAAACAACCTGCCCCAGGGAGCATGGACAGTACATCTCTCCAGTCTTTTCTGTTCACCATCATGCCAGCAGCAGCACTCAAAGCAAAAAGGACACCATTGTTTGGTGAGAACTTACAAAAAATAATATAAACAACGGCTGTCAAAACATGGAAAATTGTTCGCGTGCAACACCAAAGAATTTATGAGATTCTTGTGGCAGAGAGGACAAGAAGAAGCATAATAAAGGAGCAAGAGGAAAAAATGCCACTTGATTTTACCAGCAAAAATTATTACTTTTAACTGCTGCAAGACTAGGACTGTAAACTGAACTAAGTTACCTTTTATACCTGTAGTATATATACTGATACACTAAGATGAGCCCTGTGGTCACATTAGCAGATGACAGCTCAAATAAGACCTATGCTGTCTTCAAATCACAACCATGGACCAACTGGAAACAGAAGTTGGAAAAGCAGAATAGATGCGACCTGCAATGTTTGGGTGATTAAATGCCTTCACAGAGCTGAGATAAAAACTGCTGAATTCTCACACTTTTTTTTTGACCTTTATGAGACAGCCACACAGTGGTGATAGATAGCCTCATATCTTCTCAGACCAACAATCAGATTAGCTTTATTTGCTCAAGAGAGTATATTTACATGCCAGTATAGAACATTTGAGGACAGCTGAACTAACACATGCAGCAAAGTTTGGCAGCTGAAGGGCAAATAATTCATTAGCAAAGATGAATGGAAAAGATTCACTTTTTTGTTGTTGTTGTTGCCAAATAATTCCAGCTGGCTGTGACAATATTGTTTATGAAACTGCAGATTTTTCTTTACTAATTCATATTTTTTTTTGTGTCTAGTTCTTTTTAATAAGAAAGCTGGGGTGGGGGTGGGTGCGGAATGGCAATCAAAATAACCTTTCACTCTAAAAAGAAAATAAGTTCCAAATGATTTCCAATGGTAGCCATGGGCAGGGACACCTCCCACTAGACCAGGTTGCTCAAAGCCCCATCCAGCCTGGCCTTGAACACTTCCGTGAGTGGGGCATCCACAACTTCCCTGGGCAACCTGTTCCAGTGGCTCACCACCCTCACTGTAAAGAGTTCCTTTCTAGTATCTAACAATTTAAAACCGTATACTTCCTGACAAAGAGTCGCTCTCCGGCTGTCCTAGGCTCCCTTCAGATATTGAAAGGCCGCTATAAGATCTCCCCGGAGCCTTCTCTTCTCCAGGCTGAACAACCCCAGCGCTCTCAGCCTGTCCTCATAGGAGAGGTGCTCCATCCTTCTGATCATCTTCATGGCCCTCTGCTGGACCCGTTCCAGCAGATGCATGTCCTTCCTGTGTTGAGGACTCCAGAGCTGGACACAGTACTCCAGGTGGGGTCTCACGAGTGCAGAGTAGAGGGGCAGAATCACCTCCCGTGACCTGCTGGCCACGCTTCTCTTGATGCAGCCCAGGATGCAGTTGGCTTTCTGGGCTGCCAATGCACATTGCCAACTCATGTTAAGCTTCTCATCCACCAACACCCCCAAGTCCTTCTCCTCAGGGATGCTTTCTAGCCATTCTCCGCCGAACCTGTATTTGTGCCTGGGATTGCTACATCCCAGGTGCAGGACCCTGCACTTGGCTTGGTTAAACTTCATGCGATTTGCACAAGCCCACCTCTCAAGCCTGTCCAGGTCCCTCTGGATGGCATCCCTTCCCTCCAGCGTGTTGACTGTGCCACTGAGTTTGGTGTCATCAGCAAACTTGCTGAGGGTGCACTCTATCCCACTGTCCATGTCTCCGACAAAGATGTTGAACAGCACTGGTCCTAGTACGGACCCCTGAGGAACACCACTCATCACTGGCTGCCAACTGGACATTGAGCCATTGACCATAACCCTTTGAGTGCGGCCAGGATGTCATGTGGGACAGTGTTGAACGCTTTGCACAAGTCCAGGTAGATGACATCTGTTGCTCTGCCCTTGTCCACCAAGTCTGTGGTAGTATCATAAAGGGCCACCAAATTTGTCAGACACAATTTGCCCTTGGTGAAGCCATGTTTGGCTGTCTCCAGTCATGTCCTTATTTTCCATGTGTTTTAGCAGAGATTCCAGGAGGACCTGCTCCCTGATGATGCTAGCAGAAACAGTGACAAAGTGTGTCTCTTGCTGAATGGAAGAGATCAGGCACAAGAAAGGTACAGCCATAGTTTCTTTTTCATCCCACAAGATTGATGCTTTCCCTTACTGCTTGGGGCTCCTTTTTTCACTATGGCCTAAGTGCACTATACCTACATTAAAATCCGATGCTCACAAACGCAGTACTCCCTTTAAATTTATGTAACTTACAGGATTTCTCACCCTCCTCCACCCTGTTGGAGCTGAAAAATGTATTTAAAATATTCTTAAATTGCCCTTTTCCAACAGGTCATATATGTCCACTACTCCAAGCAGGTTTCTTGGACCAACTCTTTCTGGCTCATGCAGCTTTTTTGGGGTAACTTTCAGACCACAACTAAACCTTTCAAAGGCTTAGGTGATATAACTGTGAAAGCTGTAAGCACACACTCAAGGACCTGAAGTGGTCTGAACAGGCTGATCATACACAGAACTTGAGCCTCCTGCATTTCATAAGACCATCCTGGATGCAGGTTTCACTCTTTTGCCTGCCATAACTTGCCCATTGATGAGAGGTGTTATTTGGCCCTTGTATTTCCATGGTAAGAAAAAAATGCTACCAGACAGATGCCTTGGGCTCCCTCAAAAATACTTCTAGAAGAAGTGCAAAAGAGATGATAACACTGGCAAAAATTTCCCTTCTCTGTGAGAACACCATCTATATCACTCTTTACCATACGCAGCACATAAAGGGAAGGTGGCTGGTTTTAAGGGCAGTATGGGCACAATACCCAAACCAGCAGTAGTCTGGATCCTCCAGAGACTTAGGAGCAAAAAACACTGGAGAAGGTTTAAGTTATGGACTCCTCTTAAACATCAGGCATATTTGCTCTCACTTTGAAAAAATCAGTTCAGTGCAGAACCAAACTATATTGCCAGAGCCTTAAGACCACTAGATTTTACATCCTATTTATTGCAATATCTGAAAATACCTTCAATATAAAGTACACCAGCTTTATTTCAAGATATTCTGAACACATTTGTTGCACTTCAAAATTGTCAATATACTAAATCCCTGGCCATGCAAAGAAAAGAGACTCTTACCTAGTTAAACTCCCCACATAAAAGTCTCTAGTAGATTTGAATGGTTACAGGTACTAGAGCTTGTTAAAACATAAAACTTTTTGCTTGAAAGGAAGCTCTGATGAAATATCCTTTAATCTTCAAAGCAAAAGTAAATAAATCTTAAAACCTCATAGTTTTTCAAGAATACAGTCATTAAAACAAGTGGGTTTTTTGACAATTTAAGGTACCTATTAGAACAACAGTATTAAGAAATCTGAGTTCCCTAGGTAGGTTTAGTAATTAACTTTTGTGAAAGTAGCCTAAAAATAACTGCCTGTTCTCATGTACCATTTAGATTTTGTTGAATTGACATTTTCTAGTGAAATACTGTTCTTTCAGTTTTCAATTGGTGCTCTGAAATAGCTCTGTCAGACCCTGCACATGTTGGCTTAAAAAGCAAAGCATGCAGTGCTGAGCTATTGTTCAATCCTCTTTCCTGTGAAGCGACTGCTGAATTTTTCCCCTTATTAATACTAAAGTCTGTGCAAAGAAAGTTGAAGGATTCGGTAGTGTTCTCTTTAGCATAACTCATACGCCATTCCGATTTTGGGTGGGGGTGTACTTTTTTTAAAAATGCTGTGATATCCATTTAAGACAAGTGGAGTCACTGTGGGAAGACGTAATTGTGCTCTTCTCACATGGCACTTCACAGCACTTCACTTTAGGTGCTGACTGTACCTGGGTGCTGCAATCACCAGTGATAGAGGAGGGGACCTTCTAGAGGGTGGCTTCCAGCCAGACTCTAATGCAAGAGCTTGCTCTCCACTCACCGCAGTGGGAATCAAAGGAAACAAGACAGATTATATTATCTGGCTTGTTAGGTACCTAAACTTGAGTAGTGTGAATGCTAGCACTGTAAAAACAAAGTTAAAGGGCAATTACTCTCTCCAAATGACCCTGGAGCTCCATACTAAGACTTTGGCACCACCATGTGAAAGTCCAGGTTTTGTGACTATCAAATTGTTCAGCACTGTTTTTAGACAGGAGGTAAGCTAGATTTAAAAAGTTTTTGATGTATATCTTCCGTGATGTAAACAAGCTTTCCCCCTTTTCCGTTTGATAGGAACAGAACAGTATTTTCATCCTTCCAAAAAGCCCTTCCACTTCTTCCTTCCCTGTCGTGATGGAAAAGACACTTTCTAGTATGAAATTTTTCTCCCTTGTCTCATATAACCAGTGTTTGAACCGCTCCTCACCACTAAGCAGAGCTTCAGCCTTGAGACCTTCGGGGTCCAAGTTTGTGTTAAGATGCTTGGGAGAGTGAAAGTGTACCAGCATACTTACATGGCAATAGAATGCCTGAATGGTTTTGGGGTAAATTGCAAAGCTTTTGGGACACTAGTTAGACTGAAATAAGTGAGTAAAACAAAACAAATGTAGAGCTCCCTCTTGGTCTCATTTAACTTCATGGCAGTTTCTCAATTCTATTCAAACATCAGATTTTAAAGGAAGGTTGACTGAGAAGCATTTTCATACTGCCTGTACAATCCGTGTCTTACAAGTCACGGCCTTGGATTTTGCCTTCCACAAATGGAATTATAACTTTGGTGAAATTTACTCTTATGCTCATTTTAATAAGGCTACTGATGAGTGTGAAGGAGGAGGATTATTAATGCAAAAACCAGCTTCAAGAAGAGAACCAGATCATGTCTCAGATCCTGATTTCCAGGCTCAGAGTTCTCTCAACACAACAGTCAAACATAGATCCAGAGATGCCTTGGCAATGCCCTTTGATGGTTGTTAGGCTCGTCCCTTTGCCTGCACCCACCTGACAGGGAACCAACTTTTCATTTAGTGGATGCTTCAGCAGCAAAGCCAGCTCGTGTTCCTGTCTTCCCCATACCCCTCTCTTCCAGTTGCTCATTTCTACCTGTCCACCACTGTTTCTCTCTCCTCTGATTGTACAACAGCGTTTTCGTGCTGGGAAGAATACACTGAGCTACATTCTTGATACAACTGCAAAAAAGCACAGTGCCAGCTGCAGTATTTGATTTTGACAGTATGCAAACAAATTACCATCAATGAATATTCTTTCTCTGACTATCTGTTAAAGGGGCAGATTTCGCAACTCTTTAGGTTAAAGCTCACAGTGCATTAGGCAACATGTACAGTGAAAATTAGTTTTAAAGAACACATAAAAGAAAAATAACCAAAGTTGGCCGCTCACTCTGTTTAGAAGTTATTTCTGCGGGCAAAAAATTTGGAGATGAAGAAAATTCGGAAGAGGGCATCCTAAAGCCTGCTTGCTGGCAGCAGGGAAAGGTGCTTCGCATTCCTAATCAACTTTTAATGCTTACTAGATGCTGTACCATTTGAGAATTTAATGATTATCAAGTGTTAGGCTGAGTTTTTCAAAGCTATGTTTGAGATTCAAATGTTCAGTTCTCCTCAAGATGAAAGATGGAAGTAGTTACCCTTTGATGATTAGTACAGCATAAACAGGCAAAGAGGCCTGTGCATGAGGAGGACAAGGCAGTGACAGGTGATGGAGTATGACTGACAATGCAACAGTGACAACTGGTATAATTTGCCAGAGGTAGTGAAATTGTTAACATTTAATTCAATAAACATTGTAGAAATGAGGATTCCTTATGAGGAGGCTGCACGTTCCTAATTGGATTCACCATTGGCTTAGTTGTCAAGAGCAGAATTTGCTTGGAAATTATTTGAAATTTGAAATTCAGCTATATGCCAGGTTGCTTAAACATTTATGATACACTTCTTCAGGTGATAAGGCCCAAAGTAGACTTGGAAGGGAACTGAATTATTAAACAACGAAATGTTCCCGTATAACAAATAAGTGTTTTCATAAAATGCTAGCTATTTTCATCAGGCTTATCTGTTAGAACTATTTACATATGTTTTGCAATTCACATGCAGATCAGATCACAATGTGGGTCAACCTTGGTATGTAGTTCCTTTTTATTTTTTTTTTTTAATTTACTTGAAGTAAACAAAAGTAAATCCAAGTCTTTCCTCATTGTTTACTCCCCGCCTATGGTGGGCTCCGACCTGGAATGAGAGGCGGGACCCCCAGCTGCCTGCAGTGCCCTGCAGCTGTTCCTCAGCCTGGAGTTTTCTCAGAAATACAGGTCTTCAGTGCTACAGCGCTATTTTGCCACTGGATGGGGCTCTCAACACACAAGTGACATTCCCTCAAACCCCTCGCTTCCCTCCGCCCGGACTGCACAGAGCTCGGGGGGCGCATCTGGAAAAGCTGGGAGAGGAGGGGAGCGGAATCCAGTTCTGCCAGCACATAGAAACAGTGCAGGAAGAGAGCTGCTCACCTTTAATCCTTCTAAATAGGGCTCATTTATTACTGTCCGTATTATCCACACGGAAAATGAATGGGGTGATAATGTGAAAAGTATGTATTGCATGTGTTCATGGCCCAAAGCAATATCTGATACCTACTATCATTTAGGAAGTAAACATGAGCTCTCAAAAGGCAGAAGAACAGCAAATAGCTCAGAAGTAAGGGATGTTGTAATTCTATTTCTTCATTATTATTTTTTTCTTTTTAAATAAGGATTTAATTTTAGGTATTTGTGCAGTTCTTAAAGCCATAATACCCAAAACCCATATGGCTTTTATCTCTAGAAGCGGAGATTTTACAGTTGCTGAACAGACTCACAACAGGAGTTTTTTGGTAAAGGTCACAGAGAAAGTTCATGATAGAAAAGCAAACAGTGTAAGCCTGACAGGCGCTGGCCTTATGTTCACACCATCAAACCCTCATTCTTAATGGTCTTCTAAGCATTTCTATCCCACATTAAAAGAAGCCCTCTTTTCCTCCACTAGTGAACACCACCCGTGTTCACTGTTTATTAAAAATAAAAAGTTGCAATTCCAGTCTGACCATGGACTACTGTAAGTGGAATAACTCAAAGCTGTAAATTCTGCAAATATCCTGTTCGATATACTATACGGGTTGAAGATTGTGAGGGAGGAATAAACACATGAGGGAGCTGCATGGCCTGTGATGGCTTCTAACTTTAACAGGAGCAAATAAAAAGACAGCAGAAACGATTCTGCTCTGATGTACATTTTACCGATGGCACTTCTATTTATCCTGGTTTTGCTATTAACTAGTGTGGAGGAGCTTATTTTAGTTATTTTCTGATGAGGGTTAGGTATCTGTGGTTCCACATCCCCAACAGCCCAAGCAATTTTTTTTTTAATATTTTTTTTCCACATGGTCAATCCTCCACCTCAGTCTTCACTCACTTTTCCTCAAATAGCCTCGTCCATTTTCTGATACAGCAGGTTTAACACTACTAGGTAGGACGCCACACACTCATTCTCTTTTATATTGCTAAGGTTTCACTTGTATCTCTGTTGTCATCTCTGAATCCTCTTCCTTTCTCAAGCCTCTACCTTAAACTCCTGCTGTTTTGGGGAAAGAAAAAAAAAAAAGGAAAGCAAAAGAAATTTCATTTCACCAAACCTAGAAATTAAAAGTAATTCCTGAAAAATTGTCAAATTAAAAACCTGGAGTCAAATGGAAGACAGCTGGGCATAAGCTTTTTCACAGGTCTCACCATGGATTTGATTTAATCTTGTGACTGCTCAAAAGACTTCTGTTTTCCCATTCTGCATCCTCAAAATGCGCTAACCCCTCACCATGAGTGTTGTCTTCCCTTCTAATTTGTCCTACCACAAAGAAGGTTCCCATAACAGACCTATGTACTGTAGGAAGGCGGTATACTTTGGGGCTGCAAAAGAAAAACCCCCACAAATTACATATTTGTTGCAATTAGGAACCTGAGGATAATTTGTCAGGAGAAAAATATTTCCTGAGAGAAAAATTTGAGAGTCAAGGGTAATGACTGCTGTTGGACAGCCAAGAGACCCACTGGCAAACTGGAGAAGATAGCCAGTATTTCCTTTACGAGGAAAGAAAACTAGAAAAAGTTTCAGTTTCCAAATTTATTTTAAGTTTACTTATACCTTTCAGTAATTCAGCTTCAACAACCAAAACACATTCGCTTTGGGAAAAAACAATCATTCAAGTTCATGCCAATGGACTGCCTGGAACCAGAAGGCAACCTGGCCATCCACAGCCACAGCACAGCAGAGCTGCTGACACACCGTGTTGTTCTGGTACAAACACAGAGATTGGGTCCTCTCAGCCAAAGAAAACAATTAGTAGATGAAATGTGGTTATCCAACAGTGCTGATGAGCAGCATAGAATCATAGAATCATAGAATGGTTAGAGTTGGAAGGGACCTTAAAGATCATCAAGTCCCAACCCCCCTGCCATGGGCAGGGACACCTCCCACTAGACCAGGTTGCTCGAAGTCCCGTCCAGCCTCGCTTTAAACACTTCCAGGGATGGGGCATCCACAACTTCCCTGGGCAGCCGGGTCCAGTGCCTCACCACGCTGACAGTAAAGAATTTCTTCCTACTAATCTAATCTAAGTCTCCCCTCTTCCATTTTAAAACCATTACCCTTTGTCCTGTCACTCCACTTCCTGACAAAGAGTCCTTCTGAAGCCCTCCTGTAGGCTCCCTTCAGACATTGGAAGGCTGCTATAAGGTCTCCCTGGAGCCTTCTCTTCTCCAGGCTGAACAACCCCAGCTCTCTCAGCCTGTCTTCATAGGAGAGGTGCTGCAGCCCTCTGATCATCTTCGTGGCCCTCTTTACCAAGTGGCATCTCTTTACCAAGTTAACCCTCAAAAAAACTGGCACTCATCAACCACTGTTAGGCATTCCCTCTCCCAGGTCTCGAGTGCTGTGAAAATTACTTCTGTGGTCATAGACCCATGGCTTTAGGCAGTGGTCAATATAAGCACTTAACATATAATCCTGTCCACAAACTTTGACTCCTTTGTGAAGAAAACTAGATTTTTCTGGTCTGCTTAAATTCTTCTTAGGAGCCTCATACAGAAGATCACTGTGGCTTGAAACTTATTTCTGATGTTCAAACTGAACTTATGAATTGCCACTGTATAGGCAGTGCCCTGTACCAATCTTGCCTCAGCATGGGCACCCGTTAATAACTTACCATCAATTAAACAGCTTCCCTTTACCCTAAACTCACTGCTTTCTTGCCTAGCACAAGTTGGTAGATGGCTGGACTCGATGATCCCAAGGGTATCTTCCAACCTGGAAGATTCTATGATTCTATGATTCTAAGTTCATTATTCACTTATTTCTCTGCTAATCCCCAGTAGCTTCAAGTTGGTTAAAATTTTCCACATTACTGAAATCTTTGATACGGTGCAAAGACTGAAACAGTCACTGCTGGATCATAGGTAATATGAAGTTAGTTGCACAAAACCTATTTCTGGTCAATCCAATATTCTAATTAACCCATTTCCATGGAGTTATTTCTTTAGCTCTTCCCCTCCCAAGAAGTGCTTCACGCTATTGATACCAGAATAACAGTCCGGTATTTGGCCAGACTTATTTCCCCTTTCTTAAAGGTCACTACTACACTTGCTATTCTCCAGCAGTACAGTACCACTCTGACTCAGATTTGCTGAAAGCCCTTCTGCCAGCTCTGTGTGCCAGCTCCTTCAGGTTTCTGTGCTAGAGGGTACCTGATACACCCATACTAAATGCAGAGCGTGAAACTCTCAATTTTGTTTCTTCCTTAGGCTGATCATTTCTACACCCTCTTTTTAGCTAGATGTCCTGCCTTATCAAAACATCCTTTTACTGAAAACCAAACCAATATTTTTTGCTTGTTTATAGGAAATAGTCACTGGGCTCAAGTTAAGAATTGTCCTCACTGCATACAACATTGTCCCCCTTTACTCTTAAAAAAAATTACAGGATTCCAGGCCAGTTATGACTTGTTTTCTTTTCATTGGCAATAGATTATGAAAAGCTCCTTATAATAGGGAATATTGGATTTCTGAAGGTTTTGAGTAGTGTTGCCTAGACATAAATATAAATAAATGAGTGCTCACACACTGTTCACTGAAAAATTTGGACCAAATGGCTTATTCAGCCCCATCAAAACTCTACCATGACTTGTGTCAGTGGATCACGTACACTGCTCAGCAGAGCAGAATTTGACATCTGAAGGATGCATTTTTAGTGGCAGGGTGTTTGGAACAGTTCAATTACGAGCAGTACTTTCCAAGGATACAGCCGCTCAGTGTAATGATTTCATCTGTTTCCTTGGGGGAATTATGTGATGAATCCACACAGAGCATCTGATTGCATTTACCACCTGCAGGTGTTTTTAAAGTCCTTTCTTGTTTTTAGGAACTTTAGAGCTTCACATACCCAATGGGTCTGATTATGGGTTCTATAAAGGATAGTAAATTATTTCTCATGCATTACTAAACCAAAGTCTATTGGTATATCAATTAGCATATCAATTTTGTATATAGTTTTCTATAGAGCCCTACTAACAGAGAAATATATTTCTACTGTGGACATATTATCATAAGAGAATGCTGAGTTTCTAAATGAGCCCAAACATACTTTTTAAATAGAATATATAGAACCATCCGTATGGTAATAAACCTCTCTGCAAAATATTTTGGGCTTTCTAAGGATTCCATAACACATTTTGAAAGAGGTTTATTTGCACTTGCGCATCATGTCTGCTCACATTTAAGTGAAGGAAGATCTTTCCTTGGTACTACAAGATACATTTCCATCTGTTACGGCACGCTCAAACCATTATATATTATGCAGTCGAGAAGTGGAGCCCCATAACAACATTTTACTTTTTTACATTAGGCTATGGTCTTTGAGCACAAGTGTTCCCTCGGTTTTAAGATCTGTGACTTAACTTGTTTATTTAGGAGACATCTGCTTAGTTAAAGAACAAAGAATACAAGCACAAAAAACCTCTCATGGACTTGGTATTTTAATAATCATTAGGATGTCTTGTGTGTCTACAAATTTAAAACTAAGCCACTGATTAAATTTCTGCAGGTGCTGTAGTAGAACACTTTTTTGCACACTTCTGCACAGCCTGTAGAAGTAGCTGAAGAGGTCTTCACAAGAAAAAATGAGTACACTTGTGAACACTAGCCTCCTCTTGTTTTGACTCCTTTCAGTCGGTATCTACGTGATTGGACAGACTGTAAGAGTGCAACCACAAAGCAGCACAGAAACATCTAGACAGTCTGAACATTACAGAACCTTTCTAGATCATCAGTCTGGCAATATATTTTAGAGCCCTCTAGGGAACTGTAACCCTCCAAAAGCAGAACAGGAATAAGGGTAACATCTGTGTTGCAGGACTCTAAAAGAAATGCCTATAAACTTAAGCATTATGAAATACTGCAGGAAAAGAATTGTGATGAGCAGTCTGTATCCCCTTTAAGCTGTTTATTATAAGTGAGGTACAAACATAACTGTGACTATGGTTTGCTCTGCTACTAAGCAATGAATGCAGTTCTTGGTTTGCTAGATTCTGCAAAAATGAATTCTTAAATTACCAACTAAGCCTTATTCAGTTTTTCTAAAAAGAGCAATTTTGACAGAATATTTCTACCTATCAGACTTTCAAAATGTCAGTCATGTGCAAGAGTGTACTAGGTACTTCACAAAAGTTACAATTATTGAAAGTTTCCTTTAATCATGCTTTTAGTTTATTTTTGTTATTTATTGCATTTAGTATATTTTTGTTAGTTATTGCATTACATATTGAAGATGTTGAGGGATTTCACTTCATTCTTTCTTCTCATTCGGGAGTTTGGCAAAGAGTGGAAGTGAGAAAAATGGGCTTATGTGTCTCTCCCCTCTCCGTAACACAAACAGAGCTACAGGAAACCTGCACTTTGATACAGGCATCCACCTGATTCACACAAACCTGTTCCAGCTTCTTAAGTGCAGTTAGTCAGCCTGGATGCAGTAAGCCACTATAAAAGAATTGGACAAGCCTGTTTTGACACCAGGGGAGAAAAACTCTGAAAGCTGAATAGGAATGAGAGCATATCCCTGCATACCCCACCAGGGATTCTCCACGTGCTTTAAATCACCTTTTGCCTCTCATGTCTATGTTTTCTCTCAGCCGTATGTCACAGAGGAGCACCTATAGAGCCATTGATTTCCTATTTTGGATCGGAGTATTAAAAAGAACAGGGAAATCTGTTCCAGCTCTCTATCCAAGTTCTTCTCTATTTCTGGTTAATTGTATTATTGTGTAAACTGAAGATGTTTTTGTTTTACTGAAAGCAAAGGTGAGTAGATTCTGCATGGAGATATGACATCTGCTACATCAACAAGCAAACTACTTTAATTACATCACAACTACATTAAATTTCATTTTCTTTACATCATGATATATCTTAGAGGGATGAGCTGATCCAGTCACAGGAACTGCACCTCAGCTTGGCTCCAACTCCTTTTTCTATCAGCCTGTGAGGCTATGGTGGTACCTTAAAGCCTTAAGGAGCAAGTCATGTGCATGTGAAACAGAAGTGTCTCAAGGCCCTTGCCCCCAGCCTTGGGCACAGAAATGGCAGCTTGTAGCTGTCAGGTCAAAAAAAAGAAAAAAAAAAAGAAAAAAAAAAGAAAAGATGTACCTAGAGATGTGGGGGGTGCTGACTAACAAACCAGCTAAGGATGACCTGTGTTCAGATGCACACAAAACACTGTAGTTGTCTAAAGTTAGTGAAGACTAACTGCCCT
Organism: Arenaria interpres; assembly: GCA_013399435.1. Classification (NCBI taxonomy): domain Eukaryota; kingdom Metazoa; phylum Chordata; class Aves; order Charadriiformes; family Scolopacidae; genus Arenaria; species Arenaria interpres. Next base: position 48,563 of record VXAK01015964.1, read on the forward strand.
TCAGTTCTCATACTTTGAAGAAACCTGAGGCCTAAACAGAAGAGACACACCCAAGCTGATGTTCCCCACAGATAGAAAAGCAGCAGCATAAGGTCATGGACTGATGAGTTGAAAGCCTGGGTTACGGCTGGAGTTCACCACTATGTCTGCTACATGGCTTGTTTGAGCGTACACCTACAATGTGTTGCCTCAGTCTCAGCAGTCAAATTACCCTTTTTTTTTTGAAGTCAAGTCAAGTTAGGAATATAATACACTAATTACACTTCTCCCCTCAAATTATTTTCAGTAGCACTCAGAACTTTAATCATGATCTATAAGAACTACAGAACTATAAAATGCTTTCTACTTACTGAGCTGTATCAAGCTATGTTTATTTTATTTTTATATTTCTCAAGAGGTGCTATAGTGGGTTATTATCTCCTTCTATACCAGTAGTCGATTTGTCCACTGCTAAGTCCAGTTTCTACAGTCCAGTAGCTATGACCACATAAGCTAAGTATTTTCAGAATAAAGATAACTATTAAAATGCAGCTCATGTTATTCGTAAAGATGTTATAAAGATAATGGAGTAGAATTCAATCTTAGTTCTTTATTTCCACATAATATATTCCATATTTCTAAAATTCTTATTCTTGCCCTGGCCTAGCTTTTTGCATGGAAACAATCTATATATGGCCATAAAACATATCAATTTTTCTATAAAATTATATTCTTGAACTTTTTTTTCTTCCCTAAGTGAGATAATCTCATGTATCTAAATAAACATCCTCCCTGTAATAAAGGTTGAATTACAAAGTTTAGTAACACTGTATTAGGACAACATATTGCTATTAAGTATATTAGCCAAGTGATTCAAAGTTCTTACCACCCCACTCTGTATTCAACATTGATCTTTCTTCATGAGGCTTCACATATTCTGAAGTAACAACTTTAAATTCAGGCTTCCTCCAAAACTGAAATTCTCTGAGATCCTCACTCCAAGCTCACCTACTCACATAGAAGTGTGTATTCCCAAAATGCCAAAAACCCTCCCAAAATGCACACAATGCTTTGTTTAATCTGCCCATCTCAGGTAACAGAGGAGAAAAGAATCCCTACATCTCAGTCCGCCTTTTTCAACCATCCACTAAGGCTTAAAAGTAAAGGAAGACGAATGTATTCAACAAAACTTAAGGTCAAACATTTAGCTAAGGATTAGGAAAAAAGTCTATGAGCAAAGATACATATAAAAGCACTTTCACCTCAATTTAAAAGTACAGTTTGTGCACTGCCACCTGTGAGAAACCATCGGAGAAGGAAAGACACAGATTACACAGCTTGACCTCTTTCTGGGTGAAGTCCTCAGTATTATAACTCTTTTCTTCACCCTGAACTATTTCAATAACTTTGTGATGAAAAAGTAAATTACAAATGTAAATGTAAATGTTCCTACAGTTCTCCAAAATCAAGTATTTTACAGCTTAACCTGCATTTTCTGTCCTTCTTGTTATACTTACTCTGCTGGATGAATATAATATGCAGCTTATTGCAACCATTATTAATTACTTGGATTTCTTCAGAGTTTAAGTCCAAACTTTTCCCTCCCTGCCTATACTCTTCATTTTTGTTATCAACATGGCCTTGAGAACATGAAACAAGATTCCAGTTATGTGCATATTTGGTGAAGATCATCATCTTCAGTACATTATCAGTTTTCTGCAATAGCTACACATGGCAATAAACGATGCACTTTGTGACAGCATTTTCTCCAATGCCCTTTTCCAAACAGGCACTGTATTTTTTAGGGGTCTGTTTTCAGACACAGTGAAGGGAATTATCTATTCTGAGCTATTTGTTACTTATACACGTAAGTTGTTTTTCCCCCAATTGTTTAGTATGAAGACTTTTTCAGACTCCTCCTGAGTTGTTTGACTGACACAAAATTATTTTCCTCTAGATCATGCAAAACAGATAAAAGGTGTGATATATTGCAACATTAGGATAAATAAATTGAATTTCATTCCTTTCACCCCCTATTTCTCCCTGTATTCTCATCACAGCCAACCATAATAGTAAAATTTTATTTTATGGGCAATTAAACAGGATCTATTTTTCACAAAGAACAATCTAAGCTGAAGAGTTTGCAAGCATTACCTGAAGTCTGGAGTGGCTGAGTGACTTTGATGATTCAAGGAATAGTATGGAACTATTATTGTAAGTGTCCATCTGATTAAAATGCTTGTTTCACCTACTCTAAAGCTGTGACAGTTAAACTAGCTCCTTTAAAGTGGTCCCAAAATATATGGTACCATTTTAATTAGTAGGGATAAGCCTGACCAGTTAAGCTATGGTTCAAGCAAACTTTCCCAGAAATTTAAAAAATAAACCATGCTTTCCCTCCTACCCCCCTCCTTTTTTATTTATTTTTTTTTTTAAGTTAAAGAATTTCTGAAATTATCTGCTCAATATTCACCATTGTATTTCTTAATATCTGGGTACACACTGCATGGCAGCAGGTAATAATATAGTACATCACAACAAAGAAATTAACCACTAAGTAAAAAAGTACCAATATACACAAGTGAAACACAAATAAGACATTTTTGCAATTCATGTGTTTACAAACCTGTGTAGCTGAAGAAATCAGCCTGTATTTTTTATCAAGAAAACTGGCTTCTAGCAGTGTTGGATAAAATGGATCACATATGATTGCAAATCGGCACCTCAGAATGGAAACCAGTAACTACCACTTCTCCCTCAGATTCTTTCTTTAGAGCTTATAGGTCTCCCTAAAAGAGTCCCATTTTAAACCACTGAAAAAGCTAGGGTAAGTTTAACAGCACTATTTGTATCTTTAAAATTTAGCAATGTACTCAAGATCTTTGATGGAATAAAAACAGGCTACAGCCTACTGACAAACACAAAGTATCAGATGTCCAGCAACCCACCTTCCAACAGGTTAACATTTGGCTGATCAACTCCTGTCATTTTAACCAACTTCAAAGGGTGCTGCCTGCAAAAATGTCAACCTGTAAGCTTTGAGCTGTAAAAAAATTATTATGTGCCAATTTAAGTAACATCAGTTCCAACACATCTTAATAGAATTTGATATAACAGGTTTTCAAAGCTCAACAGTACTAAAGGAAAGGCAGAGAGTTAGGGAAGGTATGAGCAGAAATGTTGAATAGCTTGAGTGGCTTATAGACACATGCAGTACGTAACCACCTTCTAATTTCACATCTATTTCATTAGCATTAGAGAACACTGACCTACATGGTTCACTCAATAAAAATAAAAATTCTCTGAGCTTGGCTACTTCCCTGTCTTACAAATGTGAGATCCCACTGCAGCTACTTCTTTTAAAAAGATGCTAATGACGTTTCTTTAGTGCTCTCTCTCCTTTTTACTACACCCTCATATTATCTATAAAAATGTGTCATTTTTGGAACTTGTACCATCAGGTCAAACGTATGGCAAATTTGTCAATGATTGCAAATTGGGGTAGAAAGGGAAAGACAGAGGAAGACCAGAGACCAACAGTGTAAATGTCTAACTCTGGTTTCCTTCAGAAAATGGACTAAAAGTATCAGGATAAAAGTTAAAAACAGAGGTAGTTAAAGATGAACCAACTTATCCAATAGCTCTTATTATCAGTAAAAGGATTGATCCTATGATTGTGCTAAAAAGATTCTCATCCATACTGAACCTACTTCAGGCAAGGGTATACAGAGGGAGACTTTCAGGGTTTTTTTACCCTTACACGTATTAGTATCATGAAAGAAAAAAAAAAAGGAAAATGAACTGCAAATTTCGGTTTCTTCCTGCTCTCCAGAGAGTTCTATTAACACTTAAAAAATCCCATAAAACAAAAATATAAAAAACCCCACACCAATGACCTAAATGACCATTCAGCAAGCATCCATACTAGGTGAGTATTCCCATGCTCATAATCCTGATATAATGCATCATTTCTCGTCCTGTATTTTCTGGCTGCATATTAGCCTTTCTTTTTAAGAGAGATCTAGAGGAAAAACTCCTTTGAAAATTCTCTCATTTGTATGCTTTGGCAGCTGAAAGAAGTAGCTGAAGTCAAAGAATACAAGACAATCTCCAACTCAGCTTTGCAGAGAATGCTGTTAATAACCTATTGAGTATTTCACTGAAAATAAAATAGAACCATATAATAAATAGGAAGATTAGGGTCAGATTTGAGAGATCTTGGTTTAAATAAAGTCTTTGCATAGTCTTATTCTGGGTTATGGAAAAAAAGTATTTTTATCTACCTTAAATGAGGTCATTGCAGAAACAAAACTCAAAATCATTACTAACCCAATAACACCGAAATTGGGTTCACAGTGCAATGCTGACCATCCAAAACTTTCTGCATGGTTAACATGCTTAGCAGTATAATCTGAATTTTAACCTGTGGCACCATTACAATAAAAGGAAAGGCTGCGAGGCCAGCTCTGTGAGTACTACTATATGCTCTAATTGAATGGTTACACATATGGTACCCCAGTAAATATTTATGAGAGGTAGTTGTGGCCTATCTAATGGGAAAAAATAATTAATAATTAAAAGTCACAATTTCAGGAATGAGAAAAATGAAAAAAATAATGTAGATAAAGTTACATTATTTTACAATAATTTTTAATGTTAAAAAAGATTTGATATACGTGTCACAGAAAGGATACAAGAATTAATATATTTTGTTCATTCAGCAAAGGAATCAACAATCACCATTTTCCCCCTATACTTGCTTTTCTATATTCAAAAGGGTTTTTTATTGTATACATAACAAGGGCCTGTGTCTCAGGAAACATGAAAATGGGTCCACAGGTTAGGTCTTTGAACTTGGCATTTAAGGTTCAAAATTCACACAAAACAAATCTTGAACTCAGACGTATATTTATGAGGATTTCTTTCCTAATAGAAGGCTGAGGGCTGACAGAGAAGAGTTTTACTTTTTAAGAGGTTTAAAGAGAAAAGACGAAAGAGATTTACTGAGATATTCTAGAACTACATGAAATAATAAAAGGAGAGCCTGAACAATAGTACATGCCTGCAAAATCCGGATTATGGTATCAGCACGAGTAGCCATATTCAGAAGGTCTAAATCCCTCCCAAGTCTCTCTGAGAGACAGAGTTTCCAGTGTTTATTACTAGGTGACTGCAGGTCTTCTCAGACTCCTAGCCAACAGCTGGTACCACGCCAAAAAGAGTTCGACAACCTGAAGATGTCACAGGGTGTTAAGCAAGTTTGCATGCTGTAAAACGTGCTTTTAAAACAAATAAATTTAAAAAAAAAGCAAAAATGCCACAGTCTATGCTTTAATCAGTCTGTAGTTTTCTGTTCTTCAGGGATGTCAAGGAAAGCTTGACAGCATAATGAGACATGTTGCTGTTGTCTTCCAGAGTTTGCAGAGAGCCTGAAGCAATAGCTCGGCTAAGCTGTGATGCACTCTAACACTCTTCGCTCTAAAATAGTCTGCTCCCCTGAGAAGAATACTCTGTCAAGAGTTATAAACAAAATGTATTCCATTTAGAGACTCAGACTTAGGGAAAAACCTTGGTATCATAGTTGTTCCTGTAGTGATGGAAATGAAAGTAGACTCTACCTGAGCTCATGAAGCTGGGGGAAAAAAAAAAGAGGCCACAGAAAAGGTTGCAGATGATTCTACTGTCACAAATGACGAGCTTAGTCTGCTTACATGAAAAGTAAAGTGCTACTCTAACAAGGATTGAAGAGGCAGGCTTATAACGAACTTCCTGAGTTACCTCAGAATAGGTGTTTTGAAGGAGCAGGGAATTGAGTTAATTACTTGCCCTTGTTTTTGTCTTCCTCCCCCTTTCCCCTCACCCCCCCACCATGCAAACATCATATGCAAAATTACCTGTGAAATAACAAACCTCTTGTGAAGTAGAGTTGTAGCATATGTGCTTGCAAACCATCAGTATACTTTTATTCTGCAAACCAATTCAAAGCAGCTTTAGGCTTAAAAAGGCCTCCTCTCAACTCAGAAGCAAATTAGAAATCCCTTCTCGGATTCATTTTGCAAATGGCTAAATAAGGCGAGCAGAACCAAACTTCCATATTTCCCCTCTTTATACTCAAGGGGCTACAAATTAATAGTTTATCTTGATGTAGTAATATGAACTATGACAGCAACAATCATAAACACTATATGAACAACTAAACACAGCTTTGGAGGGGAGGAAGGGAAAGCAGAATGAAGCTGACCTTCAGAAAAAAAATCTGGGCTGAGCTGACCCCAATACCCTCCTCATCCCTACAGAGACCCCCGGCCATGAACATGAGCAGGGCAGGCGAGTCCCAGTAAACATTTCTTTATATGGTCTTACAACACATTTCTGTCTGAAGCGAGAGGACCTACATTATTTCATTCTCTGGGCTTCTTTTAAGCAGAGACTGCTGCTTTTGCCATACTGTTGAATTATATAACAATTCTGCAATATCCACAAACAGGGGTCAGAATGAGATCCTCCAGCTTATTTTCATTTGACAGAGCTTAAATACTGAGCGCAGTATTTAGAAATCAAAGGCTAATACTAAGTCTCTTTACTACCTCTTTCTCTGCCATATGGGGGATTCCTGTAATGAAATTGCGTTTTCAGGATGAAAATAGGAGTTTAAATTGGAAAGGCTCCAAAACAGGTGAAAGTTGTGTTCGTGAAGAAACTCTGGCAACATAATTGTCTGTTGAGATCCAAGTTTATTTTCCCGTTTTTTTCTAGCACTGACAACAGAAGTGAATTGCACAAAAATTTATTTTCTCCATCTTGCAAAAGGAACAAATATTAACTGGACATAAAATAAGCTGCGTACATTATGTTCTAAATATATTTAATCTCATCAAAATCTGCATGTTCTATATAAGGCTACTTATCCTTTCCAAGTAAGAACTATTTTAAAGGTACAAGATTCTGTGCAAGCTGTTTCTTCTATATGTTCTTCTTACTGTTTTTTTTTCAATTTTCTTGTAATAGAAGATCACTAACTTAAAAAACAAACAACATCCCACCCCAGTCCAAAAATCCCTCCAAAAAACTTATGGAGCAGTTTTTCCATGCTACAGTTTTTCCATGTAGATAGAAAGATAAAGCACTTTGCTATTGAATAAACAAGATGCTACTGTTTTATAAAGTCATAATTTTACTCTTAGGCTTACAAGTTTTCCAACCTAAACAGTTAAACAAAAGAACGTGACCCTGAGCACAGCAGCTGGTGTTGACAGGAGCAGTCATGAGACAGCACCCAAATATGCTGCCAATGGTTCCTTAGAAGTTACACAAAACAAGAAAAAGAGAGACCTCACCCATATGTGCATGATGCATTTTTGCTTTCTTTTGTTTTTTTAAACTGTTGGCATTTCACAGGTCACCTTTAACTCCTATTAAAAACCAGACAAGTAACACTGTGTTGGTAGTTTGCCCAAGCATAAATCTGCTTCCTTGTTTTTCACAGAATTGGAAAGTCAGATATATTGCATTTAAGAAGTGAATGAATCAAGAATATTGGAGAAGGTGGAAAAAGAAAAGGCTTGTGTAGCTCTAAAATATATTGTAGAAAGGTCAGACATGTATCAGCCTCCTGCTTCTTTACTTTACCAGTTCACATTGACAATGACCTCAATGGACCAGGCTCTTTTTTAATGAGAAGATGGGATAATTTTGGCAAAACTGTCTCAAGGAATTTTTATTCCTTGATTAATGGAAATTCTCCATTAATGTATTAATTTATCTCATGTTAACAAAAAAATTCCAAAACAAACCTGACTCATTGCTGAGATTACTGTTGTGCATGAGCAGGGAAAAGCTGGGTCTGGAAGACAGGAATCTACCTTCTGACTTTGTTTTATGGAGCACTTAGAGACAGCTGTAGACTGTGGTGTGACATCTGTACAGTCAAATTTGGTATGAAATGCAATTTACATCTATAGCTGAAAAGACTGAGAGATAGGAATTAATCTCACAGATTGCCCAGGCTCTGCTAGTTTTATTGTGTTAACTGCAAGCCTACTTCCAGAAATTTTGCATTGGGTTCTCTAGAAGAGCAAAGTTATCCTACCTTGGTAATACACCAAATGCCACCACACATTAAGAACAAATTGTCTTGATACACTCAGGTCTACTGTTTACATAGTACCTGATCACCCCAATTACATTTCTTTTGTAACTCTACTACATGGCTAGTTCCAGTTAAAGTTTAGCTCAGGGTTCAGCAGAGCTGGTCCTGGTAAGTGTCTCTGAAAGCACACCAGCAGTCCGTCTTCTGGCGTGTCTTCCACTGAAGAATGAAGGATGCATATTTTAGGACTGAACACATTTCCATATAAAAGGTATATTTTTTTTCTATTATTTTATTTTTGGGGTTAAGTCTTTGCAAAAGCAGAATACATTTTTATTAGGAGGTTGCACTGGTGCATTTTGGTTAGTATCAGTGGAAACATCAGCAAAATAATCAGATAGCTATGATCTGATTATACAATCTTGAAAAATCTGTACATTTTTCCTCCCTTTCCCCCACACTCACCCTTCTTCCCAAAAAACATTACCAGAGGTCAGAATTACAGCTGTGTAACTCAGACATACATTGTAGTTTGTCCCTAAAATTTATTGCAACTGCAATACTTGAAGATAATTAAAATAGTCTTGACATATGAACACACACAGAGTCAGTAATTTCATTTTACATCATATGTCTGAGAATAGGCTTTAAAAAAACATTAATATGGTAATCACCATGCTCAAGAAGGTACTGCCATGTAGTACAAATACACAACAGTTTCAGGCAATGAGAAACTACTTGGTAGTAGTCTCACATACATATAATATATATGTATGTGCTAAGGGTAAAATCCGGTGGAACACTGCAGCCTCAGCAGCAGCTGGGGAACTCCAGTAAAAAATACAGCTTGGAAATCCTTTGAGTTGCTTGGGTAAAGTTAAAGAGTTACAGTGCAGTATTTTGGCACCATTATGCATTTAGAGTGCTATGCTAACAAGATCGTCATCTCACATGGTGGCTACCTCAAGATAATGCAATGCTAGAGTCCTCATGCCTTTGGGTCTCCATTTTGTGCTTTTCTCAAGTATTCCTGATGCCCTTTACGTCTAAGGAAGAACTGAGAGATTAAAACTGTGGGAATCTATCAGCAGGTGATGAACTTACAGACCCTTCACAGCGTAGTGGGACCTGAGTGGGTAATTCACCAACAAGAGCTCTTAGTGTATATATATTTGTATATATAATACTTTTCATCAAGCCACCATGTTATTATTATTACAGAAGTATAAACTAATATAAAAAAATAGTAATCGCTTGAGTTGCTATTACTATGCTCAGTCATAGTGATCCTGTGTCTGTTTTATCAGTTTTGTTAATGAGTCTATTCATAACCTATATGAATAGCAAGATGCAATTGTTAATAATGTAGGTTAATTGGATCCTACTTTTATCCAAATAACCTTTGCAAAGGATTAAAGTTAACTCTCTCTATACAAAAAGTATCAAGTGTGAGAATTATTCAGTTAGGTCACAGAAATGAGTAATCCAGATACTAAATTTCTTCAAAGGGTCTAACATTTTTAGGAATTCAAATTAAGACTGATGAATAAACTTGCAAATGTTGAGAAAATTAATTTCTTTCTCAAAGAATAAATGACAGCAAGTCCGAATGATCTGCTGAATTTCTGCGTAATTTTACATGAAAATATGTTTAAATGAAAACTGTAATGAAATTTCTGTTAAAAATTAAATGAGCTTAAAAATGCATGCAATCTGACTACAAACAGATTGAAGAGGGAACTCAGAGCAATTTACCTGCATTTGTAGTATCTCATAACATTTAGTGTATTCTTTTTTTCCACATTTGCCTACCTTCAAATTTCACTACTTTGGCTGTGAACTTTGCCTAGTATAGCAGCTGTGTGTTCATAAATAATTACTAGCGAGAAAAGAGCAAGGTAATCTCTGTCTTCATGCAGTTCAACTATTTGTTCCTTAGAAGTTAGCTCAGCATGGAGAAGTGGAAAAGAAAAAATCTGTTTAAAAAATAAATCAATGTTACACACACCTAGATTTCTTGAGGAAACAGAAATGGAGCATGCAGCTGACTAGACTCAACATGAAAGGATGATACTTAACAACTGCAGTAGGTATCAGTGAGAGCTGATCAGCCTGCAGAAAGACACAGAAATAGTCAGCACCAGTCCAAAGAGAAACTATAAATTGGTCCTTAAAACATAAGTGTCCTTGATGCTGTCCACTCCACCTAGAAAATAATCTGTGCAAATGTGCTCATCATATGTGGTTGTGTGGTTTTGTGATACAAGACAGCTTCTTACTGGCAGGATTTTGTTTTAATGGAAGGTGTAACCAACTGAAAGTGCTGCAGGATCACAAAAAAGACAGTAAAAATGATTAAATGGACATCCATTTTAAAATATAAAAATAAAAAAGTAAATCTGTCCTTCCAATGCAATTGAAAATATGTTGCAGAATTTTGGATAATTATTAGAACTACTTTTGAAACAGGAACTGACTCGGAAGGATATTGGAAATTTTAGCATAACACCTGCATTTATTACAGTAAACTTAAAAAAACAGTGAACTGCAAATCTGAACTTCAAACTCTACCCTCAGTCTGGTGGCTCCCACAAAATATACTATCAGAAGCAATCAAGTTTTTATCCACATACCTAGATAGAGACAAATTTGGTACCAAGATTATGACTTAGCAGCCTCCAAAGTCTTTCTGTTTGTCTGTGCCAAAACTTTTAGACACTATATTTCCTCTTGTAGTAAAGGGCAGCTTAAGATAATTTTTTGTGTAATTTACATATATTTTGATGAATGAAACAAAAGCACAGCAAACTAAACTATATCCACACAATTAGCTGAGTAGTATTGTTAATTTGATGAGCACAAGTCAATACAGGGGTCAGAAAGCAAATGTTAATTCTGCTTTATATGCTTTTCTGAATCTGCTACATGTTGTTACCGAGTGTTAAATCACTCTAAGAGATAAGGCTATACATTCCCCTAAAGGCAATTTGGAGCTGACCCACTTGTGGGATAAGGAAATTCAGGTCTATTTTGTTGCAATATTTTCTTAATCCATATCTACATCTTGAGACACAGTTCCCAGTGGTCCATCCCTTTGCCTCCTATTGCAGGCTGCCTTTGGTGTTCAGACTAAATTCCAGGGGGCAAAGCTAGGGCTCTCTCCTGGTTCTCTCTCTGGCAAAACCTATTATTCTGGCTCCATAGAAGCAGCCATTGAACACTTTTTTTTGATACATTATTTAGAGTTTTTTATCAGAAAGCCAGGATCCCACAACACCTTTATGGTGTTATATCTATCTATCTATCTATCTATCTATATATGGATTATATATTATATATTCAGTTCCTTTGCTGCAGTGCTCATGTCCAGGGTAACAACTTCCCAAGTAAGGACTGGTAAGAGGCAAGTATTGGGGACAATAAAGTGTTAAAAATCAAAACAAAAGTAAAACAAGAAAGCCACTTCCCCACACAAAACACCAGCAGTAACAGGCTCTCTCAAAATGAACAAGAGCAATTATCTGTCCTGACTAATTAGTAAATTTGTTCTGTAATGCTCAGGAAACGAGGAATGCATTTATTTCCCAGAAGGCGGATCTATCTAAAGCCCTATTCCTTGACCTTTTAAGTAGCACATTAGGGAGAGAATCAGAGTTGCTGTATCTTGCAATTTAATTAGGTGCATGTTTAAAGAAAAATAATTATTTGGTAGACCCTTGATCTGCAGTCCTTTCTCATATGGATGCATAACTGCAAGATGGCTTCCTAATTACGTCTTATCAACTGTTCAATCTATTTCATGTCCAAAAGAGGGGGTGTATATGTAGTTCATTCAATGCTGTTATCCTCTATTCTTTTTTTGCATTTATTCTATAAGCTTTCTAGACTAGAAATGCTAAGTAAAGCAGTTCAGAGTATAATGTTGTGCTTTCCTGTTTTAAATTTTTTGTTCCTTTCCAGGCACCTCCAGTGACACTGTATCCACTTTCGACAATGGTTCGTGTTGTTTTGCTCAAATAGCCAAGGAGGGATACTGCTCTGTTGAGCAAAAAAGTATTAATAAGTCTACCTCCATAACATTTTTACTGTCGGCCACTGGAAAACTGGCAGAGTAATTGGAGCTGGAAGTGACAGGAAAAAGATAGATTTTTACAGTGAAAGAAGTCAAATACTACAAACACTAATCTTTTTCCAGGCTTTAGTTTTGCACTGAGAGAAATATGCAAGATAATGCCTTCTAACTATAGTATTTTAAAGCCTTCCAGAAATGAATCATAATATCTGTAATATGCATACACATACTGTAATTTAACTGGTCTTTAGTACAATGAATCTCTAGTGTGAAATTTTCCTTGTTAACGATCAGCATAAGCTATGGTTCTTAATGCAATTATGAATCCAAGGCTTACAGTCTATAGGCAACAGAGTAACAAGATGATATCATTAAAATTCTCATTTCATTCACTCATACCTATAGGGAAAAAGTAATCATTATTATAAGCATCTTACTTTTTCCATCAGCAAAAGGGACCCTAGCATACATTGAATTACATATTATAGGCTCTTCATTCCCCTGGGTAGGTAAATAAACTGTTCCAGCATCGGCAGTTTCTCTTTTAAATGTGTTTTTGCTTTGAATAACATTAAAGGAAAAGAAGGCACTCTAGATAAGGAAAGAACCTTTCTTGATGCCAAAAGCAAGCAAGGCTTTCCTCCCCTTTGGAGAGGCTCTTTGAAGGAAGAGCCAACCTACCACCCCTATCAGTCATCTGAGGTCTTTACAAACAAGACCTTTTCCTGACTCTGGACTGCATTCAGTAGGGCGTGGGAGCCTGCTCCATCCCAGAGTTTTCCAGGAGAACTTGGGTAACTGCTTTCCATAGCCTTCAGAGATCTCTGTAGATTCCAAAGCACGACTTCCCCACCTTAGCTGAGTAAATTACCCGTTGGGAAAGGTGGTAAATCTTTTGCATCACTAGGAAAGTTCACTCGCTCTGGGTGATTCTGGGCTGATAGAAGGCTGTGAAGGCCTAGAGCAGAAGCATCAGCTGTTAACTGTCAGATAATGTCTTTTTCAACAGCACATGGTCTGTCAGAAGGGTAGGTGGGCCTTCCCTAAAGAATTTCAGCAATTCAGTTTCTAGGCAAAGAGCCCCTCTCAGTTGCACCACAAAATGTTTCCCCCTAGGAGAAAATGTATGGCTCAAAAAAAGGTGGCATGCTCCCTGTCCCTCTTACAAGGGAGACTGCAAGTACCAGACCAGACGTTTCCATATATGTCAGGCATCTCCAGGAGAGCCAGGGTCATTAGAGCCACCACTTCAGCCAGCATGTGATTGGCAGTGTTGGCACATGCATGTGCTTTTGGAATCAAAGGGAACATCCTGGGTGATTAAGCACTTTTCTGTATGGTAAACCTTCCTCTATACCTCATACCTCAAAAAAAAAAAAAAAAAAAGGTTACAATCTGAATAGTATGCCTTCCCCTACAGACTGAAAAGTGTCAGTCCCTCTGCTTAAAACCCCCTCTGTGATAGAGACCAGTTCTGTGACAAATCTAATGATGACATTTCATCATACCAAACAGCACTCCCAGCCAAAAAAAAAGGAGGTTGTTTCTCTCAGAGAAGGACAAAACATACACTTGAAGGAGGGAAAATTGTCATGAAGTTCTCTGTGGGCTTTGGACAATCATAATAGCGTGTCTAAGCTACAAAATATGCAGTATTGTGGAACATACATTACGTTTTAGATTTTTAAAAGTGACAGATAAAAATGAAATTATTTTCACCCTAGCCTTTTCATTTCTGAAAAGAACAACTGACCTGCTTAGAAGCCAATGCCTTACACCTAAAGGAGGTGGGATTTTAAAGGTCTGTTCAAGAGACTGAGCAGTGGGAGCTTTGTATTAACACCTCTTTAACACATAATAGCTAAAAGAAAAATCTTATTAAAGAGGAGCCAGCAGCTCGATGGATCTGCTCTCATCTATCAGTGTTCTCTCAAAGTAAAATATTCATGCACGAATGAATCCGGTTTTAATTTATCCTAAGGAGTAATCCTAAAGAACTGTTTTTTCTCTATCAGAACATTGGGATTGTCTTCATGTTTTGCATCTGCTTTAACTAAATTCTTAAGACTGGATAGATTGAGAAAGTCACTGCTCTCAATAGAGCAGTCCTTATTGCTCTATTGTTCAGATGGAAAATCTATGTTGCTCATTTGTTTTTCAATTGTCACAGAGGACAAATTTGAGGTGGAAGAGCACGTCGCTCTTTCTGTGGTGTATGTTTTTTCAGACTGTTCCCCTGAACCCAACATTTCCAAATCAGAAACTCTGAGTAAACCCAGAAAGATCTTCAGAAGACTTTCAGCCAACTAAAGGCCAGATATTTCTGATGGCTAATTGCTTAATCTTTTCTGCAAAATCTCCAGTGATGTAGACTCCATCACCTCTCAGGCAATGAATTCTGTTTATCCTTACCCTTATAGTCAGCACATTTTTTCTTTACCATTTAATCTAGATCTTCTTTGCTGCAAATTAAGTTTGTTACTTCCTGTCTTATCCTTTGGAAAAAAGTCTATTGCCTTTGAACTTGTAGCAACCAGGGTTTTATATAATTGAAGACTGTTATTACAACTTTTCCTTGTGCATTGTCCTCCAAATTAAACAATTCCAGGTTTTTCTATCTTTCTTCGTACTCCTTTTTTTCTAAACCTCTGATCCACTCTTGTTGTCTGCTCAGGATTCTTTAAAAGGTCACACGTAACCTGAACACAATAATTCAGCTGCAGCCTTATTAAAATGGAAATACTCTGAGCTTTGCACACTCTTTATACAGCCTAACATTTGGGTTTTTTCGAAACAACATGACACTGTTGATTACTACTTAGTCTGTGATCCACCTTATTCATTCTAACTCTTTATTTAGACATCTTGCACTTTCTACATGTTCTTAATTAATTGTGTTTTATTGTTGTCAGACAGTTTATTCAGTGCATAAATGGACTTCATGTATGGGAAAATTGCCTGAAAAGTGAATATGTAAGATGACCATCTTGTGGCTGAGGAGAGGAGTGCTTGCAAAGTGACCTGTTAGAAACCTCATATAGTCAAGCTGCCCAAAATAGAATATTTAATTAAATAGAATATTGTCATCCCTTGCTGGGATGACAGTCGTTTGAAAATCAGAAGGTAACATTGGTGTTGTTAAGAGGCAGCCATCAAATTTAGTACAGTACTGTGTTCAGCCAAGGGGAGAATGTGGTAGCCATTAGCACTGTCAACATACAAGTTTTCATATTTAAAACATTCATCTGGCCACCCATGCATCAATTTACTACAGAAAAAGAAAGGATTTTACCCCAGTGCCATGAGGATAAAGCTGACATGAAAGACTGCTGATTCAGATCCTACTGCAGTGAAGGGTAAGAAGACAGGAAAGCTGCCTTCCACAAAGAGAAATGTGGATAGTAGTAAATATTTTAGTGCACAGGGTACATGGTTTTGTTCATTGAAGTACTTAAGATTTCCTTCTTAACCTGAAGCTTTTAGATCTCATCTGAACTTAAATGTCCCTAACAGAGCCACGCAACTCTTTTTGCACACAACCACTCCACAATAATCCACATCTCCTCATGAGCAGAATTTGCCTTGGGAGGGGAGGGGCAGAGACCAGGTTCTAGCACACTGCAATCTTCTTTTAGTCACTATTGTTTCTTAAGGAAGGAATGGGATTCACTTTTTTTTTTCCTAGCACCCTGACAGTCAGTGTGGATGGCCTCCTACTCTCCTCTTGCAGGATAGACGCTGGTGAAGTGACGATGTGGCTACAGAGCTAGCAGTGGCTTCTTGTGCTAGGGACATAACTGCCTCCCGACCTACCCCTGATGTGTTGCTTCTTTCTAAGTGAAATGTGCCCTGGAGTTTACTCCCTGGGTTCAGTGATGCAATATGGAAACTCATGTATATGTGAATGATGCCTGAGAGAATAAACAGAGCAATTGCACCATAATAATGTCTGGATTTACACGATCAAAGAATAAGCCCTTTCATGTTTACAGCACTGAATGATTGATGCTCCCAAAGTCTGTCTTAATGTCCTCCTTGAAACATCTTTCCTTTATTTAATTCTTTGGTTTATTTTATTTCAGCAGCTAGGTGCATATAATCTGCTGCCTTTCACTGGTATTTGATACAATAAATGTAAATCTATTAAAATACGGTTCATTTAAAATAAATTGCATGCTCCCATAAAGAATGCTTTGGCACTATGCTTTTACATAAAATGAGATGAGGTAACTAAAAGCCAGTATTACAGTCAGAAGCAAGCAACGTTCAGCCTGTGATATGTTAAATATAAATATTCTAATACCTATGTCTACTGACTCAGACATACTGAGCTCCTGCAGATAAAGTTTCATGCTATAGTGAAGCACTGAAAATTTGCAAGATGTTGTTGGGATTGAAACACAATTGGAAGCAAAGGGCACAGTCAATGTTAGAGAGCGACAATGTATATACCCTAGACTTGACCCTCTGGGGTTTTGGCATGTGCTATGATCAATTGAGTCATTTCAGCAAACATTTCCATCAGTAGGAATTGAAGATGCAAAATATCCAACAGAATTAGAATCATGCCATCACAATGGTAATTGCCCTAGAGCTGAGAAATTATTCTAGGAACATTTTTATTGAAATGGTTATAATTTATCAAAAAAAAAGAAAAGAAAGAATTTAAATGAAGCAATGTTTTTTTATTTGAAAATGTTTTCTCAAAGAAACTTCAACCAATGCCTTATTTTTTCTTTGCTATTTTTTATTCTAGGAAAAAATGTGAAGTTTGCACTAAAACCTTTTCTGACAGTTTAGCAAAAGCTGCTGATTTTACTAAAAACTATGTAGGAAAGTCTTGTAAAAAGTAACTAATGGAGAATCAATTCATATAGCTCATGGCACTATGCATATTATTAATGAGTCGTTGTTGGTGACTCACTTTTCATGTTAGAAGTCATCATTTAGCAATACTACCACTGTGTAAGCTTCATACAGTGAAACTGTTAATCTTCCTACCTAAAGACTAAACACTGCACCCCATTACCACATTATAACAAAAGAAAAGACTACAAAACATCTTGGGAGGTGGCTTTTAAATGGCTAATAAGTCAATTGGGTAGTCAAGTGGCCTCCTAAAGACAGAATTTTTTGTAAAACAACCAGGAATAAGCAATTATAGATTGATTTTATCAATTGTAAGGACTGTAATAAACATTTAGAGTCAAAATAAGCCATTTTGTTGTTTTTGTTTGAACTGATTTAGGAGGAAGCAGGAGAATCCCTGAGACAGAAAATAATTAATGTAAATAATGCATGGGAAGCTTTTACAGTGATGCTTTCATTTGAAGAAATGTGATTAGCATTTCACGTCTCAATTGGCAGTTTTAGGTCACTGGCCTAGTCTAGCATGAATAAAATAAGCGAATGAAAAATGGCAATCAAGAAGCAAAAATTAAAGAAAGGCGATTTGGAAAGGGAACTTTTGCTACATCAAGTAAAGAAGATTAAATTTAATACCTCATTTAATGTCACCATTAATCTGTCATTGCACTGGGTCAATATGTGCAGAGGCAAATGGAGACAAAGGGGAGACTAAGGGTAATGGGGCTTACCTGAATTTCCTTCACTTTGAAAGTTTGACTCAGTGAAGATTAGACAGACAGAAAATGATTACTCCTGGCCTTTGCAGTGCCCTTGAGCTCTGGGGTCCTCCCTAAATAACTGAGTAATCACAGATTATGACATTAGGCTCAGAAGCACAAACCTTGGAAAAACAATGCCCTAGTACAAGTAAACCCTCTTGCCAATGGTTTTTAGCTTTGGGTGGAGCCGAGGATGTGGAACTGCCCTGCAGGTGATGAATTAAACCATGCCAAGGAGCTGAAATAGTTTTTCAGTATCAGTGGTGTGCTGTGCTCTCAGTCTGTACTCTGATGTACCTCCCTGAAAGTGCAAATTTTTTATCTATAGATAGATCTAGATATGCACATGTGCATGTGTGTGTGCATGTATGTGTGTATATGTATACACTCAAACATCCCCATTTATAAATAAATAAATTAAACAAAGACATCTACACACTCAGCTTCAGGTATATGTTTAGATTATAGTGACTTGTGTGTGTATAAAAGCAATTTCCAGAACTGGGTCATCCTACTGAGGCTGTAGGTGCTGCTGAGAAGTTTCCAGTGTTATTTATAGAATTTATAGTAATTATTTATAGCAAAACTAATCTGTTCCTACATCTTTAAAATAGTTTACTCTAAGACCATTAGTTCCTGAAAATGCAAGCTAGCACGAATCTTATTTTCCATTACTTTTCACACGAAATAGCTATTTAAAATTTTTATTTGCTGTTTAATCACAGGTATAAATGACTACCCTAAGAAGTCAAGAAAGTTGGCCTATATACTCACTTAAATGACTTTTTAGCATATGATACGAAGAATCAGAATTCCTCTTTTACATGTAACTACATATACAGAAAGAAAAAGACTTTTTAAGTCACTGCAAGCAGACAGGAGGTAATTGTGGGGAAATAATGATAGTAAGCAGTGTGTGACAGGGAAATATCAGTAGTTTTTAATGTCTTGTTGCTTGAATTTTTTGAGCATCTTGTTAGTGTGAATGTGGCCTTGGACCTTGTGACTCTTGGATTTTGTAGAGTCAGGACCAAGTTCTCCAATGAAACAAAACCTATTATCTCTAAAAGAAGGCTACGTATATCATTCTCATCAGAAAGAACCTTCATTTTACCAGTAAGAGTCATTACACTATTCTTCTAGTGTGAAAGGGATTAGATGAATAGGATGGCCCACACTCTAGAGAGAAAAAATTTGAATACAAGGGGAAATTATTTTTCTTTCTTACAATGGAGAGGTAACAGTGGTACAGAATTACACATACCCAACACACGAATCTAAAGGATATTGTTTAGATCACAGTTCCTCAGTTAAAGTATATTCTTGAATGAAATTAGAAAGCTATGTTAACATAGCAGTGTTGTATACTCTCTGTCAAATCTCACTAATATCACCTACTGATTTTCTAAAAATTGGCTGGAAAATTTTTAGAGTCAAAATTTCCAGCCTTTGTTTATTACACAATTAGAAAGTGCTGTTGGAGAATCTGAAGACGAAAGAGGAATTAGGAACATATACTTTTGTTTTATTTTTCAGAACAGAACACTTTCTCAAACATGAAAAAAGCCAATAGGAAATACCATGAGCAAAGTAGACAGAAGATAGTAATGGCCAGTGGTCCAACACAACAAAGTCTGAATAGAGAAAAGAGATTATTTTTCGGGAGGAGACGTGATTTCACTGATGTGCGTGTGGAGTACAGCAGAGAGTAAGACTAGATGTATGTGTTGTACTAGATAACAATGATGCATTTGCACCTTTGGTCACTGTGAACCATAGAGATTCCCCCAAGAATTTGGGGACAATTTTCTACACCTTCTGTGGAAAGACAAAGACAGCCCTACACCTGAACTTTACTTGAAGAATGCTTTTGAAATCTTCATGGGTAGTGTTTTAACACTAGATAATACATCCAAGGCACTGAGAGGCATAGAGGGTTATATATTGCATTGCCCTTGTGACTGGTACAGGCTTGTACCTGGTTGCAAATTAATAAATACACGGTAATAAAGGTACAAGAAATTTATTCAAGGCATGTATTTCTACGGGTTTAAACACATCAAACTTTCATCTGTTGTGCCAAAGCTGTCAAGGCCTGCTTCTTGTCAAAAGGTTGTTTTGTTGTTTTTTTTTTTTTTGTTTCTTAATAATAAGAAAATGGTTCAGAGATTAGATTAAGAAATTATTTTCTGGTGTTTTGTTTTGTTTTTAATGCTACCTATTTTACTCCAGGCAGTGTCAACTGAGGTAAGAGATGGAGGTGAAAATGTACGGCCTGACTGTCCTGCGTTGCTGCAGAGATAACAGAGAGCAGCATTTTGCTCAGTCACAGCAAGGGAGAACACTCAGTGAGGGGGGGTCATGAGAGATGGACTGTCAAGATGACTTCTAGTCAACTGCACCAGTGTGCCAGAGAGCATCACGTTCATTGGTAACAGAGTTGGGACAATCTACTCCTTTTCAGTACTCCTAAACCAATTTTAGATGAGAATAATAATCTATTGCTCTTTTGGTACAGAAAAAAATCACTTTCTCAGGCAAATACTATTGAGATTGGATCTTTGCTATTTCTGAAAATTTGAGTAGCTAGAGGATCAGAGAGAGTCTTGAATTTTAAAAGGAATCCTTTAAAAGTGACAAGTTTCACAAAAACTATATTAAAAGGAATCTTGCGATTGTATAGTTAAAGTGAGTAGGAAATGCTAACGTTCATATCTTCTGAATTCAACATTTTTGTGCAAATGCATACTATTTACCGGATCCTATTTTATTGTCCAGTACTGAAGCCGTGAAAAATTAATGTGTTGCAATGCTTTTACCAATGCGCTCAGGGATCAGGCCTCCACAAGGCCCAGTGTCTGTAATCTGTCTGTCTTGGGCTGTGGACTAATGAAAGCTCGAGCTGTAACAAAATTTTGAGGCTCTGCTGAAATACATACCTTGGGTCAACTAATTCCTCCTGTGTTTAGATATACCATAGGGACTGACTTCAGGCTCCCAGGAGTCATGAAATCCTCCTCGTAGGTGTTTCATCATTTTGGCCACCAGTAGCTGAAGTTAAAAACAGAAATATTGAGGGCTTCTGAATTCAAGTGCTTTAACTAAAAATTTGAACAAATGCCTGTTAGCTGTCTGCGTCCAGAGGGATTGAAGACTATAATCCAGTGTTATCCAAACAGCTGAAATACAGTCCTAGGGACTACAGGCATGGCCATAAATAGCAGAGAGAATATATCCAGATTTGATTTTGAGTCTGACAATGAGAAAACAACAGTAGAAGCTACCTGTGGATTTAACAGTAGCTTAGTTCGAAGTGGATATCGTCCCTGAAACTGAAACAAAGGTGAAATAGATTAAAGACAGGATAATTTGCAGGATAATCAACCAAATGCCTATAGGCAACAGGTGTTTAACAAGCACTATGTGACTCTCAAGTAGCTGATTCTTTGTTCTGAAAATGAGCAGAAGAGGATGAATGACCCCCGGTAAATCTGTTAAGAAGCCCAAAGAAACCTTTGGGGAAAAAGGAAATGTAGCAACAAATTAGAAATAAAGATCAAAGAAGGGAACAGTCAGAGACACTCAGCTGCAGTGAGCTGACTTTCTTGTCCATCGCCTGTGGTCATGAAATATGGGGAATTCTTGACAGAGGTGATGAAAACTGTCAAACTCAAATGTTGGAAGTTAAGGTCCTAAGTACACTTAAGATACACAATATATGAGGCTAACAAAGGTTGTAAAGTCTAAATTTTGAGCCCTGTTTAAGCAATGTAAATCTCCAATTTGCATTTTTTCTGCTTTTCTATTATTGTCAAAAAGGCAGAATTATTTCCAATGTAATTGCCATTATTGCAAGTACTCAATTCTATAATTCAAAGATTAAAAGTGAAAAAAAAAAGAAACATAGCAAATGTATTAGTTTAGATCTGGTGTAGGGCTGAGATTAAAAAAGGCTTTTAGGAGCTTAAGTATCATTGAATCCCTTGAGATCTGGGCTCCAAAATGTCTTGTGACTTTGTATGTCAGTGTATCCAATCTTCTACAAAACATGCTGCCAAAATATGTAAGAAACACAAGATGCTTTTAATAGTTCAGGTAAAAAGACCCTTTGTTTCCAGTCCCTTAATTCTCCTGGATGCAAATATTAAAATGTGATTTGCTGTTGGAAATAGTAATATATTTCAAAGTTTCTCAAGAAACAGTCCACCTTTCCCCAAATTAAGGACCATGCTGTATAAGAAAGGTTCTCTTTGAACTGTCCCATTTAAAGGACTTAGGCAGAATAAGAGGTTATGAAGGAATATTCATTTCAGCTTGTATGTGTTTTACGAAGTCCTCTTTGGCCTATGTTGCTTTCTCTGTACTGCAAATCATGAGTGTTTTTCAACTATTGTCTCATTTGAAATAAAGACCACAGAATATTAAAGCATCTCTGTGAAGTTTATAGTTGGACTTACGCACTCATACTAAAAGGCTCTGGGTCTGTTCTCACAGCACTTTGCAGGCCCCCTTGCATTTTCTTTACTCCCAGCTGTCCAGAAGGAAGCCAGCCTGAATCCAGGAGTGCTGTGCGTGACCCGGTGCAGTAAATCCTGTGAGACCGTGGCACACACATACTGTACTGTGTGGGGAGGAACTTCCATTATACACATGAGAAATAATTGCAGTTTTGTCTCAGAGAACAGATTTGAGGAAAGCTCAAGTAAACACAGTTAGGTACTTCTTTTAATATTGTTTTTTCATTGTCTGGCTAAATTCTGGAGTGTTACAGTGAGCATATGCACTTACTGTTAAGACCCCAGACAACTACGTTCTTCAAAATTTCCATTTTCAAGTATAAATAATCTCATATTTGACAAGATGCTCTCAAACTTATATCCATTTTTAGCTGTGAGAAAAATAAATTTTTGTGGGCTTGTACCTGGTTCAAAAGGAAAGCAAATACACGATTTATTCATCTCAGCTGCAGCTATATTGAAAGGCACTGAGAAGGGAGCTGAATGAGAGGATGAAAGGATTAGTTCACGCATATGACCTCCTGTCTCCCAGCTATATCTTGTCTGCAGGACTGCAAAAACTAACAATGCTTTATCCTTTAAAACCAATAAAGGAATTCCATAATTAAAAGTCTAACTATCAAGTGTTCAATTATTTTTTTACTTGATATGTTCCCTTCACTTGTCCATAGAAGTTCTCCCTGTTTCAATTTTAGTCAAAGTCCTATGTCCATTCATTAATGTCTGCATTGTTGTTTTATTAACCAACACAGAAACACAGTAACTTATTTAAATTTCTTTGGTGAATTCTGTAGGTCTACTACCATGGTGTAACAATGCAGGAAAATCACAATTCATGTGTCTTCTGCCTTTCACACAACATCAGGATTACACAGCTGTTCAAATAAAATGGGCTATTCAGCAAAATTAATATCAAAAGAGACAGAAGAAACTTCATCTGTTCTGTTGGCCAGATAAAGCAGATACATTTCATTGTCAGTTTTAAACTGTCTTCTGCATGTCTACCTCTTGGCTTGTCTCCAACATTGTATGAAGAAAACCTCTAATTTGTTCTAAATCCTACTCAATAAACATCAAAGTTACTGAGATACACTGCCTAAATGCATGAAGTTCCTTAGGATTGCTCAGTGAGCTTCTCTTGCTCCAGCCATGGTCTCTCCATGGACAAAATAAGTTGTGGTTCAGGCACTACAAGAGTTATTATGGCAGCCCATTTTTCCAGTAGGGACCAATATTGCCTGCTTATCCATATCTCTGAATATTCTTTTCAGAATAAGAGTTGTCTTTTCTTTTAGAGTCTTAAGACATCATCATAAAGCCATCTGGCCTTGGACCAGCTCTTGAGCTTTGAACAGCTTTTTCTGTTTCAGTGCATATGAGCAATTCCTCTAGGGTCTCAGCCTCACTCATAACATATTTGGGGAATGTTAAGTCTGTCAAGAAATTTTTTAGTAATGTTTTTCAATAACTTTATTGAGATAAATTCAAGTTAGAACAGAGTTCTTGGGGTTATTTTTAGTATCTTTTAGGTCCCTGTCTGCTGTTCCTACTGATCTTTGTGTTGGCAAATGGCCTGCTTCTCAGCTCCTTTACAAAGCTGGTATGTCAATATTATAGCAGCTTTATACCCTTTCCTCTCCCTCCTGCCCAACATTTCTTTTCAGGAACTTGATCTATAACCTGTTTTCCTCTGTGAAGCTTAAATAATTTTAATTTCTGCATTAGTTAACCTTTATACGTAAGTAACATTCCCTATGTATTCATGGATACTATTTTACCTAATGATTTTTGACTGTAAATATGTCTGAACAGATGCATTAATCACCCTGACCCACAAATACCATCTACATAACAGCTAGTTGATAGTCTTTATTCCATCTTGGCTGTTTCTGGCATTACTTCCTTGCTCTTCAGCCCATCCTTTTGGTTCTTCATAACAAGTCTTCAGCTTCCTTTTGCCTGCAAGAATCAGAAAAAGCCACCTAGACTTTTTAACCTGCTGCCTCACCGAGGAAATGAAAAGCATGAAATTTAATTTGTGTGCCCACAAAAATGCTAGGTTATGTAAGAGAACAGGAACCATGTTTTCCCATTCATGCCGCAGGTTCCTTGAACATGATGCTTCTTTCTTTAGCCAAAAGCAGTACTTTCCACTTCTGCCGGAATCCTTGTTGAATTCAAATTGCAACAACTTACTACCTACTGATGCAAAACTCATTGACATAGCGATTATTTTCTTCATCTCAGACTTGTCTTTTTTAATGTACTTATGCAATGCACTTGCAATGTGCTTGCAAAATACATTTGCATTTTCTATGAAAATGGTAATAGATTGTAGTGTAAGAGCCTGTATTTTAAATCCTTTTTTAATGTGATTCCTGGTAATATTTTTATTTCAAGGCACATACTTGAAAGCTTTGAGTCATAGTTCTCTGATCCCTCCCTGCATCAATAGGAAACAGATAAACTGAAAACAACAGAATTTCCCTGTTACAAAATAAATTTAGGAGAAGTAATAATTAGTCTTTGATTAATGGTGAGAGATAAATAAATACCGTTCAAGTGTTTTCATTCTATATTCATGCAGTAACAAACAATATTAAGATCATGAAGCCCAAAAACTAGCACTGTATCTTGCAAACATATTTTTCCCTGCTCTGTGCTGCCTTCTATGTCTCTGCCCACCTTCGCTTTGTGTTGTCTGGACCAGCAATACCTCTGCATCTGCATCTTTCCTCCCTCCTAACTTCACTTCCATGGACATGTTGAGAGGGATTGTATCTATTCTGTGCATTAAACCTCACAAGACCAGACTGGCTGAATCATGAAGGAATAAAGCCATATGGTGAAAAAAAAAAACAAGAAACACATAGGAAAACAAACATCATATATCACTATTAAAACCAGATATATTTGATAAACTGGAAATGTGGTTTACATTTGTGCTTTATTTCTAGAGCATTGGCTCCATTGACATTGATATTACATTAAGAAAAAAGGATTCTGAAAA
This sequence comes from Arenaria interpres, assembly GCA_013399435.1. Taxonomy (NCBI): domain Eukaryota; kingdom Metazoa; phylum Chordata; class Aves; order Charadriiformes; family Scolopacidae; genus Arenaria; species Arenaria interpres. The sequence goes on from VXAK01015964.1 coordinate 73,857, forward strand.
CAATCTAAAGCAATATTACCACAAAATGAGGCAGTACAGTTACATGTGTATACAGAGATAACAGTTAAAAAAAGTAAAATTTGTTCTGATGGAAGAGGCTATAATTGTTTATTTTTTTCCAAAATTGACTCCTACACAAGAGGCATAATTTTAAATGCTTTTATCAGATCTTCTGAATTAATACGAATGTGTACCACGTAACATAATTAGTACTTTATAACTTCTTTGCCTTGCTATTTATTCTTGGTTATGGTGGCAAGCTAAGGATTTTACTGGTTGCACTGAAACTTTAGAGCATCATTAAATCATAAGTGTCACATAAGTTGTTTGCAGCATCCAGTACAAAAAAGAAAGAAATAAAAAAATCAGGTTTCCTCGGTCTTGAAAAAGATGGCTGTGGCATTTAAATTAGAGTTTTGCTCCCTTTGAAGGAATCTGGTAAATATTCCTGTAAGCATATCATTAAAATGCTAGAACTAAGTGGTAGTATGTGTCAAAGAACTGTACTACAGAGTCCTCACTTTTCCTCCTCATCCTGCTTCTTTTCCTCCCCTATGTTTTTATGATTTTCTCAACTCCAAGATTCACTTCTGAATCAACAAAAAGCCACATTTACAGTAAAATAGTTTTCCTATGGAAGCAAAATCCAAATCAGTCCCTCCCATCTCTGTCCATAGCAGTAATTGGCTAGAAGCACCTTATGTCAGCAAGAGTACTTTTGACACTCTCCTCTACTAATTTCCTAGCTCCTTGATGTAGTTCAATTGTATCTTTACTGTACTTTAGCCAACATTAGCAGAAAGCAGTCCTTGCCCATGTTTTGTGTTTGGTTTTTACTAATCATTGCTTCTCCCTCAAGTGGGCAAAAACCTATTTCTTCTATCTTTATATAGATTTTTAGTTAATGACTATGTGAGAAATGGACTGAGCATAGGTTCTGGACGTGGCATTGGTCAGGATTTAAGGACCCCAAATGAAATGGAGATGTCCTGATGCTGGACAAAAAATATAATACAAAGCACAAATTTTGCAATAGACTAACATTACTACTGATGACATTAAGCTCTCCTTAGGGAAGAAAATTGTTCAGGGTGATGCCATATCTCTGCAACTCTCAGTTTAGGCCAACAGAAATAAAATACTGCTGAACTGGTGTTGGAGGAAAAAGAATATAATCCGTGTTTTCAGGGGATAGGTAATTTTCATTGAGTTATAAGGAATGAAACTTCTGTTCCAGAATGTATTATAGGAAAAAAAAAATATAGGAAAGCCCATACAATTAGTTTGCGTACTGATAATAGTGACATCATCATGTTGATAATAATGATGGAAAAAAAACCAGAAGCCCAAAAAATAGACAGTAATTTCTACAGGGATAATATAAACTAAAGAACTTGCGGAAAATGATAGGTATGATCCATTAAAAAAAAAGATAGTTTTATGGAAATTCAGAAATAAGTTAGGAAATGCCCAAAGTTACAGCACAGAATATTTATCCTGAATTTCTACTAAAGAAAAATTGGAAGAGGAATTGTCCCTGAATTCTGAAAAAGGCAGAGCAGAGGGGGAAGAGAGACAGAGAGAGAGAGGGGAAGTGTGATGGAGGGAGGAAAAGACAGAAACTTATAGTACAAATGAAAAAAAGTGGTTTAAACCTTTCTGGATATTTTAGAAAAGGTGAGACTGCATAGCTTTTGAATGTCTGATTCATTTTTGAAGTTCTCCAAGGAAACTCTGTTCCGATACTACCATCTTCCTATGTTCAAAGGACAACTACTATTATCAAGAGAAGTTCTTTACATTTAGTATAAGTAGATGCATATTGTGCAGATCTGAGAAGGCACTTTTGTAGAAAAACAACATCTGATTGTACTGCAGGAGCAGTAGGGCTTTCTATGAAATTGCAGTATTAACAAAATAACCCTTGTTCCATTGGTCTCCATTTTCTTTTGTCTTCTAGCTAGGCAACAAACTTTCTCAGCTGTCTAATCATCAATTTTGAGTCCCATAGATTCCCTATAGGCAGTGATTAAGGTCCCATCATTGCGAATTGATCTCTTTTTTTCACTTAGTAGATCCATTTTTATCCCAGATGTTTGAATTTTCTTAATTACTGGTGCTCTGGTTGGAGCTGTATCTCAAGAGCCAATTTTCAAGAGCTTCTGCTGTTACTGAGGATTGACTTTATGCTCGTTTTAGTAATATTGCTTCTTGTTTACATTTCAGCTTAGTGAATATCCTTACTCAATTAAAGACTGTAGTGCTCTGGTCTTAGGAATTACGATTTATACAGACAGATATAGGGTTGACAGAGAAAGCATTACAGAGCAGTGAGTTGTTGTGCTGAGATGCTGAGCCCTCAGCCCAGCCAGCTGCTCAGCTCTAGGCACTTGGCTCCCAGTAAACGAACTGGCCACTCGGCAGCACTGCCTTCCTGGCATTCTTTGTGCCATTGAACCAGTAAAAGGTGAGTAAAAGTGCTGGATAAGCAGAAGTTGCAAAAATGAAATTAGAATGACCTTTACAGTGGTCACATTATTCTGAGCTGAGAAGTAAGGTTTTTACTGTGGCCCAGCAGTATCATCCAGCCACCAGCAATCAGTCATCTCCCCCACAGAATTCCTGCCGAGACTGGAGTTGAAAAACAGGGAAACCAAAGATTAGCAGCACACATTTTGCAACTAACACTGTAAGGCAGTGTAAGAGATGTTTCTATGGCTTATGCAATGAAACGGTTGACCTGAAGTTGCTATTGTAGCCAGTCATAAGCCAAGCCAAGCCTAGCCTGTTCTCAGAAGCTCAAACCCAGCCTTCCTAGAAGTAAGAATTAAACAAATGGTATCATATTTCCTAAATATTTAAGATCTCTAGGATCTGGGATTCTGCTAGAAATGCACATTTCTTTCCATACATACACTTTCCAAATAGAACCAAGAGTACTATGAAAGTGTTCTCAAAAGCATTTTTCCTAAGACTGGAGCTAGTAGTGTTACAAATCTCATGTGAAACATCTTTTTCTCAAAGCTTTCCAGCTCATTCGTCCAAATTCAAATGACTTGGATGGTCTTCACACAATCATCTAAGCTTTTAACTGTTTATCCAAAGCAAACAGAAATTATGAAAATTCTGAAGTTGTCTGTTGCTACTTGCATGATGCAAGCACATGTGGTTAATCCTGGCCCCATTTAGCATCACTCTGGTCAATTCCCACAAGAAATTTTATTATTGCCATGGTTTAGTAGCATTTAATCTGATTTGACAATGTTCAGTCCACTTCCCAAGTCCTTGAATGATTTATTCTCATTTGATAGTGTTCACTGCCTTTTGATTAAGGCATTGATATTGTGTGTGACCTACATACTTCCTATTCCTTTTGCAATTCAAGATGGGGTTTTCTATAGACCATCTGAGAGTACTATCTACCTTAAAAAGATCAAATCCTGTAATAGTTGCCCCTGTCTGTTGCTGTTAGAAGAAACATTTTGGTTTTAGTGCACTGTAACAGCTGTTTGTTTCAAATTATTCCAGTGACTTATACACTGAGAGATTAGATACAATTTATCATACTGATAACTTTCCAATAATACTTTCATTTGGATTTTAGCAAGGTAAAGAGTGTTAAGCAAAAGTAGCTGTCGTATTCAAAATGTTTATTCCAATGGCCAAGATCTATGAACTAAGGATTGTTTTCGTAATCAATTTTCTGCTTTGAAAACTTTAAAGCTCATCATGTCCAATTCATGGAAAGTCTAAACCAGACACTTGGTTCACCCAAGTTCAGCTAAATTACTGATCTTGCAATACAAGCATTCCTCTACTGATGCTAATCTCAATAGACATAAATGGTTAATGTCAAAAGCCCAGCTGGTTTGATATGATGTATATCCTTTAACCTTTTCAATAAAGACATAACTGAAACATTACTGTCTCACAATATGTTTGTAATACAGTAGAGTTCCTAATTTAATCTATGAGTGCATGACTACAGAATTTAATATTTTTTAAACAATGTAGCTATCTGGGAGCTCATGTTCTCACTGAGAGCTGCTGTTCCATGCACGGGCAAACAACAGCATAGCACACCAAGAATAAACACATCATTGTCCAACTTAATTATAACTAAAGCTGGTCAAGAGCTTCACTGGCACACAAAGAATAAAAATGAATATTATTGAACCTTCCAAGCCCTTTGTGGCCTTCTGTGAACTCAGTATTTTAAATATGCACGCCTGTAAAATTTTTTTTGTCCTGGTGGGTGTGATGCTGATTAAAAGAGGTGAATGCAAAAGCCAAATTCATTGAGCTTGGTTTTAACTTTCTAACATGCTGCAGAAGGCCATAGATCACTTCTACTGAACAGGATTAAAGACATTAATTTGCGCCAGCAGTCAATGACAGCCTTGTTAGGAGAAAAATCCAATGATGCTAGCCCTTCAAAAAGCTGGTTATTAACTGCATTGATGACTGACTCCTCATTAAAGATTACTATTACTGTCTTCCATAGTGTTTCCCCTTTGACCTGAATGGTTAGCAACTTCTTAGGACTTCTCCAGTTTTTGCCAGAAAGAGAAGAAAGTGATGACTGATATTTCTTCCGTTGAATACTATATATTCTCAAAGAATGCAAATAATCTCCTCCTTCTCTCAAAACAAAAGGAATCAAAAAGTCAGGAGGCAGTTCATTAGCTCACCGCCTTTTTACAGAAGTCACTGCCTTTTAAGCTTGCTCTTCTTCCCACTACAAGTCACCTCCAACCAACTACAGCAACATTTTTTTAAAAACACTCTTATCATAATACACCAGTCAGGAATCCCTTGTATGGGTCCACACTAGAAATGCTTAATTGTCCTTGAGAGTGCCTTAGTTTGATATATGGGACACACTCAGCCTTGACATTCATCCCACCAGTGGTGTTTGCCTGGGAAGGCTTCACCAATACCCACTTCTGAGTCAAATACACCTACTGTTCCACTAACTCATAGAGAAAGTGTTCCTCTTTCCCTTGCTCAGCAGCATTTTTAAGGACGATGGATGAAAAGAAAGGAATATGGGCTGGAGTGGGCAAGTCTGAATGAACAGTATTCATCAGATTGTTTGCAGTGTTGAACTGCTTTACAATAATTAGGCACCTGGACCACAAAGCAGGCATGCTACATGTCTGTGCAGAAGAGGACATGCCCCCATCCTTCGTAGGACCTTGGTGTAAGGACACTGCCATCTCCTTGGGATGTGTCCTGGAGCCCAGATTCAGCAGAACTGACCAGCACTCAAGAATACAACCAGGAGCAAAGAGGGCAAAACTTTCAGATTGGCGTGGTCATGGACTGAATCTGGGAGGAAAGGCACCAAGTCAGGAAATGGGACGCATGTTAAGACCATCCATTTACTTCACTCCCACCAGACATCAGCAACCTTTATTTTGGCCCTGTACTAAATATGTCTTTTTTCCTTTCTCAAATAAAAATTCTCCCTTACCCAGGGCCTCAAGTTTTGTACTGACACTTCAGCCACCTAAGCCACTTCCCCAGGAGGGCTTTGTTTCATTTTAAAGTCTCCTGAAACTAGTTCAGGAAGAAGCAGGCCTTGGCTGGCCAGGCCCTGAGCCAAAGGCTCCCTCAGAGACAGGCAGCATCTGAGATGTTTTCCAGCTGGAAACCTGTAGAGAAGTCCTCCAAATTAACAGCATCTTCAGAGCAATACATTTGGCTCTAAGTGAGATTCAAGTACTTCTCTGAAATGATAGAAAGGGAGAACAACAGACTAAGAGAGAGCCATGGGTCTCTGCTGTGGTGTGGGCTGATCAGGCTGGTCAGGCTGGTCTGCTGCGTAAATGCTTCACTGACAGCTCAGCCCAGGAAGGACAGAAAAGTGGTTATGGATGCCCTTGTTTAACAGCACTGTTTTGTCAGAACTGCTTCTGTGGGCAACTGTGGGCCCCTCTGCCTGGAGTCTGATATGCAGTGGCATTAGGGACTAGAAAGAAAAATATTTTCAGCTGAGACCAGGGCCAAATCTATCCTCTTCCTCCACTGTGTTGTAAGACGGTTGTCAGCCCATGTACCCCTTTCGGAAGAAGCATTCATTCCCCTATGTACAGCTCCATCTAGGGAGGGAACTTGGTATAAGTGAAATATTCACCAAAAGCCAGGACAGACCAATGCTGGAGGTCAGAGCAGCAGCAGAATTGAGAAGCTGTGGGGTGCTGCATGGTGGATGGCAGATCGATGCAGGCTTTTTGCCTTCTGTCTCCCAGAGGAGCAAAGGTATTGAACTGGGATAACAGAGATTGCTTTCAGCTATTGCTTTTTACTAAGCATTCACAGATAGAGTTAAGTAGAAACTGTGGTGCATGTGACACACAGAACAACTAGCTTACCCAGAGCATGCCAACATGCTAACTTGACAAGTATTAGTTAGCAGATGTTGCCTCGTATAGGTGCTGAGGTCTATATTGCCCAGTCACTCTGGTCACTGGCACATTGCCTTCAGATGCAACCTGCATCTAGGCAGGTGGTGTCACTAGGGATCCCCCTCTTCTGTAGTTAACCATACTGTGCAAAGAAGAGCTAAGGCAGGAGATAAGGCTGTCACTCTAAACCACATACACATGAAGTTGAAGTTGCATCTGTACCTATCCATCTACGTAGTTCTCTCTTTCTGATAATGTAAATAAGACAGTCTGTAGCTCTGCTTTATATCTGTCACTGAATTTAAAGAGAAATAAAAGTGACAGTCTATCACTTAGGAGAGTTGGAACCTGAGGGTAGGGAAGAGACAAGAGTCAATCTGTGGACAGGCTTTAGATAGAAATCATCAATTTCACATGGGTCAGGGTAATCCCAAGCACAAATACAGGCTGGTCAGAGAGTGGGTTGAGAGCAGCCCTGCCAAAAAGGACTTGGGGGTGTTGGTTGATGAGAAGCTCAACATGAGCTGGCAATGCATGCTCTCAGTCCAGAAAGCCAATAATATCCTGGGCTGCATCAAAAGAAGCATGGTCAGCAGGTCAAGGGAGGTGATTCTGACTCTCTGCTCCACCCTTTTGAGACCCCACCTGGAGTACTGCATCCAGCTCTGGGGCCCTGAACATAAGAAGGACAGGGACCGTTTGAGCAAGTCCAGAGGAGGGCCACAAAGATGATGAGAGAGCTGGAGCACCTCTCGTATGAAGACAACCTGAGAGAGTTAGGGTTGTTCAGCCTGGAGAGAAGAAGGTTCTGGGAAGACTTTATAGTTGTCTTCCAGTACTTAAAGGGGTTGTACAGGAAAGATGGGGAGGGACTCTTTATCAGGGAGTGTAGTGATACGACAAAGAATAATGGTTTTAAGCTGAAAGAGGGGAGATTCAGATTAGATATTAGGAAGAAATTCTTTACTCTAAGGATGGTAAGACACTGGAACAGGTTGCCCGGAGAAGTTGCGGATGTCCCAACCCTGGAAGTGTTCGAGGACAGGTTGGATGGGGCTTTGAGCAAACTGGTCTAGCGGGAGTTGGAACTTGATGATCTTTAAAGCCCCTTCCAACTCAAACCATTCTATGATTCTATGATTGATGTGTGTTTATGAGGACCAGTCCCCTGCTCTACAAACTATAGCATCCAAGTGTGTTAGAGGGGGTGAAGAATTGTTTAATTTAGGTAATTAAGGCATCCAACCTGAAGAACAGCACAAGCTGTTAAATGAAGTAATTGCAATAGTGTAGTGTGAAGGCAACAGCAGTCTAGTGGGACTGCTCAGTGAAAAGAACATAAAGCAAATGAGCACAAATTATTTTGGCAGTGCAGTTTAACAGCTAAAGTTAAAGATGTGTCAGTGTTTCCATTCATAAACCTCTGTCTCTGAGTACAGAGGTCGTGCCTTGGCTGTGGAAATGAGACCCAAGATGAAATTTGACATATCATCTCAGATAAGTAATTTTATTCCTTGGGTTTTTTATTACTTTTTTTTTTGCATTGCTGAAAAAAAAAATAAAATAAAAAGGAGGATATACAACTAGCATTAGAACAGTTTCAAATGTTTTTCAAATGTTTACATTACTGTGTCATATACATTGTTGTAATTTGAAATGGAAATTAAGTTCAACAGCTATTGTGAGAGATTTCTTAAAGAATAATTCACTGAAGTTTTAAAATCTTAATTGGTCCCAGAGCCAAGTCAGCACCAAGCTACCAGGCTGTGAGGAGTGGCTCTACTCTTCCCAGGCTATACAGAGACACAGCAGTGGCAGTCACAGAGGCGGGTTTTCCCTGCATCCTAGCTCGAGGACAAGGGAGCCACTGCTGACCTCTCATGGGTCCCTCACCCTCAGGCTCCATTTCTCCCTCCAGCTCCATTTGCTTGAAGGGATCCTGTATTACAAGACTTCCTAGCAAGGAAAATACCCAAAAAGGATCAACATTTTCCCCTTTGAAAATAAGTTGTATGATAAAGCTGTTTGTTAATGAAACATTTTTTTTCATCAAAGTCTTTTTTACCTTTTCTTTTTTCCAAACTTCATAACACATAAGAACAAAAATTAAACTATAACCTCTTCCCCCTAAAATTAACAAGTGTAATTTTTTAAATTTTTGATGGAAATTGAGGGTTTTTTCCATAGGACATACTCCCTATAAATTCTGAGAAATTCCAAAATAGTACCTGCTTCCTAAAAGCTCTGAGAAGTGTGCTTTGAATTGACTTGTCTTGAGTTCACTATGATTCACATTCTGGGAACCTGCACTTTACTTTCAGGACTATTTGTCAAAGGAACAGATATTAAATGAATATTCAAGAGTACTTGTAAGGAATACATCAGATTCCTATGCAAAAATTCACATCAGAAACACGATGCTATGAATTAAGTTCATTCAACCAAGAAACCAAGACCACAGTATGCAATTTGAGTGCAATTAAACACCACCTCTCAAATTATTAATATTTACAGTTAATTTATTGGGAACAAGCTGCCACTCAGAACTATTTGAATAGCAAATCCATTTGAGAAAACTCCATATTGTTTTTCAGAACATTCACAAAGATAAAAATAAACCTGGTTTACTAAATACATTGCCAGCTCCAAAAGATTTCCTCAGTCCTAAAAGGCACTCTGTCTGAAATAGTGCGTACAGAAACCCAATTCACTTGAGTAGCACAAATGTGCTGGACATAACATGGGGTTGTGTAATATTTTTCAGTATTCATGTTGGTACAGATACAAAAGTGCACAGCCTTAGAAACAGTGGTTTGAACTGCACTGTCACAACACTTTTTAGAGACCTTTTTTTCCCCATTTTATTGCAATTTTGTGCTCATTACTATGGTATCCAGGTGCCTATGAGAGTAATTATAACACGGTTCCATTTAGCACAATCTTCAGAAGTATTTCACTGAGACTGTTAAATGATATTTTGCACCTCTAACCTGCTCCACTCTCTCCTTACATCAGCAGAAATTGCTATCAATCTGTTAACATTTTTTTCTTCCGGAATAGTATTTTTTGAGCTCTTCCATTTGCATTAATTAAGTTTCTGCATAGCTTTAGGTTTGGAGACTGTGAAGATAAATCCAAAATGGAGGTTTCTCTCCACTATGTTTTTTTTTTAATGTTTAGTACTTTCTTTCTAAAATTTCTTGATAGTCTGCACAGAAAAAAAATATATTCTTTAATATCTACTCTTTTATCTGGACCTGAAAACATTACATCTTCAACATCTTCCATATTCCAAACATTCCCAAATACGGATAAATTAACGGATAAATTATTACTTTTGGGGCACAGCCCATTTTTGTTGGGATGGTGAAGGCATCTAATTGTGTAACTATAAGTCATATTGGGACAAACCATGCACTAAATTCCCTTCTGTCTGCTGTTTATCGGTTTCAGTAAACAGAGACCCCATTTACTTGTCTTGAATCATATTTTTTTAATCTCTAAAACAGAAATAGTGAAAGATTTTTTTCTAATTTTTCCTTGCTATTTTAGCTCTTTTCATGAAGTGTTACTTACAGGGATGGGATTGATCAATTCTCTGATAGCAGCTTGCTTTAGTGATTTCACTCTGACTTCCTTTCCCTTGTTTGATGACACTAAGCAACACTGCATATTATTTTCACTAAGCCTTCATAACCTATTGTTTACAACCTTCCCTCCTTCTGCCTCTCTGGTTTTGAAAGTAAAATTCCCTGTTGGAAAGTAAATTTTTAATGCTTGCTTTTTTTTTTTTTTTTCTTTTCTGGTTCTTTTTCTTTTTCAGAGGGAACTGTGAAAAGAGAAAAATGGAATCAGAGATTTCCATAGGTTATTGTTGATGCTACTTATTCAAGCACCATCATTGTCAGTAGGTTCAGAAAAAAGGTCAAGGTAGCTGTGAAAAAACCCAGGTGTGTCTCTCTGCTACGGGATGATCAAAACCTCCATGAAATAGACGAGATTAATAAAAGTGGAATGAAAGTACAATTTAGAACACTGTGTCTGTATAGCTACCGAATGAACATGTATCAACAATAAGTAGGTTCTTTAAAAAAACATTTACGGAAGTCAATTAAATCACTGCTAGTTTTCTGAATCTGTCCATATCACTTAGTTTACTCAGATATAGAAATAGACAATGTTTTTATTCAGCATTGTTAGATTCCAACTCTCCAAGGCTCTGTACTGTTTTCAAATATGCCATAATGCATCTGTTCCATGTCTCTTGCAGAGAAGCAGTGGTCCATGACATGCAGTTTAAACAATGATTTTTGTTTAGCTGACATTTCACAGTCAACTGTATGGCCAAAGGGCAGTTCTGATCTTGTCTGACCTCTCAAACAGACAGTAACCTGGTATTTTTTTCTTCTCAACAGTAGTGTATGGCCTCCTTCCCTCCCTGGCTGCTTAAGTTCTGGTCAGAGAATCCACAAACTACTCAGCTGCTTTCTTATGATTGCTTTCCAGTTTCGGGGACACACTCTGTAGTTTGCCCTATCTGTTCATGAGACAGGTCTATCCTTGCCATGAATTGCTCATGACAAGAAGAAAGGCAATGAAACCTTTTAATTGATCACTCAGAGCTGGGAAAATTGGGGCAAAGCTGTGTTAAGTGTGAAATTTGGTACAATACCTGAACTTAGTTCAGGTGATATTTCAGGTTGAACTGAATAGCATCTCATGAATATTTGTGGCTCTGGAAAGAATGAAAAAGAAAGTGAAAGGTTAACATTAAGAGATTGCCTCTAAGAAAAGCGACATATGGAAAGTCAGTTTCATGGTGGTCCATTTTTTGAAATTGCTTTCCCGGAGTCTAAATTCACTATTATTTTCCCAAAGTCTAAATGATATTGTTTTCAGGCCCTATAGCTATAACAGGTAGTTTTTCTTATAACTAATAATGCCCAAAAGAGTCAGAAGACATGGAAGCAGAGAGCCCTTGTTCTAAACAAAATTAAAATTATGGGGAAAAAAAAATTACTTGCATAACAGGAATTTGTATAGACTTGCTAGAAACCATCATATTGACCTTAAGCTACCTCTCTTTTCTCCCTGACCTATGATTGCCATCGTTATGTAATTATCAGAGATATTTTAAAGTTATGGTAGTGCACGGCTATTGCAATTGCATTGATAATTGCAATGATGTTCTTCTGAAAGCTTAGCAAATGAAGCAGTGGGTAATAGTATAAAGAACTTTTCCCCAGTAGGTCATCATTAACTTGATTTGGTCAAATACATAATGACAGAAAAATGTTGCCATCCGATTAACGTTGCATAGTGGTCTACATATAATGAGCTTTTTCAGTCCAGATGCTGTTCACAAGATAAGAAACAATCAATTTAATTGGGGATTAATTTGCACCTGGTTTGCCAGTCTTGATAATCTTTAGGGCATAGTCTTTATTTTGATTGTAAGCACCTTAGGGGAGGGACTGTTTATTACTACATTTGAAAAATTCTGTATCATCATCCTTGTGAGTGTAATGCCTATCATAGATGTGAAACAACTCATTGTGTTATTCTTGTAATTGGACACAAACAGAAGAGCTGATTTTAACAACTGTCAATCTACTTATTTTGAAGAGGCATACAAAGTGTAATTCTTATCCCCAAATTGTTCAAAACTCACACTAAGTGCAGAGGTTCATCTTTTGGTTTGGACAGATTCTGAGTTTGTCCAAAACAATTTACCTGTATCCTGTTATCATGTAGGACAATCTTCTGGAATTAAACAAGTCCTGTCTAATGGAGTATGAGATTCTGGAAGTAAAAATACTTATCTCTAAAGCCTTAAATATCTATCAGCCTTTTTGTACTTAAGGGAGATAATGCAAAACTTTGAGCAGGCTCTTGTCTTACTATGTTCATAATAGCATTACAGGGAGCCATGTGAATACCTCTGTGGGGCAAAAGATCCTTGATTCATAGTGACTAATGCCCATAAACATTAGCCAAATAATACATGTGACAAAAAAAATAATTCAAACTGACTAAAACAAATAAGTACCAGAAATTAGAGAAACTAAAAGAAAGCACTTACTGCATGTACGGAAATTTCCTCAGATTATATTTTTTTCACTTCCACAGTAATATTCTTTATTAACTACATAATCTGAGATACATTAATTTTGCTGGGCACAAGAGTAAGTCTAAAGGTACTAAGCCTTGCTTGTTTTATCTTCTCTTAAGAAGATCTGATGAAATAAAAACACATTTGGTAAACATCAGTACGTGACTTGGAGTTTATGGTTGTTACACTGAGAGTGAGAACCTTGGGTACTATATGAATTTGACAAAATTGACTGAGAGAGAAATGGGGAGGGGAAAGGAGGAGAGAAAAAGAGGAGCTACTGAGTGAAAATGAATCAAGGGAAACGAACAACCATTTCAACATCAATATATCACTACAGGAGTCTTTAATTTTGGAGGGTGAGTAACAATCAGCCGAAGGAGGAAAGTCAAAGCTGCAGTGAGATGAGGACAACAGGGCTATGTATTGCAAACACAGAGTGAACAGGGTTGGAGGGAAGAGTGATTAGTTTTGCTGGCAGCCACAGTAGCCAGGACTGCAGGACTCTCCAAACTCTTTTTCTTTTTGAAATTCATCTTTTGCTTCTACTTCCAGTAATTAAGGTCAACACACTAGGGCATTTACTGTTTGCCCTGATGAAAACCATTCTGAATTTGACAAATAGCATTTGTGTTTGTCTTAACTCCTCATCAAACAAGACCTGGAGTTTTTACTCAGCTGCAGGAACAATTTTTCTTGCCTCTCTGAAAACTCAGTAGAGCAGATATTCTCACAAGATTTCCAGCATTTATATGTCTTCAGAAATAACAGCAGAGACTTTTTCCAAAGACTCCATTTCAGTACCATAGATTTAACTTTAGAAAGAAGTGTAAATATGAGATGGAAGATATGATTGCAAATAGACATGCTCTTTATGGGCTTACTAATTTAAACACAGTGCCATGCTACGTGGCTTGGAACTGGCTTGTTACTGCCCAACCTAAATGATGAGTAAAGAAAACTCATATCTGTCTACAAAAAACTTATTAGATGTGTCTTGAGTGACATCTGTGTACACAATGCTATTTCTAATATAACTGTCTTTCTTTCTGCAATATTACTGTTCTCCTCAGAAGAGACAGGAAAAGAAGATGGCACCAGCCAACAAATGGAATTTTATTCATGAAAAGTAGCATACAACAGTTGCAGTTTCTCTTAGGATAAGAGGAATCCCATTTTGGAATGGAAGATTCCTGTGCTCAGCAGGTGGAGCACCTTCAACTTGTTAAAGACGCTGACATTTTGTGAGGGAGATTTCCTTATTTCTTTCAAATCATCCTTTCTCCTGATGCTGCCATCAGCAGCAGAGGTTGTTCACAGCTCAGCAGCCCCATGCAAAGCATGACTGGCTCCTCTGAAGCCCATGGGGAATAGGGGTCAGCCTGGGCACTTCAGCGAGGAATATCTTTTGAAAAGAAAATTGCATCAAATGATTTTACTGACAGTATTCATGTTAAAAGCCAGTGGAACATGAATGGCTTTCAAATAAGAACGGGTCTTTGCTCCAAACTACAAATTCAACTAGATCCATATTCACAGCTTCAGGTTCAATCAGTGATTTTGCTAAGCACATGGTGAATCTCCAAAAGACATCTTTCAGCAGGACACAGAGGCTGCATTTTTATAGTTGGTTCTACAAAGGAAAACACAGCTGCTGAGGAGGAACAGATTTCACAACCACAGAATTAATTTCTTCATCTTCAAGGACAAATAAGAGAAGAATGTAGGAAAGTAGCTTTACACTAAACATAACTTTAAAAAATATTTATTTCCATGAGCAATGGAAGTAGTTAAGCATTGCTATGGCCTCACTTACATTCACTGTTCATATGTCCCACTTGCATTAGGAGTTTTTTTATTCTCACTGACTGGACAACACACAGCCTAATGGAGTTTTAGTCCATAACCTGGGCTCCTGCATACTAGGTACTGATGACAGATATTAACAACTTAGGTGGTATTTCTATGCAACAGAATATTTTAATAAACAAGACAATCCAGTTTAATAACTTTTGGTTAAAAAAAGGCTGAAACTTGTTGTCTGAAAACTTTCATGAATATGATTGTTGTAAGGATGAAGAGATTAAAGTTGCATATTAGTGTTTCTTACTGCAAATGGATCTTCAGTAGATGGGTTTATAAACTGGATTTAAGTTATGCTATGAGGACATGACAAAGAAGAAGGGGTAAAATGATTTATACCACAATACTTAAAACCAGCTGAAGATGATGATATCTTTTGAACAGAATCATAGAATCATAGAGTTGTAGAATCATAGAATGGTTTGATTGGAAAGAACCTTAAAGATCATCACGTTCTAACCCCCCTGCCATGGGCAGGGACACCTCCCACTAGACCAGGTTGCTCAAAGCCCCATCCAGCATGGTCTTGAACACCTCCAGGGATGGGGCATCCACAACTTCTCTGGGCAACCTGTTCCAGTGCCTCACCACCCTCACACTAAAGAATTTACCCCTATTATCTAATATAAATCTCCCCTCTTTTAGTTTGAAGCCATTATCCCCTGTCCTATCACTACATGCTCTCATAAAAAGTCCCTCTCCAGCTTTCTTATAGGCCCTGTTTAAGTTCTGGAAGGCTGCTATAAGGTGTCTCTGGAGCCATGTCTTCTCCAGGTTGAACAACACCATCTCTCTCAGCCTGTGTTCCTAGGATACATGCTCCAGCCCTCTCATTATCTTTGTGGCCCTCTGCTGGACTCAATCCAACAGTCCTTATGCTGAGGACTCCAAAGCTGGATGTAGTACTGAAGGTGGGGTCTCACAAGAGCAGAGCAGAGGGGCAGAATGACCTCACTTGACCTGCTTCCCACACTTTTTTTGATGCAGCCAAGGATACAGTTGGCCTTCTGGGCTGAAAGTGCGTATTGCCAGTTCATGTTGAGCTTCTCTTCAACCAATACCCCCAAGACCTTCTTGGCAGGGCTACTCTCAATCCATTCTCTGACCAGCCTCCATTTCTGCCTGGGATTGCCCCAATCCATGTGCAGGACCTTGCATTTGGCTTTGTTGAACTTCATGAGGTTGGCATGGGCCCACCTTTCAAGCCTGTCCAGGTTCCTCTGGATGGCATTCCTTCCCTCTAACATGTTGACTGCACTACACAGCTTGGTGTTGTCGTTGACAAACTTGCTGAGGATGCATTCAATCCCACTGTCCATGTCACTGACAAAGACGTTGAACGTCACCAGTCCCAGTACTGAGGGCCTGTTCCCCGAAGAACACCATTTGCCTCTGGTTTCCATTTGGACATCAAGCTGTTGACCACAACTTTTTTAGTGCTACCTTCCAGCCAATTCTTTATCCACTGAGTGGTCCATTATCAAATCCATGCCTCTCCAATTTGGAGACCAGGATGTCATGCACGACAAAGTCAAAAGCTTTGCATGAGTCCAGGTAGATGATGTCAGTTGCTCTCCCCTTATCCGACAACGCTGTAACCCCATCATAGAAGGCCAAAATTTGTCAGGCATGAATTGCCCTTGGAGAAGCTATGTTGACTGTTACCAATCACCTCTTTGTTTTCCATGTGCCTTAGCAGAGTTTCCAGTAGGATCTCCTCCACGATCTTGCTGGGCACAGAGGTGAGACTGAGTGGCTGTAGTTCCCCGGCTCTTCCTTTTTTCCCTTTTTGAAAGGTACAGAAGGAGCCCACAGATTTTTGGACTGATGAGACAATGCTCTCATCTCTGCTTATTTTTGTTATGTAATGTTTCTCTTTTGCAAACAAATACATGCTGTTTCCCTCAGATCTGTTTTCTAACTCTAGATTGTGGCTCTTTGCTCTGCTGAAGATCGGACCCTGTCTTAATCTGCACTACACAATGATGGTTGTTACACCATCCACTCAGCTGGAGACCTTCTGCTCTTTCCAATTCTGCTAGGAAATAAGGTGTAAAAACTTACTCAGCCCTACTTGTTATCCTATGTTATCTATCACCTCACACTGCCATTTTCATCTGGCATTCTTTGATCACAAAGAAAAGTTTGGATATACCACAAAATATTGGATGTACTCACAGCAGCCAAAAGGTTGGAGAGTTGATATAACAAAATTTTGACCAGTAACACTCATTGCTTCAACTTTGCACTACTTGTACAGACCTTAATGCCCCATTAGAGTCTGTGGGAGGTATTTGACAAGTAAGGGTGCTCAGACAGCTGTTCCCTCCCCTCTTTCCTATTCTGCTGAAAGTACCTTAAATAGATTTCTCAGCACAGCACTGGTCTCAGGCACCCACTCACCATTTATCTTCCCAAGCCATTAATCACAATCATGGGCAATTTAGAGCAGTTCCTGGTTTTTTTCCCTGAAAATGAAAGAGTCGCTCTTGTCATGAATATTATTGTTCATGAATCACAGTGATTTCCAACCATGCCATCAATTATAAACACAGCTAATTGGACTGCCAACTGGGTTGCCTCTCTTCACAGAGAGGTTCCTGCCATGAATTTTACTGGCCATGAATCATTGTATCGTCAAACAAGAGACTCCCCTTCATTCTCCTCCACTGACCTGAAGCCAGTATTGGCTTCCCGAAGTTATCAGGCTATGCAATGTCATAAATCCATATCTTATTAATTCACCAAGGAAGATACTGTCTCTCTCTGTGTCCATATTGCTTGCAAGTCTCTCTCACGTCTGTCAGATCTTTGCATTAGACTGGCATCATCAGGGATATTGGCAGAGAGCTTCCTCTGTCTCATTACAGGTCTCATGCCAAGTCAATATTCCCCACATTTTTTCCAGGGGAGAGACAGAGATGCAGCTATCTAAAATATGATTCTCTTTTCTCTCTTCAGACACACAAAAAGTGCTGCTTCCAAGCTGTTTGTGAGGACTTCTGGGATGTATGCTGCTGCACAAATGATAGGTAGTAGCCAAAATCTATCACTTTTGTTTCTGAGCGATAGCATTCACAGGAAATGGATCTTGTGCTGGACTGTGAACAAGGAAGAAGGAGACTGGGAATTTGAATCATGCCTAGCAAAAGAACAGGAAAATTGATTGCCTCTGCTGCCTCTAACTTTAAGCACAAAGCAATGTGAGAGCACAGAATTTAGTAACTCTTCTGGATATTGTGCAAGAGAAAACCCCAGAAAAAATGAAGACTGAGGCTGTTTCCTCCTTAGATGGCAAAGTATCAATCTACAAGAGATGGAGGAAATGTGCGCTAATGTGAATGAATTCATCAACTCTTACAACACCCACTTCTCACCCACGAAAATGCATTACTTGCAACACAACAAATTCTACTTTCACAAGTTGCATTGACACAAAATCAGCTTGTCACTGTCACAAACAAGACTGCCAGATAACGCCACTTCCTAACCAGTTCGGTGCCACTGATAACTCCAGTTACCTCCATCACTTTCAGCTGTGACCTTCAGCCAAATTTGAACTACCCCTCCACCTATTGTACTTGCCATTGATTGTCCCAGCTATCACCATCACTATTAACTACCAAACCACAACCTTCACTCATCACCTCTGGTTTTCACTGACCAAGATGTTTTCTCTATTTATCTGACTTTACCATTGATTCCTTCAACTGTTCCAAGTATTTTAATCATTCCTTCGACAGCCTGGAGATCTATACTTGGTCCTCAGCCATCTAGGGTATCTGGCCCTCACAGGTATCAGCAGAACTGGAAGATGTCTATGCCGTATCTTTAGTGCTAGTGCCCACAATCTGCACTGAGATACAAAGCATGACCCACAATGCCTGACAAGGCCAGGCATTGTGGTAGCTGAGGGCTGCTTTGAGATGCACTTCCCCTTCAGCCATCCCCCTAGGGACTCCCACTGAGGTAAACAGTAATTACAGACTTCCTCAAAGAAGCTGGAGTAGCTGGTGTGTACAGGCAGCTGCATGGCTGCCTACTGTCTGCTGGGTTTGCCCTGTTTTTAGAGGCCTCCCTGTACATCCCTTCCACCCTTCCAAATCTAACTCAAAGACAGTTTGCTTCTAGTCCTTAGTTTTCTACTGCCTAAACTTGGACTTGTCTGGTCCCTAGTCTCCATAATAACTCAATCACTAATAAGTTAACTGTATTCTAACTGCTAATCCTACAAACTGACCAAGTAGTTTAAGATGAGTTAACCACAAAAGTTAGCAACTAACAAAATTTTAACTCTCTCTACTACACCAGACCCTCCAGACCATCGTGAGAGAGCACTGCACTCTATATTATCAGCATCTCAACCTTTTTAGTTGGCATTAGTATGGGAAGAGGATTGTGAAAAGAAGATTTGACAAAAATATTTTTTGAGACATTTGATTGGGTGAATCATAGTAACTAGCTTATGTGAACTCAGAAGATGATCAGGCGAGAACTGCAAGTGAACTGCACATGCATGTGAGAAACACTCTGTTCAAACAGGAGCAAAAATGCCAGTATTTCCAGTAAGCCAAACATTAGTAAGCTTAGCAGAGTGAGTGAAGACTGACCATTCTGAATAAAAGAACTCTCTGGTGAATTAAAACATTTTCCATGACCTAATTTAACCAGTCTGCATACCTTCCAAAGTGATGTGACAGTAAATTCTTCACTTTCCCCAGAGAAGATCATGTGAGGTACGGCAGCTAAATCAGAATATAGATTCAGAAATGACAAGTTGGTGATACCCCATGTGACCCTTTCTGCATTAGCTTTGTGAATAAATAACCATCAGTTTAACAATAATGCAGAGAATCACAGGCTGTTGTCTGTTTCCAATTCCCCTTAAGCAAGAAGCTTACCGGGAAAAAAAATGTTCTGGACGTTTTAATATAAGAGGTATGAATAAAAGAAACATTATTAGTCTAGGGAAAACCTAAGTCCCATGCCTGAAATATTTTGCATTTTGCAAAAGGAAAAGTTCTTGACTCAATCTCAACAAAGGGTGAATGACCTTATACTTATTTCAGATGGATAAAATCTGTCAGGATTGGAATAAGATTATTGAATGCCTCCTTTCTTTTTCCTTGAATTGATATAGTACATCCTGTGACACAAAATCAATGGTGTCTAAAAAATGCAGAATGAAGAGTCCAAAAAAATAAGAGCAGGAGGAATTATGAATGCATCACACAAAACTCCCAGTACATGCAACTGAGTTGTAAAAGACAACGTGTCTTGCTGCAGATGTCATCACCAGGTAGAACTCAGTGGATTACACTCTTCTGGTGGGGAAAGCTGCAAAATATGCAGCTTAACTGGGAGCTTTGGAAGGAGAACCATGATGACCTCTCCTCCCACTGATACTGTTGTTGATATCACGTATAGTGCCTGTCCCCTTAAGTCTCATATGCAGCAATCCCAAAAGCTAACATAGTCTACGTTCCAACTATCCACTTACTGGAACGTTTTTACAAATTAAAATTAATAACAAATGGGAGACAATGACCATTGTTATCATTCATTGGTAGAGAACACCTTGTCCAATCTGCTTGAGTCTACACAGATAATTATTAATGACTATTTATAATATACACATAATGATATAAGTTATAACCATCACCAGATAATCCCCTCCATAGCAAGTGTAATGGAAGGATATGCAGCTTTGAACATGACTTGTTAAAATCTTATGCTCTGCACCTGTTTTTGTTACTACCAGGTTAAAAGTCACCCACTCTTTTGTTCAGCAGATGTGCATGGTTCTCTCCAGTGGATGCAGATAATTGCCATTGATATGTTTGGGAACTACAAATTGAATTTGGTCTCTGTTACTTCCCTGTTTCTTTTCTTCTTTGTATACTTGTGTATTTTATTTACTTTCTTCACCAAATGATTTTACCAAAAAATGCAGTCAGATGAAGAGTGGTTTTAAATTGTGGGTTTTGGAAAAAAAGGATCATCTGGGTAAAACTCAGTCTGATCACTCCTCAGTAGATGGGCCATAACAAAAAATCTACCCTCAAAAAAACATCCTGTTTCTCCATGGGAGAAACTGAATCGTGGGACCTTCTGGGTTTCTGGTGATGCTGGAGTGGGATTAAGTCTTGTTAGTATTTATTTTTCACTTGTTATTACTTTCTCCTATTCCCTTTGGCTTGCTTCATCTTCTCAGCAAGCCCTGAACCAAGACGTTCACTTGCCTCACATTAACCAGGGTGGTTTAATTATACAGCTTTAAGCTTTTCGAGGATCAGAGCTTTTGATTGCACATTTGAATCAGAAGTTGTTCTTTGGTAGGTAAAGTAGCCAGCACAACGGAGCTATGGTCCTAGAATACTACTCCTTGGTAACACTATAAGGTAAATAAATAACAGTTGTGGAGTCAAAGCAGAAGAGATAGCTTCTAACTGAAAAAAAAAACAAACCTAAACAAAGAAAAAATGCACAGAGAACTGAAATTGTTGCTGATAATTCGAATGAATTAGCATCTTTCTTCCCCTTACAGCAAGAAATGGCATATAACAGATAAGCAGCTGTATAAAAACAACAAGTGTCACTTACTATATGCACCACTGGAGCTTGTTGCAGATGTGCATTTTTAGAAAATTGTGTCCTAAGCACTCCTATTTTTGCCTGTGTTTGTATAATGAGTATTGTGTTCTAATTTATTTTTAATGTGCAACTTACCCCTTACTGCTAGCCATTCTTTGAATGAAATGTTGCTTCTCCATGAGTATTTCTGCATAAATATTTTATAACTGAACTAAATAAAAAATCACCTTATAACTACTTGAGGTTAAACTGCTCAAAAAGTGCAAACAATTCCATTTTGCTTTCACATTTATTCCTGGCATTTTGTAAGGAAATCTCATTGAGGCAAACTCTCAATTTTACTCCAGTTTGCACTAAATGAAAAGACAATAAGTTCATTTTCAACATGAATGAGAATGAAACACAAATGTGTTGCTGATACAGGGCACCTTTGCTATAATTGAAATTATAGAGTAATGGCTGCAGACCTGTTTAAACCTGGTAAAAAAAAAAAAAAAAAAGCACAGCTTCCTACACCACATAGACTCTGTAGTTCCTGAGTCCCTTTGAAATCAGGATGTACCATGACAACAAATAAATATAGAATGTTTTTATTTAGAGAGAGAAATTAATAGCATAAAAAATTTAAAAAGAATCCACGTTAGCTAATTATCTTCTTCTCAGTAATGTTAGAAATGACCTAAGCACAATTAAGTCACCTTTTGCGATCAAACTGAATGCTGCATCAACACACTGTGTAAAAGAGTCAGTTTTGTGTCAATAGTGTTTATCTATAATGGGTTTAAAATAGGTTTTTGAAATGTGGCTTACTTGCCATCTGTGATCTTGCTATAGCGACATAGAGGAAGAAAAAGAGAAGGTGATGAAGTGTAATGACAGATACACAGGTGTTTAGGGGATACACCTATGAGGATTGTATTCCTCATTTATTTATCTTTGTGATTGAGAAAGTCCAAATAAAATGATTTCCAGAAAATTAATAAGAGAATAGGGACTCATAAAAAAGTTTCATTAAAAGATGCATACAAACCCTGGAAGCACAAGCATGCAAATGGTGATCAGTATAAAAGCACAAAAGAAAAACCACAATTGCTTCAAATCACAATTAAACCCAGTCGGGACAGTTTGTTACAACTGTCAAATGTGATCCTTTTTCGTCAATTATCATCAGAATCAAAATCCCATGACTAATATATTTATTCAGTTTTGCCATGATGTGTAAATGCCTCAAGGGCCTACAAAGCAGTTCTTCACACAGGAAAAATTTACCAGAAGTTTGATTAAATGGAACTGAAATATATTTGGTTTGCTGTAAACTGTGTAACATGGGAGCACTGTCCTCTTCAGAAGCCAGGAGAGGAATTAGGCTGGGCCTCAGCCACCATTGCCAAGGTCAACTTCATTTCATGATAAAGAACTATAACAAACTCAGGGTACTTTGGCAAACTTGGAAAAGCAAAGATCTGTTTAATGTAGGAAATCCAGTAATGAAGAAAAGTCAGTAAAGGTCATCATGAGTTCACTGTCTTGAACAATGCGAATATCAAGTAGAAAGCCTAACTGGCATGATGAAGGCTTACGGTATAGTTTGGGGTGCTATTTAAGATCGTGCAGACATACAAATACTAAAATGGAACAGCTTTGCCTCACTCTCTGCCTCATTAATGAGCATATTGCTCCATCTTAAATAACGACTGCAGCTTCTGCCAGATCTTGACTAAATTGGGTCCGGGTTCAGTGTGTCTTCCCTGAAATGCTAAAGCATCTTTCCAGGAAAATGGGAAATAACGTCCCGTCTTCAGAAAGTGTCTGACTGTGTAGGTGGGCAAGGAGTTGTACTGTATCCCTTCCAGCTAATGAGTAACATTGGCTTAACCAGGCAGAAGAGGAGGTTTGCTCCTTAAAGAGAGAAAAATCCCTGACAGGAAAACTAGTGTCTTCCCCCAAACTGAACAGATAAGAATTAATCTCCTTTTCTTATTCATCGAAAGCATATTTACTGTGTGTCAGCCCAAACACGTTTCATCCTGAAGCTGTACGGCCTATCTACTAACACCAGCTTGGGCTTCTGGGCAGGAAAACCTCACTGGACCTAAACTGGATTTGACTGCACTTAAACTGAAACTATCTTCTCTGCTTTCTGATAGCTCCTTGCTAGCTGTCCTCAACCCAAATGCTGTTGCTACTTCCTCTTGCTAGGCCCTTTCCTCTCATTATTTCACTTGGCTGCTTCTTTCCTCTATCTATTCCTGTTACCCACTTGCTGTGTAAGCCACGGGGTGATGACACCGACTTTTCAAGGCAAATACAGCAATCCACAGATGCCTTTGCCATGTAAACTTCCCTTCTTTATCATCTTCATGAGAAGTTAGCTACTGTTAGATTAATTAACTGCTCAGCCCTAGCCACCCAGATGTAGTTGTTTTGCCACAGCAAGAGTAGTTCACCCAAATTTATAACTTCTTTTTAAAGCAAAATGGTGCAAATGAAAACTCTTTAGGTTAGCCCCTGTGTGTTAATTTTCTTCAGATCCCTTTACTCCTAACCAAATACCCTGCCATCTGGACTTTCTCTCTGTGGGACTTTTCTTGGGCTCTTTTTAATCCTGACTTAAAAACAAATATGTATGATTTCAACAATGAATTCTAAAATGAAGCCTTGGCACATCAAAACAGAGGGTAACCTGGGGCCCAGGAGTTGCAATGTGTGGCTAATGGTGAAAACAACAGCACCCCCGTGTAACAGCTTTTCCAGAGAAAAAATTGCTTGAAAATACACTTTTACTCCATATTCTGTACCTGTGTTTTTCAGAAATAGCCCTGGACTGGTGGCAGAATACTGCTTTGGAAAACAGTTTCCTGGTGTCAGTTTCAGGCTAGGTATTTTCTGGTACCACATAGAATTTATAGCCACAAAAGCTGTTTCCAAACAACTTTCCAGGTGCGTATCAGAGCTGAACGTGCTTTAAATCTGTCCCCAGACCTTCACACATACTTTGGAAACATTTTGGAGAAGGGATGTGCAGCAGTGGGGCTTTTCCATAGACAGTTTACTGGACTTTGTGGATATCCAGAACCTTAGCACTGACTAGATTACTTCCATGTGTAGCTGAAACGAGTTCAGGGAAGACACTCAAAGAAGTATACTACTGCCACAGGTGAAGTTATCTGGGTTGCAGAGTAGCTGGAAACCCCAGAACCCAAGGAGCAGGGTTCGCACAAATCTAGATTCAACAGACTTGAAAGATAAGGCTCATTTGCTGCCTCTGCAGGCTCCCAGAGTTCCTCCTTGGTGAGGAGGAGATTGTGAAATGAGGCTTGCACTTCTGAGGAAAAGATATCCACAGGCTTCTGCACTGAGGAAAGCAGAAATTAATTGAACACCTGTTATGCTGTTTTGAACTGGAGATGCTAGAACAGCATATGATGCTATTAGCACTTAAAATAAATGGAGGCATTCACATGGCATAGTTTCGAAGCACCTGCCCTGTTCTGTGTGTATGAGTTTCTGCTCTGAATTTGCTCAGAGATGCCAATTTCCCTCCAGTCACTGCAGAGACTTCTCTGGGTGCCAGTCTAGCTACACTGTGAGGAAATCTCAGCCTCATGTCTAGGTCTTCATTCCTGATGAACCACGCCACTGTGTGCACTGGCTCCATTTTGGCACATCAATTGGCCCTCTGGGCGATAAAACCTGAATGCAGAGGAAAAGGACATGGGTATTTGAGTTAAGTTCCAGTTACAATATGGATGTATCTACACTGTGCCAGTGTCCATCCACAACCTTCATACCTAGTCTCAGAACCAAGATGTCCAGATCTGGGCCACCCTTGCTATCCCACAACAAGTCATACCTGACAGGCTACAAAGCAGACCTTTCCTTTACTAAATTACTCACTATGTCATATGTCTAGAGAAGAGTTAATGGAATATATATAAGATGGACACTCTGCTGTGTAGTGCACAGATCTGAAAAACTCTGCAGATTGCTCTTTTGTACAGCCAGATCCCTTCCCAGCCCCACCAGTAACATGTTGCCTCTCACATAGCAGAAAATAGCAGCTTCTCCTTACTTTACTGAACTGACAAAAAGTTTCTTCTCCTCTCCATTAGTCTAATCTGTGAGCTGCTCACGTGGGTACATTTCAGAGCAATTCCATTTCTCTCAGACTCCTGAACAACCACAAATAGCTGATATGCCACCTGTTTCCAAACAATGCTTCTAAAACTCATTTTGCAAAATATGTTTTCCATTAATTTTTTATTTTAGCCTAGTTAAGCCATGTTTTGAAAAAAATCTAATAAAGGTAAGTTTGATTGACATTTTTGGGTGACTGAGTTTGTTTCTCTCTTTTTCCCCCTAATTTTTCAGAGGTCCTTAATGCTGAAGTTGTTTCTGGTTAATTGCTGTGCCCAACTGTATTTCTAGAGAGAAATTGCTAGACTCTTTCATTCAGGCTTTTCAATAGAAAAAGGGTGTAGACATCACAAGGAAAATCACTAAATGGCATAAGGAAAGATTTGGAGTATATTTTGTCAGAGATACCTAACCCAAAGGACCAGTAAAAGACTTTTAACAAGTGTTTCTGTTCCTAAGGTTTGAGAGGTTAGTTATCTGGCTTGCAATTAACACATCTTGTGGAGAAAGTTGTAAGAAGGAAGAGGAAAGGAGATAAGTGAGCCACTGGGGTAATCCCCTTCATCCTGGTGTTTTACAAGTGTTGTTCATCTTGAACATGATCTGTCTATTGGTTGCCTGTACCCCTTGTCAAAAATGTCTGCTCACCTGATGGTGAGCCATGGTCATGTGCTCACTACCCTGAAACTGCTGCCCAAATGAAGGCAGCATTGCCCTCAAGAAAGGAGAATTCAGCCTTAGGCAAAGTAACCACCCTGGCCCAAGGGTCAAGGATGCAGTAAGGGGTAAGAAATCTTTTGTCTCATAAGCTCCAAGTCTCACTCTCCCCTTGTATTTACCAAGCCTGATTGTGGACTTGGTTGAACTTCCTTACTGCAGCTGTCTGCATGCCCTGGGTACAACAAGGTGCTTGTGGAGGCTGCAGCTGTGACTGGCATAGCCCAGTACATGAGGACCTTGAACAGAGAGGCACAAGGGATGCGCCTAACCAGATTACACAGAGGAATCAGGAAGGTAATGGATGGGGTGACAGGTGGCAGAGGAAGTGAAGGCCACCAGAGTAGCTACTGTACCTAGGTCTATCCCTTCTGAAGTGTGTGCTCCCTGACCAACAAACTTCCCTTCTCATTCAGCTTGGTGCCAATAACGGTAGTGACTTGTCTTAAGTTCATGCACATTATCGACGCTAAAGGGAATTCTAAAGGCTATTTAAATCTGGAATACTTGATCACTGAGTAAGTAAAAGTTATATGGATAATGTAGTTCTGAAGTTTAATGTGAATCTCAAAATCTTTTTTCTGTTTATTTTGTACTTTCTTAACGTTCAAAATTTCATCAAACCAGAAAGTGCTGGAAATTGCCACAGAGAAATGGTACAGGTAGTTCTGCTGCTAAGGCAGACCTCAATGAAATACACTGTAGTTTATTTAAAGGCAAAAAAAATTAAATCCTCACCATAGACATGCCTTTTTTATCCTGTCTACTCCTCCTCTTCAGTTGTAGCTATGTCATGGAGCAGAGCAAGAAGAATAAAAGTCACTTCTCCACAAGATTGCAAGGACCTCCAATGCTCAGGGCACAAAAAATCCCAACTCTGTTCCTTGCCATTGTCACATTTTCTCGTCTCCAGCTAATTGGTGCTTTTCACTCTATGTACATTATGAAATATTTGACCATCAAACAGCTTTCTTTAAACCAGAGTTTTCTCCCCCATTTTGAAGCAGTGAAAAGTAAGGGCACACTGCCACAGGGTCACCTATCATTTAGAGGAACGCTTCAATCCTCTCTCAGTACTGCTAGTGCTGCAGCTTGCTCTACTGCGCAGAGAAGATTTGTTTGGTCACAGGCTTGCCAGAGCAGTCCAAATTGTTGTCAAAGTTCTCTCTCTTAAGGTAAACAACTCTCTTAGTACCTGGATTGACATTGCATTTAGCAAATAATGAAAGAGAAAACCACATCCCATCCTTATATGCCCCCTCAAGAACATTCCCTTCTTCATTACCAGCCACTTTGCAGGGCTCCTTCAGGCAGCAGGAGCTCAGTGCTCACTGCCCGATCCCACAGGCACAATTTTCCTGGCGCTGCTTGTTCATAAATTCCCCAGATAGGGATGCATTTTCACTGGAGCAAGCAGCACATTCAAAAGAAGTAAGTTTTCTTTTGCTAGTTAAATATCTCCAACTGGAATGATTTCTTAAACTTGGAGTAGAGTGTGATTTATGTGGCAGTGCAATTTTAGCAGTTTAGCTTCAAATTATCTTAGGAAACCTACATATACGACCAATAACCATGTATATTAGCTACTGCTTACATTGGTACAAACTAACCCCAAATAAATCCTATTAAAGCTACTGCAAGAGTTTCCAAATGAGTGTTTACATCAGCTAAGATTTTTAAACAAGTGCAAAAATATAAACAATTTAAACCAGTAGCATTCATGTTTACACAAAGTGCTTAAACATATAAAGCAGATATCTGTAGTGCATTGTCAACCGAAACAATTAAAATATCAAAAATAGTTCTGTGTTTTACACAGATTCACTTTTGTTCAGGTTTTACCATGCCACCAGAACCCTGCCTACTAAGCAACGAGGAAGATGACAGCGGGGGAAAAACTCATTACAAAACAAGCAGGGTGATTCCAGTTTTCCTAGAATATGCTAGCAGCCATCTTTTCTCTTGTACTGGACTGAAAATAATTTTCAACGCTTATTTCAATGGACATTCCACAAAATACTGTAGACCTTGGAAGAAACCAGAAAATCAGTCTAGATTCCCTCAGGCAGTTCAAAAAGCAGATAGTATTTTTTATAGTGTACAATATATAATGATCACATTCATGATAAATTAGCTGTTGAATTTTCCTTACAGAACAAAGAGAAACTACTTAATGTGACATGAGGTTTTAAATTTTACTCTGCATGCTGTCAAGCTTTCAAATCAGTGTTTTTTCCAAATATAGAGAAAGCAAATTGGCCCAGTAAGGATTATTTGTGGTATGGATCTGGTATTAATAATAAAGAACTACAACTATACTTGCAGTGCTTTTATTGGATCAGATCTTGACTTTTGTTGGCCAATGACTCAGCACTATGAAGCAGTGATCCAACTTCCCATGGGAATACAATCTCACAACCTGCAAGTTTTCACAGAATCACAGAATCACAAAATGGGGACCTCTGGAGATCATCTAGTCCAATCTCCCTGCCAAAGCAGGTCCACAAAAGCAGGTTGCACAGGAATATGTCCAGGTGGGTTTTGAATGTCTCCAGAGAAGGAGACTCCATCACCTCTCTGGGCAGCCTGTTCCAGTGCTCTGCCACGCTCAAAGTGAAGAAGTTCCTCCTCATGTTTAGATGGAACTTCTTAAATTCCAGTTTGTGCCTGTTACCTCTTGTCCTGTCCCTGGGCACCACTGAAAAAAGGCTGGCCCCATCCTCTTGACACCCACCCTTTAAGTATTTATATGTGTTGATCAGATCCCCTCCAGGTCTTCTCTTGACTAAAAAGACCGAAGACCCTCAGCCTCTCCTCATAAGTGAGATGCTTCAGGTCCCTTATCTTTGTAGTCCTTTGCTGTACCCTCTCCAGCAGTTGCCTGTCCTTCTTGAACTGGGAAGCCCAGAACTGGACACACTACTCCTGATGGGGCCTCACCAGGGCAAAGTAGAGGGACAGGATGACCTCCTTGACCTGCTGGCCATACTCTTTTTGATGCACCCCAGGATGCCATTGGCCTTCTTGGCCACAAGGGCACATTGCCAGCTCATGGTCATCCTGTTGCCCACCAGGACTCACAGGTCTTTTTCCTCAGAGCTGCTCTCCAGCAGGTCATCCTCCACCCTGTCCTGATGCATAGGGTTATTCCTCCCCAGGTGCAGCACCCTACACTTGCCCTTGTTGAATTTCATTAGCTTTCTCTCTGTCCAACTCTCCAGCCTGTCCAGGTCTCACTGTATGGCTGCACAGCCTTCTGGTGTGTCAGCCACTCCTCCCAGTTCTGTGTCATCAGCAAACTTGATGAGGGTACATTTCACCTCTTCATCCAGGTCATTGATGAATATATCGAAGAGGACTGTATCCAGTACCGACCCCTGGTGGACTCCACTTGTTACAGACCTCCAACTAGATTCTGTGCCACTAATTGCAACCCTCTGAGCTCTGTCTTTCAGCCAGTTTTCAATCCACCTCACTTTCCATTCATCTAACCCATACTTCCTAAGCTAACCTATGAGCATGGCTTACCTATAAAAAAATTGAAACTGCTTCTACGAACATTTAAGAAAATGGTCTCAATGAAATCTTAGAGTTGTGGGGACTGTCTCACCTGTCAATGTCTGGCACAATAAGACCGAAAGGAGAAGGGTTCTTTTAAGATCATGCCTGTGGGTTTTCTCGGGCAAGAAGCAGGAATGGCTTTCGGGAAAACCCCATTTTCTAAGCATTGCTTAAGTGAAACTGTCAAGCTGAGTCTCTGGCTTGGCACTGCCATTTTTCAAAGGTAGAAAATCGGCATGAACATTTAGCTGGCTGAACTTTATCAAAAGGGTTATTTACCTTAAAAATAACTAAAGCTTACCTCTATAAAGACTCAATCTCTACAAATACATGATACAAAATACAAAAACTTTGTTCTGAAGGCAATTGTGCTGCTTTTATGCTTACTGCAGAGTCTGTATCTAAGTGTTTGCAGCGTATAAACATTTATCAGTAGAGAAAGATATACATTTGATAATGCTTCTCATGAATCCTATAGATCTACTTAAGTTACTGTTTGGAAATGGCATTATACTGCTAATTTTATTAAACTCTTTCTCCTAATTACAGTTCCAGGCATACTGTCCTTATTAGAATAGCAGCAAGTGGAAGCACTATAAAGACATGTAATTTTTGGAATGTCACTTAAGTAACAAGAAGGCTAAATAATCCT
Organism: Arenaria interpres; assembly: GCA_013399435.1. Lineage (NCBI taxonomy): Eukaryota > Metazoa > Chordata > Aves > Charadriiformes > Scolopacidae > Arenaria > Arenaria interpres. Next base: position 103,903 of record VXAK01015964.1, read on the forward strand.
CTACAGTTTTGGTAACTTACTATTCAGTTGTCTCTTAAGAGAAAAAGAACCATAGTTTATCCTTTCACATCCCCAAATATGCAAGCTTCATAATTCAAAGACTTTCTAACAATTTGGATTTCTAGTTCGCTGAAGTTTAGTGGCACCTGACATGACAGGTACCTTTTCTTTTGCACTGCCTCCAGTATTCTGGGGACAAGGCAACAATGGGGAGAGAAATGTTTTTATTCTGTTTAGTCACGTGAGTGCTATGATGCAAACTGTGAAGATTACTTCAGGCCCATTGCCTCATTACACCTGAATCCCACCTTGTGGGACAGATATCCCCACGGAAGAAGAGGAAGTGTGTTTCCTTCCTCTCTGTGCTGCCCTGAGACACCTCATCACCAAAATGACAGTCAGTCCCAAGAGTGCTGCAGAGCAGTGGGTCTCTATTTTGTCTGCTAACCAGACTGACTGGCACCAAAGCAATGCCCAACACCAGTGTACTAGGATGTGAGAGATAACAGGTGCAAAAAGGATAGAGGGATAAAATACCCCTCCAGAGGTACTCAGAGTTAAAGAAGAGCTAATTGATTTAGCCATGGCCACTCTGCAACAGCGCACTCTGCACCCTTCCAGGCTGAGCTCAGTATCAGCAGATGTAGAGGGAGAGAGGAGGAAAAGTTATGCATTGATTCCAAATATCCTTATCCTATAAGTGTGTAAGCGACTCCCTTTCTTTTTTTTTTTTTCGCTCCTCTTGTAGGGTTAGCCAGCTGTCTTAGCTGGCCATTGTCAAAACAACATTTCAGAAAATGTCCTAATACACCATATTTTTATGGCCACAAAGACCAGAAAGTATTGTTTCAGCATGCTTGGAAGTTGCAAATAACGTATGAAATAATGGTACGAATCAATATTTCTTGGAAGAGATTTGGGCAATTTGAAGTTCAGGTTTCCCCATACTTGCAGAAACTAAATATTATACATGTCTTTTGTGCTTTTCAGTAGTATTCTGCTCCTTCAGAAAGCTCACATTTTGAATGAATGACTAGTAGCTGTATAAAGGAAACAGAATTTGGACTTAAAGTACTTGCAAGTTCTGCAAAATGATTTTGTGAGTTTTAAAGTTTAACATTGTTTAGCATTAAAATTTAGCATTAGTTGAAAGTTAGCATTTTTGCCTACATTTTTCCTGCAGTTGCAATTGTCATAGACTCTTATCACCATTTTGGATTAAACTCAAATGCTGACTGCGGAACATTATTTGTTCTTTTCTGGAAGAAAATGAAAGAGTTTGCAATATTCTGAGAAGCTCTTCACTGCTGATGATACACTACATAAATTAACATAAAACAAAACCAGGATTGGAGATAACAAAGCACTTTTCAAACACATATCACTAGCTGGCCATTACCATCCTGTGATTGCTTCACTAGGAAACAAACACAAGTTAACTGCATCAATTGTACAGTATGTATCTTCTGAAATCATGTAACTTGAGTGTCTGAAATGAAGTATCCCACATAATTTCCCACATATCGCACATTCTTTAACACATGGCTACTCTTGAATTGTTATTTTTCATTTAACCACTTGTTTTTGCCTTGGAGTAGCATGTAGTAGGTAGATTTTTAACATACTGAATAATCCAAATTCCCTGGAGTAAGGGTAGTAAATTTTGTTTTACTGCTTGCATAAAGTGTTTACTAATTCAAAATACCAATACTAATTTATATAACATGGAAAGTATAGTTTGCCTACACTTGTTTTGGCTATACTTACAAGTAATTCTGCAGGAAATCCAAGTGGTGCAAATCCAGCATGGAAAATTGCTCCATTAGCTTACATTATTAGGAAATGCACAGAAAAGTGACCAAAAAAAAGTGTTAATAGATGCTAATAAATATTAAGAAATCAGCAGAAGCACAATATAAGTATTAGACCTGAGGGGGTAAGTTGCAGAAGTATTACCAAAAGATTTAAATTTTCTAGGAACTTGTCTAGTATTTGAAATTACTCAGCAATTTAGAAACTACTTCTATGAATTGGTCAAATGAATCATGCTGAAGTTTTTGATACTCCAAGGAGAAAATGAGGATCTAGGAAGACTGAAAAAAAACCCTTTTGGTTCATTCAAGAAGGAAAGAAAGTTGTGGGACAGAAATTAAACAACTGAAAAAGGCAATTTAGTTTGTTTACAAAAATGGCCAGCTTTCACACATGGTTGTGAAAGAACATTTTGAACTTGTTCCTTTTGGTAACCTAATATGCCATGTTGCTCCCCAAAAAAGTGGAAGGAGAATGAAGTTGCATTTAAGACCCAGTAGTATCTGGCAGAATTGTAAACAAATGACATGGACATCAAAGTGCTCTTGCACTTAGGCTATTCAGAGTTTCCAAACAATTTAAGGAAACGTTACCACGTGAACTCAATACAATAATCCAAAAGTTTTTATCGTGTAATTTTCAATGCTTGAACAAACTGAGATGAAAGAGGGATGCAGAAATTTTTTTCCAGTTTGACTATTCCAAGCCAAGATTCTAAGTAACTTTGATTTTTCAGATGTTACAAAACCCAGTCTTTTTACTAAAGTCACAAGGAAGACCAGTTTTCTGCTGAGATTCACCACTTAAGGCTACACTAAGTAGCTCTGCAGTTGGAATTAATGAATATCTCTTTTTCAGGTCCCAACGAAAAATGATTGTGTTCACTGTAAAAGGTAGTTTACTTAGTTGCACTCTTACATTTCAAACAAAATATGAAGTTTTGGTGCCAAAATATGAAGTTTTGGTGCTAACGAATTCAGTGGAAAAGTTCTATTGATTTTAAATCAGAGCAAAATTTTGGACGAATAAGTAAACACAAAGGGGTTTTGTTGTTGTTTTTAATCTATTCACCTGTCATCTTAACTCTTAAATTTGCATTCGTTTGATCTTGTACAGTGTTTCAGAAGAAGTTAACATACTACTATTACTGTCACAATTTTTATTGCCTTGTGAGTTTTGTTCCTTCCATTTACTTTTGAACCAGTGAGCATAAAATAATATCTTTCATCTTTTCTGTATACCCAGAGAAAGTGGAATAAGGGAATGATTAAGGTTATTTTTGTAAATCTCAGCTTCTTTTCTAAAAACACAGTACATAATTTAGAAAATCTTGCATGAACACTGTATTCTCAACTTATGCAAAACGGTTTGGTTTTTATTGCTTTCTGTAATCAGTGTTAGGTTATTTTTCATATTATTTATACTATTTTAATGCATGGTGTGAAAGTGACAAAACCCCCTCATAATCTACCCTAGAGTTATTTAGCCTTAAACAATGGTAAGAAAGATTGAAGAGGTGTATAACTATGACATACTGTTTTCCACTTGGACGGTGTTTTTCTGTATTCACCCTTCTCTTATGGTTTGCCTGTGCTAAAAAAAAAAATACCAAGTTTCAGTTCTGTTATTTTTATGTGAAAAGCCCCTTCTGGTAAAAAGTGTGCGATTTTCCTTAACTGTGCAAGTTTAGCTTTTTTTTTTTTTTTTGAAATGACAGCATCTGCTATTGAGCTTTCTTAAGGTTCTTCACGGGAAAACTGTCTGCATGATATGAAATGTAACATGTTTCTACACATTCATTCCTGAAAAGACTATTACAGAAATTTTAACCATTCTTAAAAGTTTGCATATTAAACAATAAATGGTGAGCATAACCAGGAAGTGAAGGTATTGTGAAACTTATTCATGTAAATGTTTATATATATTCATTTACTTCCTACTTTTGCTAGGAAAGTTAAGGAAGTCTTACAGAGTGTATGTGGTACGTGAAGGCCAATTGATATTTTCCAATCATTGCTAAGTATCTTTTAGAAGACAGAAAAAAGAGAGAACTTGCTAGTGGAAAGGAGAATGAAGTTCAGTAGAAATAAAAAGGGCTTTTTTTCTGGGAAGTAATGGGTATTACTAACAGTGATAGTGCAGTAAGGAAAAGCACAGGTCACATAACTTCAATGCTGTAGCTTTTGCTGTGAAAGAACTTGATGTTTCTTTATCAACGTGAGTATTTAAATTTGGGGACTGCTCAGCTGTCTTACACCTCTTTTGCTGTCAAGGTTAGAACTGGCTGTTTTTCTTTTATCATACTAGCTATTTCTACATCAATATAGTATAACAAAAAGCAGAAGCCCATGGCCAGTTCTATCTTTTTCTGTGCAAAACAGTACTTTGAGGATTGCAATGGTAGAATTCACTTCAGTAGAGGCTGTGGTGTACCCATGGCTGATGGGGCAGGCAGGGCTACCCTGCACTGGCAGGATCCCCACAGTGGTGCAAAAAAAATGTGGAATGGACGTGTGGGGGAGGAGGCAGACTGAAGGAATCACCACTATTTGGCTCAGCCTGCAGTTAAACTGGTTTGAGCACAAAGTGAAACTGCAGTGTTATATAGCTGTCATTACCACAGTATCTCAAACTTTCAATTGCTTGAAGTGTTAATTTTCTCAGTGCTCCCATGAGGTGGGGAGGGGTTATTTCTGTTTCATCAGAGGAGAACTAGGGCACAGAGTACTATGTTTTCGTAACTGTCAGCACAGCTCATAAGAGCCTCATAAAGTACACTGCAGCCAAGAAGGAGGTTGCTGGTAAAGCAACGTCTGCAAGCACTCCCATTGCAAATGCAGCCTTTACTGACATAGAACATAACAGCTCCCCAAACTAAATAATACACAGCAGCTTAATGTTTTTTTGATGGTTTTTTTTTTTTTTTTTTTTGCCATCACTGTGCTTAGATTAGGGTCTCTGCTAATATAAAAACAATAGTTGAAAAAATACACAAATCCTAACCAATGTGAATGTGTGGTTTCACAGTCACCTGGAGCAGATTTAGGCCCTACCTTTTTTATGAATCACAGTCCCATCTTTCCCCATATATTTTGTGTACATGTCCCCATCACCTCCTTTGTGTCGCACTGAGTCATCCCAGACCTACCTTAAGTAGACTGGCTCATTACATAGGTCTGTCTTAGAAGTACTCATTTTGTTTGTCCTCAGGGTTAGCTCTTGCCTGGACCACGTCGTGGCAGTAGGAAGGCAGCAATGGTGGTGAGTAGGTAGGGATGCTGGGAAAGCAGCAGAAGCAGCACAATCTTAGGTAATTCAGAAGCAGCACGATCTTAGGTAATCTTAAACTATTTTATAACATTACTGTTATTTTACTGGCATAAAATGTTTGGATTAGCCAAACCTCATCCTTCTGAATATAACAACTGACAAGTCTAATGGATACACTTTGACCTTTCCTCCAGAGAAATAAAATACCTTGTCCAAGGTCCAACCGGATGCCTGTTGAAGAGCTACAAACAGAACAGAAATCTTTTGCACTTGAAAGCTTGAGACATACTCTGCAGAAGGTTTAAACTTCTTCTGCCATATGCAAAACATTTATCACCCCTTATTTCAGTGTCTCACAACATTTTGGTAATTTTTTTTAGAGTGTTCATCTATAAACAAAGATATATGTTATAAATAATACAGCTGGGGAACTCCAGTGGCACATCTCCAACAGGCTGCTTACTGAAAGCACTCTGGTAATAACTTTTGGGTTTATTGGTACGTTGGCCTAATTTTGATGCAGAAGATTTTTTTTAATTTTATCTTTTTTTTTTTTTAGTTGTTAGAAAGTTGAATGGCAGACAGGAAACTCATTCAGCTACCGTGTAACGTAGGATGTATTCCTCACATGAGGTAATGAATCACTTGGGGGAATAACAGCTGCATGACTCCTCTAGCATAATAAACCAAGGGTTCATCAAATCCAGGTGCAACACTTTACAGTGTTAATATGCAATAGAACAGAGAGTTGATTTTGGTCAAGGACTCTCTGAATTGCCTAGAAGAAGAATAAGTGGCAACAGAATTGAAAATTTATTTTTGAAACCAGCTCACCAAGGAAGCCTAGATTGCTCTGTAAATTACATGGCTTCCCAGACAGAAAAGGAATGCTCTATGTGTAATCACCTACTTTACTAAAAATGCACCATGGCCTTTCTTTTAATCTTGTGCTCAGTGAGTACGCAGCTAAAATATTTTCCATCTGCTCCCATTTTCCTCAGATAACATCACTGAAGTTCCACAGATGGAGGTGCAGACATCAGGCAAAAGTTACTTGAGCAATATGATAAAACCAACTCTATACCAACAAGTTTGAAACGAAAACAATGGTAGAACAACAACGAATATTATTTTATACCTTCTTAGTTCAGATGCTGGCAGTCACCGTAAGATATCATTATATGTGTTTTTCATCAATACATTTTATAGTGGGTTTTTTTTTCTCCCTAGATTTTGGTTTCCTTGAAAGTAATTACAATATACAGTAAACACACTGGGGTAGACGGCAGTGAACTTGCTGTGAGAAGACATACAGCATCCATGTGATCATATGAACAATTTACCTTCACTGTTCTTACAACATGAAATATCAAAGAAGCTAAACAATGAATCACTGCTTAAAAACAAATACTGCCAGCAGTAACTGCTAAAAGAGCTGCAGGTCAGGCAACTGGTGTCTGAGTCTCTTGGGAGCAATCAAAGCTGGATTTTAAAATAAAACAGCACTTAAAACATGCCGAGTGATCCTTAATTGGATCTGCAGTTGTTCACCTCCAGGTGTGTTGGAAGGATGGCAAAGGTTTTTGGGTTCTCATGTAATTCCACTAACCACACATAGACTTTCTCTCCTACTATGATTTTACATCTGGAAGAAGACATGGCTGTGCAGGCAGAAGCCAGCATGTTTACTTCATATGGGTAAAGTACGGGTTCAGAAACTACCCTTGTTGAGTGTATTCCTCAGTGGCCCTTCCTTTTCTGATGTGTGCTGTAAAAGAAGAAACATTTTAAAAACTTTAAGAGTTCAACAGAAAAGGAAGCTTTTCTTCTTATTGGTACTGCTATTCTTGGCTCCCATGGATGCAGAAAAGAGCTTTGCATATCTTTCAGATTAAGTCTTAAGACTTCAGATTCTGGGACAAAAATAGATAAGGTATTTTAATGCTCCATGTGTAATTCCATGTCACAAATGCTCCTGCTGGAAGTTTATGGCACTGGAAAAAGTAAGAAGCAATCTACTGTGTATGAGGTGGTCACAACTTTATGACTTTCAAATGATTATGCCACCTGCTAATTTGAATAGATGGCTGTGAATCTGTTGAATCATATGCAGTACCAGATGGTGCCTCGTCCTAGACAGCACCTAGATCATACCGAAGGTTTGGGTAACAGCTTGAGAGGAGAGGGAGCAGCACCAGTGGTGAAGCTGCAGGTTGCTGTCTTTGTCAGAGCATCCTGCAAAGCTGGAAGAGGAGTAGCCGGCACTGTTTGTCCTCAAGGAGCTTCTCCCTGAAAAACCTTATTTTTTTTCCTTTTTCTTTTTCTTTTCTTCCTGGCTGGCAGTAGGAAGACACTGACCAGTCCTGCCTCTGACTCCCCAGTGAATCCCAGAAAGCAGACCAGCATTGTGGGCAGTCAACCCTCTCCAGTAACAGTCCAGGCTGGGCTGTGATGTTGTGTGGGGGCTGTGGTGTGGGTTCGTGTCCGAGGGAGTCTCCTTCTCTGCTCTCTCCGAAGAATCCCAACCCTAGGCGCTCTCCAGTCAGGAGCAAGGCCGGAGTCAGAGTGCTGCAGACCAGCCCAGGAAGGACTTGTATCATTGCAGGGTACCCTTTCAAAGAAACCAAAACACTTTTTTTGGGGCCTGATGATCATCACTTTTCCCTGCTTCTGTTGTTAAATCTCCCCTCATAATACCCTACACTAAATATGAATGAACACTGTGCAACTACAGCCTTCTGTCCCTCCATGCTTTGTATGTCTGCTTTGGTGTGACTGATTGGTAAAGAAAGTGGGTAAACAAGCTACGTGCCAGCTGAAATTTCCCTTTCATCAAGGATATTCCCAGCTGGACAGATGCTGCCAGAGGCTGACTGTTTTATGCTGCCTAAGCAAAGTAATGGAACCAATTCAGTGGAGAGGATATTGCCCTACACATTTGCTATTTAAATAGCTTTCAAAATTAAAAACAGTCTCTTAATTATTTTTAAAGTGTTCAATGAATATAAAGTAAGTAATGGAAAAAATAATTTCATGTTATTAGGGGACTTCAATGAGTGTCAGGGATAGTGGGCATATAATAAGTTCACTTGACAAAGATAGTCAAAGACAACATGAATAATAAAATATGGTGCCTGCAATTCTCAAACTTCACTCTAAGACATTGTTTTGATAAACAAGAGTACTATTTAAATAAAATATTGTCTTTTTTAAGTTCAATATATAGAATAAAAGTTGGTAGAGACTTAATTTTACAGTAATTTAAAAAAAAAAAAAAAGAAGATAGGACAAGACTGTGTATAATGGTATACCATTATGGGAATATCTGATGTTCAGAATATTAAGAGTGAAGGCATTTTTATGGTTATCTTTTTACATATATTTTATGTGCCACTTTTATACCGATTTTAAAAAAAAGTCATTGGATCATCTATCTTGATTATAACTGATAAATTCCACAACTGCCTCTTTCCTTTTATTATTTTATTATATATTCACACAACTAATTGATCAGCAAGTTTACAATGACTGAGCTGCACCTGAAAGACAGCATTCCAAAGCACATAATATCAAAATTCTCAGTAACTGGTAATCAATTTTTGTTACTGCTTTTCTTTTTCTCAAAGTGGTAGCAATTCAGCCTTACCCTCCATAACTTCTTTGCAAGCACATTGATGCGAAAACTTGAACTTGAATTTATCTAGTATGTTCTGAAATTAGCAAATATCTGTTTTGAAGTAACCTAAGCAGTGGTATCGCTTGCAGTGCATAGAAGATACAATTCAACCCAAAAGGGTCTATAAGAAACTTTACCAGAAAAACAAAAGAAAGCCATGCATGAGTTCAACAGCATTTAGACAAAGAGTTGGAGAGGAAAACGTGGAACTATAACCTAAATGTTTAGATTAAAGAGAAAATAGTGATTATAAATTCTGACCTAATCCATTTTCCTCTGAAAGGCTATGCACAAGGGAAGGGACACTACAAGAAAGACATATGTTAAGAATACCAAGAGGAAGGCATATGTGGGAAAAGGGTTCATACGGGGATATTGAAAGTTATATAATCAAAGGAAAACTCCAGTACATCTATTTTGGCAGGGATCACATCTTCACTTGTTGCACAAGGAGAACTTTCCTCAGTACTCTCCCCACCCAGACCCGCTGCCCAGGAAAGTCTCTGGCCAACACAGGCTCCCCTCCTGCAGAGGAGAGAAAGGAAAGGGGCGAGAGGTGGCTCAGCAGGGATAAGCCCCCACCTGTGAAGGCAAAAGGACAATAGGGCATGAAGGCAACATGTCACCACACTTCATGTCCCTGCTCTGTTTCCAGCCAAACAGCTGGGGATGGGGTGCAATGGCTGGCTTTGGCACACTGCACTGCCTGCCCCTGGCACATGCCCACACTAGCTATTGCTGTGTCTCCCGGCCACTCCTGTGTCCGTGGCCACATTCCATCAGCGCTGCCCTCCTCCCCACTACCTGCCTGTCAGCAAGCAGCATTAGTTCATTGCTGGCACAGTGAGCTCCAGCAGCCCTGAGCCAGTCTGCAACTGTGTCATTAAACAGGCAAGCACAGCCTAGCGCCATGGATGCGTCATTAGCACAAGCTAAATACCAGGACTAGTGTGAGTGCAAGACTTCCTGGTGTGACACAGGCACTGTTGCCCACAGCAGCCCTTTCTCCAACACTGACAGCAAACAGAACAGGTTTCCTTACAGAGCCATCTTGGGTGCCACCCAGAGCTATCTCCTGCTTTCACAGCCCACTTTGAACCGCAAACAACAACATGTGCACTCAGCTTTCACAAGTAATTTCATTCACGAAAAGGGTGAGTTGTACTCCACTAAAAATAATTTGGAAGGAAATAGGAACTATACCTCTCATGGTCTACATTGCTTAGTCGTTAATTCATTGCTTAGCTTGTTTTTGCATGCTTCCTTTAGCTTTCTCACCTCTCAAGCTTAGCTTAGTTCAGTTTATTTCTTACTTCATCGATTCTTTAGTTAACATAACTTCACTTTGCAGATATTTCCTAGCACACTGAGGAATAAGAAGAGGTTTACTGCAATCAAATATGACTACCCACAGCAGTCAGGATGTTAGGTCCTGAAAATGTGCATTTGCTTGTTTTTTAAGGGATTGAATTTAAGACGCGTAGAATAGCCCAGATTGGAAGTGACCTTAAAATATATCTGGTCCAAATTTTTGTGGGAAAGGGAGCCTAGATGAAATACCCATCCCTGGGGAGGTTGTTCCAGTGAATGATTGAACCTACTGTAAAAAAAATCTTTTCTATATGAGATGGAACCTCTCCTGGTGTAACCAGAAAAGGAAGGTTAAAAAAACATACCTCCCCTGATGAGCAACAGTGGGGAACTTGTATCAAAGGACGAGGAGAAGGCGGAAGTTCTCAACAACTTTTTTGCCTCAGTCTTCACTTGTAACCCCTTTCCTCCTAGCTCCCATGTTGATGGCCCACAAGTTAGTGACAAAATCCCTCCCACTGTAAGTGAAGACATAGTACATGATCACCTGAGGAACCTCAAGATATACAAGTCCATGGGATCTGATGAAATACACACCAGAGTCCTGAAGGAACTGGCTGATGTAG
>VXAK01015965.1:1744-56325 GCA_013399435.1 Arenaria interpres
CCCGGCCCCGCTGCTCGCCGGGGCCCAGCTCGCTGGGATCCGAGGGCTCCGGAGGAGCGGGTGGCGGAGGCGCCGGGCAGGGCCGCGGCGGGCGCCGGAGCCCGGGGCTGGCCGGGCGAGGGGAGCTGCTGCCCGCTCCCGCCCTCCCGCGCAGCCCGGGCGGACGGGGCCGTTCCTGAGGGATTCCGGCGAACCTGTAATGAATGACAGGACGATCTAGCTCCTTCTGTAGCTAACTAGGTCACTGTCAGCACTTAATTACTGTTTGTTTCATTTTAGTGCGTGCCTTATGAATAAACCGGCTATTAGGCTGAGGCTTCAAGTAACACTATCCAGCACCAAGGTACAAAATGTCTGTATTGGACTCTGATCTTGTGATGCCAGCTTGGTAATAATTACCGTTTTACGTTAACGATGTCTTGGTTCTTATAGCATGGCTCTTCAGCTTACAGCTGAAATAGTTGGAGATCCCCGATGCTAAGGCTGTGGAGCTGATATTACTATTACACCACCGCTTTTGTTGTTTCTGTATTGATGGGGGCTCCCCCTTTTTTTTTGAGGTAGAGAAAGGGCTTGCAAATTTAGACTTTTTTTTTTTTTCCCTCTGATTTATCTGCCGTAATATGCATGCATTTTAATGGGATTAAATAAAGGTGATGGTCTTCTTCTGGTGGAATTGATATTTTTTAAATACCAAAATTATGTTGATATTTAAGAATTATGAAATGTCTCTTGTTGCATATTAAGGAGTCAAAGATTAAAGGCAGGGGGAAAAAAATCTTGCTATTCAGGAAAAAATATCCTTTTATTGATCTCTGTATAGTACCTGTCAATGCAATTTGAATTTCTTTAACTTGTAAAATAAAACCTGTACAGTTATAAACTGCTTATAAAAGTTACCCTCTGCAATGAATTTCTGAGTGTAAATGTGATGTGTGGAATGAGCATTCTTGCAGACAGACAGCGTAGATACAGTAACTGAATTGTCACTATTCAGTAATGGTTGGGTGTTTGCTTCTTCTTGTTGTTTTTTTGTTTGTTTGTTTGTTTTGGGTTTTTTGTGTGTGTCTTGGTTGCTTTTTTTGAAGTATAACTGTGCTAAGTGAATCTTCTGTTCTAATAGCTGCATCCTGTGGTGCAGTTGCAAACGTTTTTTTCTTGAATCTTTAATACTAAATCTTGTGCTTATTACCTATCTACCGAACTGCTGCTATCCAGAGAGCAGGCCACAGTTGCTCTTGTCAGTGTGCCACTAACTCTGCATTTGCTTTCTGGTGGGTGAAATATTCTTGCTCATTTCCATTTTCATTTCTGCTTGTGCTGCTCTTGAATTGTGGCAACATTACATTTTGATTAGAGTAACTGGTATCCCTAGCTGAATGCTACTTACATAAACAGTAAACTGTAAATTCTTAGAAACTGAAGTTAGTGTATTTAGTTTGTTTGTGTGTTATCTGCCTGTGTGTGTATATATGTGTTTTTAGAAAATGCAGCCCATCAGAACGGCTAGAAAAGAGAGTAAATTCACTCTTCAGCCTGGAGACAGTAGCGTATAATGTAGTTGCAACCTGAAAATAAACACAAGAATTACAGGATGAGCATCTGATAGAGGAGAAAGGATCAGAAAGCCAGTGGTAAATTTTAGTGACATTCATCTCAATCATTTTTCATAAAAAAAATTTTCAAGTGTTGGAGTTAACTGCATGTGTTAGGCTAAAGACTTCTCTGTTTGCACAGCTTGCTGTTACAAATGTACACTTCAACAAGGGGCATTTCCTCAGCAAGGTATTAGTCCTACCTCTTCCTACTGAATAATATTTTAAAATTCTTTATTACCTTTTAGTATGCTAACTGTTTTTAAAGATGCTGCTACTTTGTGTAGACCGTAAGTGGCTAGTCTTCAATGGTACAATATTAAATAGTAAATCAGAGGTCTTATGCATGAAATTAAATGCCAAACAGTACAGCAAAGGTGCGAAAGCAGATGTATAATATTATAGGCTACTTCTGCACAATTGTACAGAATTTCAACTACAGTTAGTGGAACTTAACTACCCCAGCGGGTTTGGTTTAGATAATCTTTAAACAAAAAAAAAAAATGCTTTTACATTGAGAAGAACCAACTTCTTAAGTTGTTTCTTTAAATGACTTATGACACTTCCCTCCTGAATCTCCTAATGTGTTGCACGCCTTCCTCATTTCAACTAATTTTTATGGTACTACTACTCAGGAAGTAGAAGGAAAAATGGGCTACGTAAACACGGTTGTAAATACTCAAGTAAATTGATTAAACACCTTTTAAAATGTTATCTGTAATTACTGTAATTTTCTAATACTTGCCGTTCTTCACAAAGGTCCACCTCTTGGAATCAATGAATTTTATGATCGTCTAACCTCTAAATTAAAAACACTTCAAAGTTGAGGGTTTTTCAGTTGTGCAATGAAGTATGAAACATGAAGCAGGAAAACCCTAAATGTAACTGAAGGAGAAGTAAAAATAAATGCGTAGACGCACTCCCACTTGATTTCAAAACTGCAGTGCTTTTGAAATCCTAAGTTCTTTGTAGGTTCTGACTTATATGTTCTGAACGCTTGGGGTTGGCAGTACTTCAGCAGTAAGTTTAGATTATCAAATTCATATCCTTTTCTGACAGGCGAAAAATATTTGCTGCATTTCTCAAGTTATCATACCTGTAATGCAGATGGGGGCCTTCGTGGCGGAAAATGTTTTGAGGTTCTAGCAAGCGTTGATCTGCAGCACAGGAGTCAGGAGTGTCCTGACAGCAAATCAGTGTAAGTTTTTTAGAAGAGAACAAAACGTACTTGCACTTAGTAAATAACCTGTGTCAAACATTCATTACTTTGTGATTACCTCTGTGTTTGTGTGATGTGGTGGATGGCACACTTCCCCTGCCACTATAGCTGTACGCCTTCCCTGAAATAGCACTAAGTGTGATTCATGTTTCTGGCTGGATGTGTGAAAATTTGATTGAGATGCAAAACGAGGAGAGTTCTTCTGAATGTTAAAAAGGAACCGTGTGCTCAGAAATACGGAAACGATCAGGTTAAATTTGGCTCAAACTTTAAAGGTTTTTGTAAAGTAAGAATGATGGTATCACACACGAGTGTGAGGAAGCTCAAGTTAACTTAAAGCAAAACCAGACCTACTAACTTCATAGTGTTTGTTAGAAATCTTAAGTGGCGAAATGCTACTAGTAGGAGAGTCCTCGGTATCACAGATCTGCCAGCAATATTTGCGTGTCACATAGCAGTGTCTCATCTTTATATTTTTACCAATTCAAATGGCAGTCAATGGGAGCTAAAAATATGTAGAAATTTCTCTGAGTAAGCAGTTGCCTCAGTTAACTTTTATATAGGGATAGATGAAAAGGGAAGTAGTTTGTGCAACTGTGAGTGTGTGGACAAACAATACATGTGACAATTTATGCATTTCAGTGTAATACACGCTGCAAAAACTCCTGAAAACTTAAATAGTAAATGAAAGAAATCATGATTAAATAACATTTAACCTAATTAATCTGTTGAAATTGCCCAAGCAAATCGAACACTTAAAAGCAGTGAAAACACATGAATACCTGCAGATGCACTTTTGAAGGAGAAAATTTGCTCTTGTTTAATTATGATTGTCAGTCTATCTGTTGGGTGATCTACTTAATACAGATGTGGTCTTACAGACTGCTGATAGATGAGCAGCATTGCACTGAATGCTGTTGTGTTGCCCAGATAAAAGGAAGTATCTATTTTCAGACTAAGTGAAAGGAAAAAAAGTAAATCTCACACATACTGCGTTGGTCAAATGCCGATGGGACACCTCACTTGAAAATCGCACTTAAAACATTGGGCTTAAACTGTTTAACTACAGTAGGATCTTACATAACTGAAAAATCTAGTGAGAAACAGTTTTTGAGGTTGTTTACATATACAGGGCTATCAAATGTAGTCAAGCATTGGTTCCTGCTGCTTACAGTAACGTGACAGCATTTGAAGCTCATGGGGGAATCTATGACTCTCTTCATCTCCAGATATTACGAAGATGTTTATTAGGCTGAGCTGCTACTATTTCTGGGTTTTGAACCTTAGCGTAAGATCTGCCTCACACAGAATCGTGTTGCAAAGGGGATAACTGAAGTTGCTTAGGAAAAAATAGAAGCAATAGAGTGTATCTGTGCTCCTCTGTCTTCCATCAGTTCTTGATCTTAGAGCTTCCAGATCTGCCAGGATCCCTGTGTTTAAGAGCGAGCAAGGCACAGAGCCGGGGCAGTGTCTGCTTCTGAGCTGAGATGTGCTCAATACTGCTCAGAGAAGAATGGGCACAGCCTCCCAGGAGGCAAAGGTAGAGTCTGTGGATGTTTGAGGTGGCACCAGTAAAAGGTGTTGCGCAAACTCGTCTGTTTAGTCTTGTCCTTATCGGGCTGGTGTGCAGACCCAGGAAACTGCAGGCTGGGGAAAAGTCTCTTCCCTCTTTGGGACTCCCTTGCGTGTTTTGGAGAACTGCACAGAAGCTGGAAGAATTCTTGCAGTCCTCCTGAAAAAGGAAAAAGGGTGATGCAAGAGTATATGGGCTCAAGCCAAAGGAGTGAGGGGAAAAACTGATAATTTGGGCAACCTCCTCTCTAGGGGGTTTTCAGCAGTGTCACGGGCACCTTCTGTTTCAGATGTGTATCTCCTTGGTTGCAGTTACCGTACAGTTTGTGTTCATCTTTTGCTGATTCAGGACTATTTAGCACTGCAGCTAGTCACACTTGATTTGTAATCTTCAGGCTTTCCTTATCATTGTGAGTATTGTATTTCAGTTTCTTGAACACAAACTTCCAGTGACTTTATGTTACGTGCTGCGCTGGGGGCGGCTCGTAGTGAGTTCCTCAGTGTAAATAGCAGTGCCCTGAGCTTACGGTACGGGCTCTCAGAATGCAACTTCTTCCTGTGTCATTTTATCCTTCATCAAGTTGCTCTAGCATTGGTTTACAAAGTCAAAATATGTATTTATTTTTTTTAATGCTACAAGTTTAGCCAGATTTAAAAGACAATACAAGTAAAGTAAGCCTGGCTGCGAATGAAACCATTAGAATATTGTGTTTGATCTGTTACCTCTGTTTTAATAAGTCTGGGCTCATTCTTCACTTTGCTTTAGAAAAATGAAATAATGTCACAGTTTTTCTTCCGAGAGGTTGCCAAGCTATTACAGAGCCCCCATGGTGTTCCTTTGGAATTACTTGTGCTTAGCACTCAGGAAAATGGAGTTGTGTGTCGTTAATCCAGGTGTTTGTGTCATGTTTGCAGTACTATACAGAAGTTATAGTACATATTTGATAGTGCGAGTTTCCCCATGTTGTTTAAGTATTGTGCTAAGGAATCCTCTTCTTTTGCCAAGATATGCTAATTAAGCTTTCCAAGATGTTTTTTAATGGTTTTTTTTTTTAAGTTTGGGTAGCTAGTTGCAGCCAAGTTCATATCAGGATCAATTTATTTATTTCTAGAAGAAAATATATAGACATTCGATTTATTTTTTTTCATTTGCCAAAGAGTTCTTGACTTTTTAAAAGTCCAATAGTTTTCTGTCTCCCATCTGTGTGACGTCATGCATTTGTATTATGATAGTCCTTAATTACCTGATCACTTTTTTAAATGCATGTCCTTCAGTTTGAGATGGACACTGCTCACTGAAGTAAAAAAAAAAAAGCCTATGCTTCTTTGTCTGCACATTGTTTAAATGTTTATCTGAAGATAGATATATTATTTTTTTTTTTTTTTCATTTTCTTACAGGCTTTTCTGGAGTAATCATTAGGAGAGTATCTGAATGCTCATACTAAAGAGTTCCCAAAATTCTGAGCTAGTAGCATTATCATCACTATAATGCTGAGAAAGCTAAGGCACAGAGGAATTCAATACAAGAATGGCTGCTAATTTAGGGTGATTTTCATTTAATCAAAGCACAGTTTCAATGGATATAATTTACAGGTTATTTGAGAGTAGAGGTAGTTCAGCAATAGAAGTGCAATAGGAGTGTTAGCCATAACTTCGAACCATGTTAAATTCAGCCATAGGCTCTTTCATGAACTGGTGCAGACGTGCTGTGGTCCTATCTGTGTTATTAGGGCTTTCCTTCGTGCAAGATTGTTGTGATGCTGTGTTCTTTGAAATGTTTTCAGTGCCCAGAAGCTGCAGTCGAGAAGGCGGTATACATGTGGTAGATACTGCTTGGTATTTCTGCGTGTAGTTTCCAGAGGCTGGAATTTGGAACTCAGAGAATGAGAAACACTTCGTTAGAGGCCACCGATTCGATGCAAGAAACTCGCTGCTCTGCATAAATTCCTGATAAAGACAGAAGCAGAAACGGGGCATACCCAAGAGGATGCGTTTGCTGTAGCCTCCCAACATCACCCATCCCTCCCCTCCCATCCTTGGCGCCGGCCTGGGTGCCAGAAGAGGGAGCACGGAGCACGGTGGAGCCCCAGCATCAACTGCAGTCCCCACTGCTGCCTCAGGTAGGAGTAACGCTGCTAGGACAAACCTGCAGCATTGCTGATGCCTCAGAACTTTCAGAAAACCCAGCTTCTAGCTCTAAATATTTATTTATTTATTGCTGTGCCTGTGCAGCTTGAGATTTAAAAGCTTATTGCTTTATCGTGATGTTCAATAGGAACACTTGCCCAAAAGGCATATCCCTGATTCAAAGTCTACTCACCCACTAGATTTCAAATTCTCCCTTCAAAGTAAAGGCCTTTTCAAGTACATTAAGAGGGTTTTTTCTGTACTGGAGTAAAAGTAGGAGTCTTTTTCTCCCCTAGTTTCATACTTACATTCTGGTGAAAATTTCTTTTGAAAACATCAGCTTGAGGCAGATACCTAGCCTGGAAAGCTTCATCCCAAATAGTTTTAGGTTCAGAAAAAAACAGTATATCTTCAGTTGTTTCTTCTTACAAGTTGTCTTGGAACCTGAAGTCCTATCAAAATTCAATTCTGAAAACATATCCTAGTAGCTGTTTGGCTCTATTTGCATTTACAGTCACTATATGCAATGTGATTGCAAAATACCTGTGCGTGGGGCTCAAATAGAGGAAGTCGGCTATCGGGTGATGCGCTCAGCTCATTCCAACATAATGCTATTTACTCAGAGTAACACTGCCCGATACAGAGTCAGTGTATGAAAGGAGGGTAGCAAGTCCTGTACTTGTAATCCAAGTAGTGAAAATATTTTTTACGGTGATGATTTTGGTGCTGGCTTCCTCAAGTGGGCTTAGGGCTCGGAGTAGCTGAAGCAGTTGTACATTAACTGAGCCATCGGTGGTATCTGAACTGCATCCTTTGTCAGGCAGAGCTGGGGTCACCACATTCAGCCCTAACTGTTGTTAGAGATTCTCGGTCCAAGATAGGAACAGCTTCATCAACTAACTGGGTGTCCTGGGGGAATTCCCAAAGGATTACTTAGTTTGCTAATCTCTGCTCAAGGGCTTCTGGTGGCTTCATTGCTAACAAAGGCTTAGCCTAGTAAATACTGCCTGCTATTACTTTTTTGTTGTTGTTGTTTGTTTAATTTTTAAGAAAGGACTGCCTGATGAAGGGCTAGCGAGCATAATGCTAGCAGCTTTTTTGTCCCCACTGTGGTACTACCCCCTTCAGTGAGGTGTGAGAATGATAAAAGAGCTTTACACAGCTGTTTGCTTTATTTGTCCTTACCCTTTCCCCGTCCCATCTTCACAAAATATTTGGAACCTGTCTTCTAGCAATGTAATTAGATCAGAGAGGGCTACTCTGTGGTCACATGCCTCTTGTTTGAGGGGGATGGGGAAACCACAAAAAAAACTCCAAAACAAAAAAAAAAAAAAAAACACTCTATGGTTGAGGGAGAAGGAAGGCTTTGCAGTTCCTTTTGTATGATCTTCATAAGCACAGTTTCTGTGGAACTGAGAATCTGATGGCTTAAAGTTAATAATGTTGTTCTATTAAAAAACTCTTCACTATATGTTCCACTAGATATTTGGATATTATGCTGAACATTTGTTACAGTGAAGGGTCACCAAATGTCTGCTTTTTGGTGCTCTTCTGGTCCCAGAGAAGATGCAGAAAGGAAAACTTGGTTCTTGTTTGTTCTTGCTGGTTTCAATGGTAATTTGCAGTTCCTGGGTATAGAAGTCAGGGAAGCTGAATTCTTCTGTGTGCCTGCAAGTGGTTCAGTGCCAGCTGGAGAGAAGCAGGCAGTTTTCAAACAAATCATCGAAGCAGCTTCAGTGTTCTTCAGCATCTTTTCGTGTAAAGTGAGGGGATGTGATGTTTGCAAATTTTTGAAGGAAAAATTGGCAGAATTTTAGATGGCCTTTTAGGTAGTCCGACAGATTTTCCTCTGCCTTGGTAGGTGATAAAAATCCACCACAAATTAAATGCTGTGCAGTCACTGGCCTTCTAAAAAGCTGTTGTGCACACTCCAAGACCACAGCTCTCTAGGTGTCTCAAAAATTAGTTGTCCTGCTTGATGTTTCTTAAGTTTCTCTTAACTTTCCCCTTTGTCCAGTGCCACAACTGGATACTGCTCACTGGAGCTTAGGAACAAATTTAATAATTGGCAAAAGCAAAGCTATCAGTCACCAAACGTATTTTGGGTTAATTTGTTATGGCCTTACTAAACTTGCTGATCTTAAATAGGAGGTAGCAGTAAATTAAAACCCACAGCTT
This sequence comes from Arenaria interpres, assembly GCA_013399435.1. Taxonomy (NCBI): domain Eukaryota; kingdom Metazoa; phylum Chordata; class Aves; order Charadriiformes; family Scolopacidae; genus Arenaria; species Arenaria interpres. The sequence continues at coordinate 10,437 of VXAK01015965.1, forward strand.
TGTAAAGGCAAATTAAGTTGTGGGAAATTCAACATTTGGAAAGGAATTAGTAAATGGGCAGGGGCATGTGCCTGGGTGTGGCGGGGGGAGAGCCCACTGCAGGCCAGCTATCTAGGGTGGCACATTTTGAGTGTGAACTATCAAATGCAGCACCATACCAGCCTGGCTGAGCACCCTGTTGTTTCTAGTGGTGCCCTCCAGCTATCAGTAAGAGAACAGGAGCTCTTCAAGTCACAGCTGTCATAGCTTCTTCTGGGACCTGAACTCAAATGCCTAAAAGGGGTTTGCGTTGCCATTTAAGCCCATGGGATCTTACACGTCCATGGAACTGGGGTCCAGCCGTTGAGCAGCGGTCCCCAGAAAATGTTGGATCATCTCTTAAAACCAGAGTCCTGGTATTCTGTGTAATGTTGTATGGATGATAAAAGTAGTCGGGACTTAAGTACTGATAAATAGTTCTCTTTATCGTCCTTCGTTTGTGTCAAAATTAATGGGACAAAGCTGCTGCCAGTTCTCGAAGGCAGTAAAGATACTTGAAAAGAAATACTCTGCAGCACTGTTGCCAATTAAGTTTTAGTAAGGGTTTACTATTTAAAATACCTCATATGTATCTTGATCTCTAAAAAATTACTTTCCAGTGTTTTTGTGGAGGTAGGAGAAAGTATATAATTAATATGGAAATATAATATTTTGTCTGAATATAAGGTACAAATTATGGTTTGGATGTATATACATTTATAGTGTTTTATCCCAGAAATTAGCTGTCCTAAGTACTCTCCCTCATATTCCGTGATGAACCGCTTACACAAGAAATAAGGGTGTGTGAAGAGATGGGAGCATTGCAAGCAGCTGAACGTGTGTGCTTCCTTTGCACATCAGTCACTTCTTAAAGTACACTGCAGTGTCAGTACAACTTCGCAGTGGTTTGCACGTTGTTATATTGTTTTAAAAACACTTTATACTTTGCAGTGGTTATTTAACTTGCAGACATGAACAATAAAGTTCTGTTGTTTGAACTTCTGCCCGCCTAATTGTAGTGAAAGGAGAAGTATGAGCTATGCAAACAGATTTTATTGAAGTATAAAAACAGAGCCAGAAATTTACACAATCTACAGAAATGACATGTCATTACCACAAACTAGCTACTACAGGAAGTAGCTCATGAATTGTGTGCCAGATTATGTATTAACTTAAGACTCTACTTATCCCAATACATAAAATTAATTGGGGACAAAATATTCTATGTGCTTTAAGAGCCCCTTAAACCTTTAAGGCAGGGAAGAAAAATCTATCAGACAACTCCTAGCTCTTTTATTGGACATGTTTTGATGTAAAAGTTCAAATCTCCTCAAAACAATGGAATTAATATAATTTAGGAAGCGGTAGTCTCATGGGGTCACCTCTGAGTCGTGATCATGTGCATGCACAGTGTCCATATCTCCTCTTGACCAATGTGGGTCTCCTGGTGGTGTTTCATTCCGGGAACAACTAAGATTTTGGGCAAATCCCTGATGCCGAAAGCCTGCAGGTAAATAATTTAAATAATGATATCGCTAACCTAATACAGTAGTTGACTTGCCAAGCAAGTAGCGCATGAATTGGTAGCAGTCTGACTAGCCAGTTTCTGAATGGCAGTAATAGCTTCATCCTGCAGCAGAGTGGCTTTTTACAGTTATGCACTAAATAAACAGATGGCAAGTTCTGGAACCACTGCTAATGGTTAGGTAACACCAAGTTGTTCCACAATCAGTTTAATATGACTTAAACCGGTGCTGCTTCCCAACAGAAGCATGCCACCCACCTTCATGCTCTTCTGCCTTCCTCTTGGCATTAACATTCACACAGCTGTACTGCAACCTAGAAAAAGATTAGTTCAGATGAAAATGTACAGGACAAAAAAGTTACCTTTTAAAGGGGCTTGTTACCTAAGAAGGCTCACTGTGTGAAAGGCGGTGTCGGTGCAAGAGAAGGTGGAAATAAGCATCGAGGAAAGGCAGGGCTCCTTCTTTCTCTAGTCTACCTTCAAAGGCTTTAGCATCCACACCATTCAGATACCAGCAGCAGGACAAAGCATTGTCCCTCTTGTCCACACTGATCAGGGAGCGGAAGAAACTTGAAATCAAGGCAGTTAAGTGCACCTACCAGTTCCTTGTTGCTGTTCAAAAGGATGATGAAGAGAGGTGGTGGGTCTTCTGATAAATATTTCTTCTAGTTTGTGTAGCCCAGTTGCTACAGGCATTCTGAAAGGGGTGCACCTGGCTGCATAGTTAACTGCACTCTTTTATTTCTTTTTCAGGGCAGGTGGGGTACAACTGTCATCTTGTGGTATTTACAAGAAAACAGAAATAGAAAACTAACTTTCATTTTACATGCAGCATGTCCATATGGGATGGACACAGACAATAAAGAAATTAGTTAGAAAAAGCATTTTGGCTGATAATCACCCTATTATGTTTTTCTTCTGTTGCCTATTCTCAGCCTGTATGCCATAGAACTTTTAACTGCGTCCAAAGAACTAAAATTTGGAGTTTGCAGGCCTTGGAGATGGAAGGAAGTTGAGACTAAAATATCCATAAAGAGCAATGTTTGCTGGATATTTTCAAGATTGAGGTTTGGAAATAAGTTCCCTTCACTTATGGAGAATCTAAGATAGAACCTTTTGGACTATAGCACATCTATATCTAAATTTCCAATACATATGTACTCTCCCCACCCCTCTACATTTTTCTGTTTGTAAATTTTAAGATAAATACATATATGAAATAAATTCCACACCTGAAGGAGTGCCCTTGACTTGCTTGAAAGCCTTAGGAGGCTCCAGAAGGACAAGTCAAATGCCTCTGCAGTTTAGACCTTGGGACAGGCTCAAAGTGCTCAAAGTTAAGCGAACTCATGTTCTTCAGTGTAAAACCTTTTTTCCCACAATAAGACATTATAAAAAGTAATCTGTGTTTATTATGTTAGCTAGAGCAGAGGATATGGAAAGTCAGAAATGGAAATGAAGAAACAACTTATTTATCCCTCTTCTTAAAAGTAAAAATTTCAGATTTTAACTACAAACTCTTCCAGCCCAGCTGTTGTACTTCTCACGCAACTGAGAAACACTATATAAAGCGCTTGGAGTTATGACAGAATATCTCTTTCACTTAACTGCAGTTTCCTTCTAAACCAGGTCCTGGTTCAGCATTTCATGTAAAATCAAAGGAGTCAAGTTCTTCAGAATTGCTGTGACTGAACTGAGAGGGCAGCATCACATTTTTTTCTTAAATGTAGTCTTGGATGCCTCACATGCATTAGACATCCATTGAAGTTTTTCATTTCGCTTAAAATGCTAAAAATACTTTTAATTTACTTTTCTCCAGATACCTTCTTGAAGTTTTATCTTTTCATAATGCTAGGGAAAAAAATCAGAAACAGCTAATTATTAAATATGTAGACATTATTATATTAAACATGATTCTTTAACTGGCTAATATCTGTTTTCACACATATTGTATTTTCCTATTTCAAGTGAACTTACCTAAACTTTATATTTGTGAAATCTTCAATAATGTTATGGGATTATTCATGTATAAAGTTGTGCATGCAGGTGACTGAAGGAGCACAGCTTAAGAACACAAACACTTCCTGGTAGAGACTCTCTTTGTTATCTTCGGGACCTAAGATTTCCAATAAAATGTGACATACTGACTGGGGACTCTTAAGTGCTACCACACTAAAAAAAAAAAAAAAAAATTTTTATTTACAGCTGAGTTTATCCATAAAATGAAGTTTGAAGGAAATGATAACGCCTAAACTTAAATTGGTTGACATGATTTAAGAGAAAAATTAGAATTTTTAATTGGCCCATTTCATGAACCTGTCTGTGTTTTCCAGTGGCAGAAGGCAATACGGAGCCTGTATTCCTGCTTCTTGCCACAAAGCCCAAATTTGTTATCCTTTAACATTCACAGTGTGATGCTTGTTGATGAAGAGAACAATGAAAACATTTTGCACTTGAAAAGCAACCCATCTTCCAAAGGAATGGGATTACTAGGCTGAAGGAGAAGGAAAACCTGAGCCCTGATCAAAAAATCATCATCGGTGCTGCATAGTATCCAGCTTGTAGGTGAATAACTTTAAACATAGTGTCCTGCCCCAAATATTCCTGAAGCTTGGCTGTGATACTTGAAAAAGCTGTGTAGTAATCAGTCAGCGGGAAAATCTGCAATTTTAAGTTAGATTTCTAACCTGCCTTTTACAGAGGAACAGAATAATTGCCCTGGAGTAGGAACTGCAAAAGTCAGGAGTGAGTGGGACCCCTTAGTCTAGCGAAAAAATCTTGTGCAAAAGAGGTCCTCAGAGCTTTTTCAAGGAGAGGTACTACTGTCTGCAGGTGCCTATTCTACTTGGGATTTATAGCCTAGAATGCTATCCTGATTGGTGTTTATGTCCTTTCATTTAAAATAAAATGAGGAATCCTCTTCAGGAGGAAGAATTGTCATCCTCCTGCTTCAGATAGATCAGCTGGGAAGTTGCAGCCTTCAGTGAAGAAAAGACAGGTTCTATTTTAAGTGATAGACCACATCTGTATTCACCTTGTAGGATGGATGCAGGCCCTATTACTCAAGCTCAGAGACCTTTTCCACTTTTGTGTAGGATATGAGTCAGGGAGTGCCCCACACGAGTTTCTCTCAGGGATGATGCTGTGGTGGAGCAGCCTGCTACAGTGAATTTTAGACAGGTGGTGAGTTGTTTTCTGTTTATTTGGCACTCAAGATGTGTATGTGCCTCTACAAGTCTTCTCCAAAGACTGCTTTTCACTCAGCCTAATTTATAAAAGCTGGATCCTATCATCTCCTGTGGAAACCGGGAGCCTTAGCTGCCTCAGAAGGTGATGTATTTCTGACAAATGTTCAATCCATCATTATTTTAGAACAAGAAGAGATCAAGAGCTTGAGCAGCAGAATTACAGATTCAGAAGGTTATGAAAACATCATTAAATTGAGAAGTCTACAGCCACATTACATAGGCAGGAGCTGCGAACTGGCAAAAGCCTTCATTACTGAATCAATATGAGGCCATTCTCCGAAGAAGTCCTCCCTCAAGGAAGCAGCTCACTATGTCAAGATTTCTTGGACTCATGAGATTAGCAGGGAAGCTCGTTGGCAAGTAAAATATGGCAATGGGGAGTCATCTCCAGCACTGTTTCACCTGCTAAGACCCTACATGAAGTAACTGCAAGCATGCTACCTTTCTCATCCTTGTCACTGATGAGTCTAGTACTATGTGTTCCTTGAACACTGGTGAGTGGATAGGACTCAACATGGGTAGGACTGCTCTGCTGACCTCCGTAGCTAGCACCAACAACCTGAGAATGTCCTCTTAGTCTCCTTGTCTGCTCCTAGCCTCATTAGGGGTGATGAAGGTAGCACCTGTCACAACAGGCCTTGGCACCACAATGTTTCTAACCTCCTCACACTTGTATCGCATTTCTCCTCAGAATACGTTATGAGCCTTATGAGCCCTTTGCATCAGGGCCACGGTATCCCCCAGCGCTACAGCTGTGTTAAAGGAGCCTGCTCCCCGAGATTCCCTGTGGCAGGTGATAAGGATATTCAGATCTTGAAGGCCAAGTGAGATTTCTGCTGTCATGACAGGAAAAGTGCAACTCCTTACTCTGGGGAACACCAGGTTCCAGACGTGCGTCAGCACTTGAAGCGTGGATTAGGTGCAAAAAATCTGATGACAATTTCTTGACACAGGTGATTGGTGAGTCAACTAGGGGAGGCAGGTGCTCTGCTGGGCCTGTTACTTGTGAAGAAACTGGTTGTGGGTTTGGAGGTTGAGGGCAGCTTTGGCTGCAACCCTGAGATTGTATAGTTAAAAATGCTGAGATACATGAGCAAAACAAACAGTAAAATTGCCAGCCTTGACTTCTGGAGTGCAAATTTCAGTTTGTTGGGGGACCTGCTGGGTGGGATCACATGGGAGACAATCAGCTGCCTCTGGGACAGCTAGTTGATCTTCAAGAACAGCTTCCTCAAAGCACAGAATTAGTCCGTTCCAAATCACAGGCACATGAGCAAATGTGGTACAAGGCCAGTATGGATGAGCAGGGAACTCCTGACTTACCTCAAATACAAAAGAGAGGTATGCAGAAGGTAGAAACAGGTCTAATGCTACCTGGATGGAATATAGAGCCATTGTCCAAGTCTGCAGGGAGGGAATTAGGAAAGCCAGAGCTCAGCTGGTGGTGAAACGACAAGGGATGTGCAGAGCAACAAGCAGGGCTTTAGTAAGTATACTGGCAACAAAAAGGCAGCGTGTGGAAAACATGGGCCAAGTACTCTGTGTGGCAGGGGGACATCCTAACAAAAGGCTTGGAAAAAGATGAGGTGTTCAATGCCTTTTTTGCCTTTTATTGTTATGTTTAGTTTTCCTTTTTTTTATTGGTAAGATTTACCCTCAGTTCTGAGGCTAGTAGCAAAGTCTGAGGGAGTGAAGCTGCAGCCACAGTAAAGACTGAGCACTTAAGCCAACTGGACATACGCAAGTTCATGGAAACAGATGGGATGCATCCAAGGGTGCCGAGGAAGGTAGCCCATGTCACCGTGAGTCAGCTCCCCATCAACATCAACAGGCTGTGGTGACCGGGGACAGAAGGAAAAGGCAAATGTCAAAGGCCAAGCAGTTTATCTTCACTCTCCTGGAAGATTTCCTCCTGGAAACCATTTTTGAGCTCATGAAGTGCAAGAAGGCAGTTAGAAACAGGCAGCATGAATTTATCAAGGGCAAACTCTCCCTTACCAGCCTTACTGGTTGATGATGGTAACATGACTGGTTCTGTGAACGAGGGAAGAGTAGTGAATATTGTTTACCTTGACTTTAGCAAAGCTTTTCCCAGGGTCTTTGATAGTATCCTACCAGTCAAAATAGTGAGATACGGACAGGATATGCAGGTGATAAGGTGGATGGAAAACTGGCTGAACTACCAGGCTAAAGAGGTTGTGATTGGCAGTACAAAGTCCATCTGACAGCTGGTTGCTAGTGGCAGTCCCCCTCAGGGACAGGTTCTGGGGCCAATGCGGTTTGGTGTCTTCACGGTTAATGATGTGGACTATGGGAGAGAGTGCACTATCAGCAAATTTATGGATAATACCAGCCCACGGGGGAGCAGTTCATATGCTGGAGGCCAGGGCTGTTATTAAGAGGGACCAGGACAGGCTGGAGGAGTGGGTTGACAGGAGCCTCACCAAGCTCAGCAAAGGCAAGCGAGAAGTCCTGTATTGGGCATGGAATAACCCCCGGCACTTGCACATGCTGGAGGTCAACTGACTAAAGAGCAGCTTTGCAGAAAGTGACCTGGGGTCCTGGTGGACATACGGAGCATGAGTTGGCAGTTGGGGCAAACAAGGTCAACCTCATCCTGAATTATATTAGCAAGATGTAACCAGCAGGTCCAGGGAAGTAAGTGTTCCCCTCTATTTGGCACTTGTGAGATTGTCTCTGGAGTACTGTTTTTGGCTGCCTGGCACAAGACATTGACATACTGTTGTGAATGCAGCAGAGTGTCACTAAGGTCACACAGGCTGGCACATATGAACGTATAAGGAGAGCATGGTGGGGTGAATATAGAGAGAAGATCCAGACTCTTCTTGGACTCTTACGGTGACAGGGGAAGAGCTAGTGGACACAAGATGCAACACAGGAAATTCTGCATGTAAGGAAAAGTATTTTCACTGTTAGGATGGTCAAATGTTGGAACAGGTTTTCTGTAGATTTTGTGGGATCTCCAAGGGCTTGGAGATCTTCTAAACCTGACTGAGCAACCTGCTTTAGTTGGAGTGGCTTTGAATGAGAATTTGGTCTAGCTGACCTCCAGGAATCGCTTCCAATCTGTCCCATCAGAAGGGTGAGGCAGAGAACAGCAGATGGCAGCTCTGCTCGAACACTTACTGCCCTCAGAGAGCTGGAGTGGCCAGGGTGAGGCACTTACGCATTTCAATGCCAAAAGATGGCAGCTGAGTTTTGGGTTTGAGGACTGCAACTTTAAATGTAGAACCCTAAAATGTGTCTGAATCTCCTTTTGAATCTGGCTCTTAATACTGAACTTTGAAAAGCATGAATCTATTTTCAAAGAGTGTATGCTTCTCTACTGAAGACATGAAAGACCTAAGAGGATGATGAATCAGGATTGCTTTGAGGGACGTTTTCCTTCCTATTGTCCTAAGATGAGATTGGAGGTAGTAGAAAGTGGCAGATGTTTTGGAGTGGCCCTGTTGTTTTCAGGATGGTAAATTGTTGTTTTCCTTTGTGGGTTTCTTATCTGCTTAATAGTTAATGCGTATTTGTTTGTAGATGACTAGTGTACGTGACTGCAATTGGCACCTTTTTGGAGTTAGGTCATAGTTGTCCTCTAACTGGTGTTAATTCCCATTTCCAAACACTCTGCTTAACTTCAGCGTCAGCAAAATTCCATGAGAATGGGATGTTGCTGCACTCACACTGTTGTGCAGGGCTGTTATGTGGAGCTGTCCATTACAAGAAGAATTCTGTAAAATGAAAAGGTGACTTACATTATTCTTCCTCTTAAAAAGTATGCGCATTCTAAACAGTGCTTGGAAAAAATGTCATTGATCTCCTTATGACTGTGATCAAATTCTATACATTTTCTAAGAAACAGTATGAACCTATCTGATGTCCCACTAAAAATTTAATGTATGTGATACATATTTTAATGGAATATATGACTTTTCCATTTTCTGGTGTGATCATTCACTGTTTTGCAAAATTGATGGGGATCTCTGATTTGGCAACAGCTTCCACAGGTAACAGGACAAATACAAGGGATAGTCAAAACCCTTATCTTAAAGAAAAACATCTAGCATATTTTTAACCTTTGGTAACTAGAAAGTATTACTTGTATTTTGTCTTAAATCTAGCATTTCATCATTAGTTTGATAGTGCCTCTCTCTGTGTGACAAAATAGAATGTAAACACTCTTCTCCTTTCCTCAGTAGTATGTTAACAAATCCACACACTGGCTTGTACTTTATTAGAAATATGGGGAAGAGGAAAGTGGGATTTACCAGATGCAGAAAGAGAAAAATATTTATCTGCTTTCAACACTTGGATTAAATTATATCATGCTCTGTAAGTAGAATTATGTGGCTGTTCAGTTTTGTTCTAGAAGAGGTTCTATGATCCAAAAACTATAACATTTTCAGCGATCTAATAAAAGCCTCACTCAAATGCTGGTCACAAGAATATGCCTCTACAAAAGAAGTTGTAACTAATGAGTCCCTTTTCGCTTAGTTAAGAAAATAATTTCTATTTAAATATCTTTGAAATTTCAAGATCTGCATAAGCTATGGTTTAAAGCCTATGATATAATCTAAAAACTATCAAACATACAATCTTCCTAATGTGCCAGGACTTTGATTACATAAAATACTTTGTTGGTTCATGGTGAATATTCATAAATGGTATATATATGATAGGTATATGCACAGTATAAAACATCATTGTAAAAAAAAAACAAAAAAGCTCTATATCTATGGGAATTTTAAAAAACTTGAATAATTCCTTTCTATCTTTTTTTTTCTTTTTCCTGTTTTTAATTAGTGGCTTTTTTGGGCATATTAACTCAGTATAATTTCTGTTATGGTAATGTGTCTGTAGGATCATCAGTAGTTCCTCTACAATGAGAACTGGAAGATAGTCTATATTAGCTACCAGTTTACTTGAACATGTCCTGGAATATCCCTAGCCTTCAGTCAAACTCATTGAATTTCCCTCCTGTTTTGGATTGGGTAGAGGCAGCTGATAGGCCTGGAGTCATAGTCAATGGGGATCTGGTCAAAAGAGTCAATATCATCCAGAAAGTGAGTCAACTCATTTTAAAGCAGGCATCTACTTTTAGTCAGATGAATCACTCTCTAGACTCCATTGATGTACATACATTCAAGCTGGATGAGATGGATCCCACCCTTGCATTCCCTAGATATTTCTGCTCACGTGTTTGAGAGTGAATTGAAGCACTTCAAAAAGAAGTTTGTAGGGAGTTTGTCTCAGCCTTATTGAGTTAAGCCCAGTAGTTAGTGCACATGTCCTAGCCTTACTGAGTTAGCTGTAAATTACCAGCTTAGCATTGCTGGCTGTATATGTGGACTCTACTATACGTGAACTCTTCGTGGTCCATACGTGAGTCTCTGGTGCATTCAGCTTTTAAATGTGGTAAGTTCTTTTGGTGTTCTTACTAAAAACTGGCTCTGATAAAAGCCATATTTAAACTTTAGAAAGCTTGATTTTTAAATAGCTGCAGAACTTTTCAATTGTTGGCTGACAGATTCTAAAAAATCTTCCAAGTGTTGTAAGAGCTGTCCCAAATCCGTATCACATACAAATTCTGACTGAACGTCATTATAATGCATGCTAAATTTTGTCTGTGGATTTGTTTACTGACACGTGAATGGAGAAACAGCCTAATCTTATTGTTCTGGACCTCCAACCACCATGTCCTTTCTCAGGAACAAAGAGAAACATGGAAAGATTGGATTGAAGCTGCAAATTTGCTTTAGATAAAAGAGAGGAAAGATAAGTCTGATGGATCAACGTGCACAGGAAAAGGGGAAGTGACCCTGACCGTCTCATGTCTTTGGCTTATCCACGTTGTTTTCTCCAAACGCTGTGCCTCTTTTTAACCCCGTCTCCCACCTGAACTGGGTTGTTCGTCTAATGCCCGATTCTGTGTCTTCCATAACAGGTCACTGGCAGTTGGGGGAAAATGATGTAAGAACAGATAGCCCAGATTGGTGGCTGACAGTTTGTAGGTCCTTATAGCAACCACCAGCGCCACATTTCATCACAGACATGGTAGCCCTTAAAGGCTTTTAGCTTGCAGATTGGAAATGTGCCATGAGCATGCAGAGAGGATATGAGCAGATGTCTTCCACTGACTCTTGTTTGCTTTGCATGAATGAAGAATAGAGGAAGAAATTAGCAGCAGCATGAAATTTAAGGAATTGGTATTCTGTATTTTTTTGTTAATCATCTCTCAAGTAGCATGACATCTGGATAGGAACTACTTTTTCCTCCTGAGATGTCTCAACAGTCAGGTCATGATAGGGCTGCTTCCACGCCCACTTACTCCAAGGCTGAAATCCTTGAGACAGGTTATTTCTTCCTCTCCTCTGCATCCATCTGCGTAATTCTGGATGCCCTTTGCCTGGAGGAAGTCACGGCCCAGCTCAAGGTGCAGAGGCTTCCTTAATAGCATGGGAGGAGAAGTGGGAGTGGATTTCACTCAGAAACCTCTGATCAGGAAGCTGCCTGAGCAAGCTGGTGGGGAATGGCTGCATTCCAGGGGAGTTTCCCAATTGCTTCACCACTGGGGGAGCATATCCCGGCCATTCTTCAGCTGCCTTTGCCCAAGCACTTGACCAAGGGGTTGTGCTTGAAGGCTATTTGTCCATTTGGCCCTGCAGATGAGGCAGGGAGAGAGCTTCCTGTTGTGGGAATCTCATTCAGGCTTAAGAGGTGAGCTACCAGATTTCAAGCTCTGTTAAAATAATAAGGCCAGGATTCCTTGCCTTGTGGCAAAACTATATGTTCATAGGAATGTAAGTATTCTAGTACCAACAGATGCCTCAAGGGAGATGGTGAAGTTCTGCAGTGCCTTTGAACCTTCCAAGAGCTGGTGCCAGATAACAAAAATGTCTGGTATCTCTGCGTTGTGCCCAAAATAACAGGTTAAGCTAGGATTTATGCTTGCAGGGATATTTTTTCACTGTGTGAATTCAGTAATCTGGTTTTGCACCTGTAAGAAGCTGATGTGCTACTTGTCTCTTCCTTGGCCTTTAACTAATTGCAGTTTGAACAATGTTGTACAATGTCCTTAACATGGGCTTTATGATAAGTACACATTACATCCTGTTTACATGGTGACATCCAGTAAAGCATAATTATTGATGATTTGTCCCACATTTTGTTTAATTGTATTACAGGAGAAAAGTCTCAATATATTTAAAGATTATTTCTTTAAACAGTTTGTTACTGTGATTTAAGCAAAACTTAATGGGTTCTTTGTCCACAATCTTGTCATCTTTAGAAATTTTTCCCATTCCAAGAAATAGATTTGAAAGCTGGAAAAAAAATGGCAGGGAATGTGAGTTTGCATCTTCTTTGCTGACTGTCAACCTATATTCTTGTGGAATTAAGTTTATGAAGATTGCAGTTCTCTTACACAAAGTAAATAATTTTATAGGAGAACCTGTTATATACATAGAAAAAGAAGGCATGCAAAGTACCAGTGTTTGAAAAGTCAACTTCAAATAGGAGAAGTGTCATTGATTTTAAATAGTGTAGCTACCGATAGTATGTCCATCTTCAAATCAAGATGCCAAACATAAATTATGCAGGTATTACTGAAAGAACATCTGTGGTGTTTCTTAGCTGTGAGACCAAAGTAGATAACCCAGAAGTTTCTTTTAGCTCTAGAGACTTTGACTACATGTCCAACCAAGAGCTATTAAAAGGAGAAAAGTCTCATAGCAAACAAGCTCTGCCTTGTGCTCTATGTGGAGACCACATTTCTGCTAGCTGGACCTGATGGAATAACTAACAACATTAGGCTACTGTTCTCACGTGGCCAGCTTCAGTTTTGGGTGCATATTCTAACAACGGATAAATCTTGGGGCTGAGATGACTTTTCTACCTTTTCCCACCAACTGTGTGTTCATCTGCCTCATCCTTCCCAACTTGTGCCAGTCTGCTGTAATCCCAGTCCCTGGGTCCCATTCCCATGCTCCTCAATTAGCCAATCCTAATTTAATTTATCAGGTTGTTCATCTGAGCCCTAATCTTTTTGATTAGTAAAACCTTGTCTTAGGAGCTCAAGGCTCCAGCCTTCTTGTCAATCACTTCCAATTCCTCAGGTCACATCCCAGTCCTTATCTGTGTTATAACCTAGCCAAATCAAGCTGATTTTCTCTTTGCTGCCTACCCTATCTATCTCTTTCCGCCTCCTCCATCCTCCAGCCTGTCTTAGCAGCCTTGTCTCCAGTCTTACCCCAGCTTATTTGTCAGGTCAGTTACTACTTACTTACTCTGTTGAAAATCTCATGAGATTTTATGCCTCTCCCATTTTGTCTCCTTTCCCCTACCCTTCGCTGGTCACATTATGTACTGTACTTTAAGTGTCTAAGTCTGCTAAAGAAAGAAAGGGAGGCCATGTTAAATGCCTGATGTTGGATAGTTGATGGTAGAAATAGTCTCCAGTGTTCCTGTATAATCACTAGAGAAAAAGCAGACTTCTTTGAAGAGGTGGTTCATAATAACAAAGGCAGCTACTTGAAGTAGAGAGTGGACAGTGTGGATACCGCTTAGAATGAGTTATCAGAGTAACTATAAGCAAATATGACACTTCTTCAATAGACTGAGGCAATTCCTTAAGGCTGGTGCACTGCTGAAGTTTTATTGGCATTGTTCCTGAAATCTCCAGTATTCTACTTAACCTGAAATACCAGACAAATGCATCTATCAAATAGTGACTGTAGAAAATGTTGTCTGCTGGAGAAGTTTTTCAAATTAATGAAAGCAAATACCTCTACCCTCTTACTTATTTGTGACCGAAATCCTGGAGTCACAATCACAACTGTTTGCAGTGGAATTGGAATCATCGTTGGTGATATAAGTAGAGGTCCTCCAGGAATGAATAAATAAATTGACCTTGTGTCTCGCATAACAAAAATCCTACGTAATCCTTGAGTGACTCCACCTAAATACAATAGAATTTAGTTCTAGATTCACTGTAAGAACTAAATAAGTGACAGTGTGTCAAATGTCAGGATCCAGGTCTCAGAGAAGAACTGTTAAATGACAGAGGACAGAGAAGAAGAAAGGGAGTAGACATGTTATCACTTGCATGGCTCATTTAAAACTTTAATATGGTTTAATTAAGCAGGAGATCTAAAATCAATATATCAAGATACTATGTAATAAGGCATTGTTTATATAGCTCACAACAGTAGTAAGGAAACTATTTAGCCTGGTGTCTCAAAGAAGTAAGGCTTCTGAAATCATGCTGTTCACCTGTCTGTATCAGCCCACCCCCTGAAAATAGCATTTGGCCAGTTTCAACAATGCACCACAAGTAGAGGTTCTCACAGCCACTAAATTTCTAGAGGTTGTGCAGAATAGCTGGTTAGGTGGGCTTGTGCTGGGAGCTGTTTTGTCAGCGCTAACAGAACTAGCTGTAAAATCACAGCCTAATGCTGAATCAGCTGCCAAAAACTGCCCCAGCTGCGCTTGGCCCAGCCACTGTCTCCTCCTACTTCATCTTACCCCATCTACTCCAGTTGTCATCCAGAGGCTCATACCTGGGCAGCTTCCCTGCTCTTGTTCTCATGAGTTTGGAAATATGCTCTTATAGGCAGATAAACACCACTGAGGGAAAGGCTTCATATGAGTTTCTCTCTTACTGGACACCAAAAATTTCATATAAATAGTATGATGCAAGAAAACTTGAATCAGAGTTTGTGCTACCTTAGATGTTCAGTCAGTCAGGCTTAAGACACAAATCCAAAAGGAAAACAAGTTTTCTAAGATTGATTTTCACTGAATTGTGTTTTAATTAATCTAACTTTCAACTTCGGTTTCCAGCAGGACAGTTACTACTACTAGAATGACAGCTTTGCTGTCCTTCTCCTAGGAGAGGATCGGTTTCATTATTTAAATAATCAGATGAAATCTGGGAATAACAAATCTTAATTTGATACTGAATCAGAATACCATGTCCAGTTTTAGACACCAGACTTCAAGAAAGAAGAGAATCAGCTGGAGACAGTCCAGAGGAGGGTGACAAGAAAGATCAGAAGTGAATAAATTATAACCTAAAAGAAAAAATTGAATAAATTATGTTAGTTTAGTCTGACACAGAAAAGATAGAGCGAAGACATTATAACACAAGAGGTTACTCCAAGGAGGAAGAGAACAATCTATTTCCCTTGCCTATGTTTGATAGAACAAGAAGTAATAGGCTTAAATTACAGCAAGGAAGATTTATTTTAGAAATTACAGAAAACTTTAATGGTGAGGATAGGGAATAGATTGCTTGGCAAGCTTTTGGAATTTCCATCTCCATTGGAGATCTGTAAAATCAGAGTACTTGAGTAGCTGCTTCCTGCAGGCAGGAGGATGGATTAGGTGTGTTCTAGAAGTCCCTTCTGCTTCTACTGTATATTTTACTCTAGTGGTGGAACTGTAGTTTAAAAGATAGGTTTCACGTGCTCTCCTTACGTGATCTCATCCTTGTCTTCAAGCAGTGATAAAATCCTTCTGTAGAAAAGAGAGTAAACAATGATATTACTCCAGTGATCTTGTAATGAAAAATGGAAATACATCTTGGAATAAAGTACTTTTTGATATACCTTCATTTAGATAATTGCACAGAAGTACTTGGAAAGTTGCCTGTAATAGGGGAAAAACATATAATGTGATAAAATTCATTTGTTTAAAATTACTTTTTCATCACCTGTTACTGTTGTACTGAATGATATCACCATAGGTCATTCATGTGGGAACTTCAGAAATCAATTGAATAGAATTGCTCTAATTGTATTCAGAATACTAAATATAGTTTTAGATTTCTATATTATCATTCCTTCTATTCTAAAGATTTCATTTAACTGGAAATATTAGAAGTAGCACTTTAGTTCTCAAAAATTGTATGTATCATATGAAATCCATTAAAGAACTAAAAGGATAAAGTAAAGCACAGACATATCAGAGATAACTTTAAAAATGCCTATTACTGTCTTTGTGGTTGAGTCCTCAGAATAAAATGGTTCAGCTGAGGAGGCTGACTGTGGACTTCTAAATCACAATTGTCAAACACTTGCTCCTGACAGAGTTTTGAATCTATTTGTTTAATTCTGGACAGTCTTTGTTTTTTCACAGTTTGCGTTATAACTTGAATGCAGTTTGTTTGCATTGCCTATGATATGACCGGGGCGTAGCACTTCTACTGCAGAATGCCACAGAAATTTGACTCAGCTGTTCTATTGCTCGAATATTTGATTTTTAAATAGTTTACTCTGTTCAATTGTGGAAAGTCTTCTTGGAGCAAAACCAGAACCAGAGAAATTACTTTAAATTCAGGGCAGCAATGCCCAACTCAAGGCACCTTGGCGGCTACCTGGATCCTCTTTGCCCTTAGCTGCGTAGAATGGTAAAGCCACTTATTCAATGAACGGGAAACTGAACCAAAGCCTTGGGAGCCTTCACCAAAGTGTGAATGTTGGATTTGGATACCTATGCTCCTGCAGATATACAGGCCCTATAGATTTCAGCACAGGGTAGAGTTACCTGAAGTTAACTTTAAATAAAATTGGTCAGCTATTGGAAGGAATCTGGCCTCAGTAATAGGCAGCTCTGTCCATAAAGGTTATTGGCGAGATGCTCTGCCTTCTCAAAACCATGTAGCTTCTACTGTTTGAAGTTGATTCCTTAAAGCAAGCTCAATAGGATCTTCCCATTGGTATTTTTCAAACTGTGACCCACAGCACATTCCTGGAACATGTTAAAACACTGAGTGTTAACAAAACAGAAGTTCGCGGTTGTCCATAAAGAAAGGATAAACAGTGACCCAGCCCACTGGGAATGTCTACACCATTCAGCAACTTGTTGACATGCTTAAATTCCTCATGGCTCTAACTCTTAAGAATATGAAAACACATTAAAATGAAACCAAGTTTAATAAATAGTCAAATTTTTAATTGAGAAGCTCAAAAGGAAATAGATAGTTGGAAGAACCAAGAATCTTCGCAGATTTTTGTTGTATTTTTAAAACCAGCACCTCTATCTGGGCATTCATATTCTTTAATGGAGATCAGGCACATGTTCAAAGTGGTTTTACAGGTACGTTTCCTTACATTCAATAGACACGATGGATTTTAAACAGTTTCATAGCAACGGATGGTTCGTGATGGCCATTAACCTAGATAAGTGAGTATCAGTTTGGCACATTTTTAATGGTCCATAATGGTCTGTGGGTAAAAAATTCTTTCTCTTCATCTGTTTCTAAGAGATGGTTTTTTGTTTTGGTGGTGTTTTTTTTTTTCCCCTAGGCTTTGTTTTACAGAGCAGGTTGATGTGGAAAAAAAAATTCATACCCAAGAGCTTTATGATGAGAGCGTTTACCACAAAAAAGATTTATGTTTCTCTGGAATGTAATAGCCATAGTATATCCTAGCAGGTAATAAAAACTTTTAAAATTTGAATATATACTTGGACAGCAACTAAACAGACATTCCTAAAAAGTAGAGATTTTTAAATGAGTGTTGCTATACCTGTTGGAATTCAGAAGGGTAGTTCCACATTCTTATTATTAAATTCCTTTATGCTGCTGGCGCATGTCATATCTCTTCTGCAAGACAAAATACTGCTAATGCCGTGGCAGAGGAGGAAATCGCTGGGATGTGAGGATTGGTGCTGGGGTGCTGTGTCCCCCCAGAGCCGCGGGTGTCCCGGCACTGGAGCGGCTGCGTCAGCAGAGACTCCTGCTGGAGGCGCGGCGCTTGCTGTGGGAGGAAAGCGGTACATCTCGGAGGAAATTACACCACCTCTCAGAATGGCAGAAGTTTGGCATTAAGTGCCTCACACCCCCCACTCACATAGACGGTTGTGTCAGCACGGTATGTACGCTAGGGCTCGTGATTTACCTACCCCGCACGTGTGCCGTCAGTGATGTAGCTATGGAGGAAGGCTTTTGCAGCGCATACGTGGGCTTAATTCCATCCCTGAGACTCTACTAGAGTTTACTATATAGTAACACAAAACTGTGCTTTAAAAATACTGTTTTAATATACTGTGGTGTGCTACATGGTATCTCAGACTGATTATATGTGATACATATTTGCATGAACCTTAATGAGACTTAGAAAAGTAAGAGGCAAATTTTAGAGAAAATTGGATTAAATGGCTTAATTCTCCATAGTTAAAGATTTTAAATTTTAATCAAGACTTGAGTCTGATACTCATAACTCTTAGACTGGATGTTTAAAGTGCCTAAAATTTAAAACCAAATACTTAGAATCCAATGTGCACTATCACCAGTGTATTTGTCTGGCAGTAATGCCTAGAAGTATGAATATTAAAATGACAAATTTCAAAAGCCAGCAAAGGCCTTTCCCAAAACTCTGAGCTGTGTTTTGTTGCTTGTTTTTGCCTGGCTGTCATTAGGGTGCTACCCTGCGCTGCTGCAAACCCAGTCTCCCCTGTGCAAAGTTCTGTAGGACACCTGTAATGAGCTGTATTAGTGCTGTTTATATTCCCAGTGATGGGGCAATGTAATACCAATCCTGGTCTTGCTTAATGCGTAGGACGCGCAGAAGAATGTTTCATTCTCTGTTATCTGCCTGAAATGCAATCTTTACAGATAAAAACATGAAAGAGGTGGTTTGGATTCTGGTCTGTTATTCCCCATGCTTGCGGTCACAATGCCTCCTCACCTCAGGAGCATTCAGGACTTCATAAATATTATGAAGTTTGTGGATTTAGAAGTTTCCTTCCGTTTTCGGTTTCTTTTCCACCAATGTCCCACAGTTCAGAAGGACTTTGTGTTAGAGTGAACAGATCATTTATGAGCGGTGGAACTGGTGAGTCCCAGACACTTTCAGGTAGTTCCTGTCACCCTTCTAAGCTCCTTCTCACACAGGGTTCATCTCACAGCTATTTCACGGAATCACGGAATTGTTGGAGGTGGAAGGGACCTCTGGAGATCATCTAGTCCAACTCCCCTGCCAATGCAGGATTGCCTGTAGCGCATTACCCAGGACTGCATGCAGGAGGGTCTTGAAAATCTCCAGAGAAGGGGACTCCACGACCTCCCTGGGCAGCCTGTTCCAGTGCTCTGTCACCCTCACCGTAAAGAAGTTCTTCCTCATATTTGAATGGAACTTCCTATGTTCCAGCTTGAGCCCGTTGCCCCTCATCCTCTCACTGGCAACCACTGAAAAGAGTCCGGCTGCATCCTCCCTCAAACCGCCCTTTAGATACTTATAAGCATTAATAAGGTCTCCCCTCAGCCTTCTCTTCTCCAGGTGAAAGGGTCCCGGCTCTNAGGGCACATTGCTGGCTCGTGGATCATTTACTATCCACCAGGACCCTCAGATCCTTTCCCTAAGAACTGCTTTCCAGCAGGTCCACCCCTAACCTATATTGCTGCCTGGGGTTCTTCCTCCCCAGGTGCAGGACCCTATACTTGCCCTTGTTGAAACTCATTAGGTTCTTCTCTGCCCAGCCTGTCCAGGTCACGCTGGATGGCAGCACAGCCCTCTGGAGTGTCAGCCAGCCCTCCCAGTTTGGTATCATCAGCAAACTTGCTGAGGATACACTCTGTCCCCTCGTCCAGGTCATTGATGAATATGTTGACCAGGACTGGGCCAAGTATTGACCCCTGCAGGGCACCGATGGTTACAGGCCTCCAACTTGACCCTGCTCCATTAATCACAACCCTCTGAGTTCTGTCACACAACCAGCTCTCAGTCCACCTCATTGCCCCCTCATCTAGTCCACACTTCCTCACTTTCCTAATGAGGATGTTATGGGAGACAGTGTCAAAAGCCTTGCTGAAGTCAAGGTAGATGACATCTGCTGCTCTCCCCTCATCCAGCCATCTAGTTACAATTTTTCATATCGAGTATCTTCTCACACACAGATTTATCTGCTTGTCTGGAAGTGCATGTGTGTGTGCAGCCATGTCTGGCCAGCATTAATTCATTATTTCTGTCTTCTACTTACTGGTCATGATCCAAACCTGTTCATACCACACAGCACACTCTGATAGTCGCCACCATGTACATGAAAATGAGCTGGGCTTTTAAGAAGCCTATCCGTAGTAGACATTTTGTTGGTTGTTTTGAGGTGATGAGGGATTGTCTTGGCCTAGTGAAAGCTGTTTGTATTTGTTAATTGGAAAGAAGACAATAAAACCTTCTAAAAGTTAGTTTGTTTGGGTCATATATCTACAGAGTATCGCAAGAATACTTTGGTGACTAAGAGTAAGAAACTTCTGGTAAGACATTTTTGAAGTTATGCAGTTTTGACTACAATTTTAGTAACCTTAATGAAGTCATCATAATCCTAAATTAATGTAATAAATTTGTTGTGACCTTAAGACATTACTAATATAGAATTATGTAAAAATAAATGAATTTATGTTTGACTAATGAAATAAGATATTCTGTAAGTGCTGTGGAATACACAAGTATATAAGCTAAACAGTTACAGTTTCGGTAAGCTTTCAGACCTTTTCCCAAGATGACACCTTTAGTTTTTGTTGTCCTGTCAGGGTAAAGATGCTGTGTTTATAAGGGGGATAAGAAACCTCTAGAAATGCCTTGCTTTCAGTCTACTTTTGGAGTTATTTTTAGTATGGCTAGTTACACATGAGACTAGGAAGGTAGTAAGTGTCCATTCAACTTCATCCAATCTCACTTGAATTTGTTGGTCAAAAGTCTTTTTTATCTCCAGGACTTCCACTATTCTGCTAGATTTGGTTGAAATTGTCCAAGAAGTTGAAAAATTACCAGGGAAAGTGCAGTAATAGTTGAGTGAATGCATAATGAGCCTGCATAAACCTCATTTCCTTAGGACATTATACAACAAAGTGAACAGTCTGCTGGGTTGGGGCATCTTCAATATTTAGCAGTATAGATGTTTTGTTTCAGTTGTTAATCTTACTGCCAGTTTGTGGAGGAAAAAATTCAGTTTGCTTAACAGAAAAAATACTAATCAGTCTTCATCACGCTTGGCTTTTTCTCTGGAAAACATGTAAGAGTTAAACTAAATGTATTCTACCTCGAGTTAGCTGTAGTTAGCATTTCTGATCAGAACATCCAGTTCTTTCTTCTCTCCTTCCTTTTAAAATTATGTTTTTATTTCAACGGTACTTTGTACCAGCAGGCAAAGCTGCTGTTACACTCTACCCAGCTGTGAAATCAATATGATTTTCATTACAAAGATAACAGAAACTCTCTTAGAAAGACCGTGAATTGCCAAAGGTCAAATAACAGTCAGTGGCAGAGCTTAGAATTTAGATGTCCTAATTAAAAAATCTCGTGGTATAAATATATTAATGAAATGCACCCTGAGAAATGTTTGCATTTAAGATGGCAACAATTTTAAACCATTACATTGTTTCTTTAATTACTGTAGTTCATGTAAGTCACATCAAAATGTGACGGATTCTTTCTCTGGTTTATGACCGTTTCTTATAAAATAGGTATTAGCTCTTCTTTCTTTTTTTAATTCACAATTATTTGAGCATGATTAGATTAGAAAGTGTAACAGTCACAGAAGAGAGAACATATCCGGTAAGATTTCTCTCATACTGGACTCTAAAAATCACGCATAAACTGAATGAATGGGTGCATCAGTTATTTCTGTGATGTATGAGTTCATTAACAACAAGAGGAAGTGCACAGTCAAACTGAAAGCAGCACTTGAGTTTTTCAGCCAGAGCAGCCAGTTCTATTTAAATTAAAATCAGCATTGTACAATAAATGTTATTACTCTTCTCAAGATCATCCTTTACCTCTTCTTATTAAACCTTAATTTTTCCAGCAGTTGTTACATCTGCCTTATTATGGATGGAAATAACAGGAAATAAATTATTATCTTTACTTGTATTTATTTGCTATCCCTCTATTTTTCCTTAAATTCTGTCTTTTCCACCCCATATGCTAAACCAGTAAACTCAGATTGCCAGACATTGTGGCTGTTATTAGAAAAAGTTCTTCACCTTACAGCTGAAGGGTTTTTATGTTATTGTGCTCCCTCTGCTGGATAGTGCCTATTAATTTTTTATCCCCTGAGCTGTGCTAATATCTGTGTTCTATAAACAAGCAATCACAGTGCCTTAATGAAAAAGGTATAAAAAGTGGGAACGCCTCATTTTGGTCTCAGATGACATGGCAGGTGACAGTTGTTGCAAGGTGACAGAAAAATCCTGTTGCCTGGCAGCTCAGAGCAACCAAAAGCCTTTGGTGGACATTTGAGGAACAATTATTTACGACCTCTTGAACACAAACAGATGGACACTAAATAACCTTCTTTCTTTTGTACAACTTGGGGAGGATGATGTTGATTCTCGTACTCTGGCAAGTACAACAGTATCCTCAGATGTCCCCGTGATGTTTTTACTGTCTCAATCTTGGTGGCGTGGTTCTCATAACTGGCCCCATCCTTTGTTGAATCTTACAGAGCGGCCACTGGGCCAGCGTTTGCTCAGTGGAGAAAGCACACATGCTCTGGTGCTCAGCGCCAGCCCCACGGTGAGGCAGGCCACGGCTCAGTCCTTTCCCCTCTCCGCTGCAGCGAGGTGAAAAGGAGGAAGAACGATACTCCAGTTTTGTTTCTAAAAGTTATTTCGGTCTTCGTGGCCTTTAACTTCATGGGGTGTTCTGCTCTCCTGCTCACCTTTCTCCCACTGCTGTCACACAGTGAACCTGGCTTCATCCTGCTGTCTTTCCTTCCTTCCCTGGGGGATGTGGCTGGTCTGTGTTCCTCCAGCATAGCTGATCCCATCCCACAGCTCTCTCTCGGGTGGCCCTGGAGCCTCCTGACCCAGTGGGGCCACCCAGGCCACCCCAATGGGACACTGCCCTCACCGGCCAGCCCCCGTGTCCCACAACCTCCCAGCTCTTCTCTCTGTGCTGGCTGACCCAGTCGGTCCTATGGAGTCCTATAGGGAATGGAAACTCAAGGTCCGCTTCAGTTGCAGTTGATTTGCCCGTCTGAGCTGCTTCTTCCTGGATCTTGTGCCACGGTTTTGCCAGGGGAGCTGGATACCTTTGCACTTTCCTTCAAATGTAATATGTGGTGTTATAAAAGCTGCTGTATATTAGTGACATTGAACTGGGAGTTATTTTTCAACTTGGCTTGGCTGCACTTACAGATTAGCACTCCCATATTTCAATATAGATCAGACTGGTAGCATATTCCTGAAAAGAAATAAAAAAATTACCAATAGTTGGGGGCAATAATTTATTTTATAAAAGCAGTAAGTATTTGACTTCTGGTTTAACTAGGAGACTCAATTTGGGAAAAGAATTTATGAACAAATTCTAGTTAAGAATTTTTTTCTGCAGTCAGTTTGAAGTTTCAATATCTAGATATATAAAATAATATCCAAAGTCTTTGATTCTCCCAAACAGTCCTACGGTGAAGTATCAGCATAGTTATCTTCTTTATGACTCCCTCTAATAAACAAAAGCTACCTTCATGTGCGTTTATGTTTTCTTTTCCAAAGAGGTTGCTTTTTTAAACCATTTCTAAAAGAACAAACTGGTTAAAAGAGTAAATATCCACATCCTAAAACCTTCAGTTCTTCCCATTCAGACAAAATGTATAAAAGCATGTGCTGTTGAACAAATATTCTACCTTGATTTAGTGGGGCCTAGACAAAATCAGTGTCACCGTTTGAAGGACAGCTTGTCCTGGGGTGAATCCCCTCCATCGAGCCAAGTCGGGGCAGTGAGGGTCCTGCTGACGCTGGGGCTGGGCTGGGGCAGCCGGGAAGGACTTCTGCAGAAGGGACCCTCGGTGGAGGACCTTCCAGGTTCGGGCTGAAAATCATTTGCCTCAGATGCCTATTGAGTTATAGCAACTCAAACACTTGACAGGGCTTGTCTCAGCAAGAGCACACACCATATGCTTTGGGAACATTCCCAAGCAGAATATTACCCTCCTAGCACCCCAGCAAGCTCATTAATGCTCCCGTTATCCCGTTCAGTGGGACTAATCCAGCAGCCCCTGAAGTCGGTGAGGAGATTCAAGTTGACTTTAGAATGCTTTGAATAAAACCTTAGGTGAAGTTTGCATAATTTAAGTCACACTGGTGGAATTATTTTCTAAGGTTATAAGTGTTGGTTTATTTGCCAGTTTCTTTATTTCAAGTTACCTGTTTTTCTCCCTCTCACGAAGAGCAGTGATGTGAAATGGAAAAAAGAATGTTTTTATAGCAGGATTTGAATTTGTGTACGTTACTGCTATTTTTCTCAGTTTTTCCAGAGAAGGACTGGGATGATCTTCCATTGGCATTTCATATAATACTAATTCAAATGCAAATTTATATGTTGATCAGGTATTTTCTCCAAATATGTGATCAGATGATGGGAAAAATTGCGAAAATTTTCTAGTTGATGTGGATAAAGAAAATGTCAGATTAAGCTGTGGTAGTTCTCAGTCAATTCTGGTCATCTTTTATTGCTTTCTGGTCGTACAACAAATTTAATAGAAAAAATAATCCTTTGCAAAGTAACTTATTATATGTAAGAGAAGAAGAATTGGGCTTTGCCAAAAAGAAACCCCCCTCAAATCCCAATATTTTTCCAGGCTGTATTTCTTTATATGCTGGGAAAGTTTCTTTTCACTCCCATTCATTTTAACAGCAGATTTTAATTTTTCTTTTTGAAAAAAAAAAAAAAAAAGAAGAAAAAGAATAGGATGTGTGGGGAGTGAGCAAGAATGAAGCTACAAACTAAACAGACAAAAGATACTGTTTCAAATAAGTATATTTATGGTAGTGGGAGGGAAACTTAGACCAAACAAGAAGAAAAGAATGGAGAGGATCTACTCTGGATTCCACTGATGTGGTAAAAGCTGTTATTACAGTATCCGGCTTTTTGAATTAAATATTGATAGAAATAAATGAATAAAAGACTGAGTAAACTGAAATGTGTGCTCTGCCTTCCTAAAGCTTTTTTTCAGCCTCAGGAGTACCAGCATCAACACCCTCTTATACAATTAATAGTATTAAATAATGACATCAGCTGACAGGAAATAAGAAAGTTCCTATGGCAACTAAAAATAAGCACAGGAGGAAAAACGCATCAAATGCTGTCAGCAGACAGCATAAAAGGCGTCTGTATGTAGATAATAGAACAAGGGCATACACAAAAATCCTACTTGTAAACATATGCGTTTCGATAGCTTTTACTGGTAATTTTTTCTGGTTTTTTTTTTTTTTTT
This sequence comes from Arenaria interpres, assembly GCA_013399435.1. Lineage (NCBI taxonomy): Eukaryota > Metazoa > Chordata > Aves > Charadriiformes > Scolopacidae > Arenaria > Arenaria interpres. The sequence continues at coordinate 35,451 of VXAK01015965.1, forward strand.
TTTCCCCTGAAATGGGAATGCAATCCCTTGGTTGCAGCAGCTACTTACCAATATCTCAAACTGGTTTGCCGCAAGAGGCACCTGGTTTATGGTCTGTGAAACACAGGGACAGAGCCTGGCATCTTCAGGAGAGCAGATGTATCCCCTCGGATTTGTACACTGCTTAGAAAGCCTTTGGGTGCTTCAAACCTCGTGCATGTCTGCCACTTTCTCTCAGGGTTACTCTTTGGTCCCTGCTTACAAAATGTTTGAGAAAAGTTTTCAGTAGAAGCAGAAGTGCAAACTGGCTGGTAGAAATGGGACTTGTGGAAGAAATAGGGCTGTACACATCGTGTAGACGCTTCTTCCAAGTGCAACTGTGTTCATTTAAAGTTATACTGAGTTTGAGAAGGTGTAGATGATAAAATCCCTGGTGGAGGGGTAACCTGAGTGTGCAGCTGCACCGCTGAGGCTACAGCTGAGCCATGTGTGAGCTGCTCCTTTTATCTCAGTGGGAGAACTAGTTTTGATGACAACTTAACTCTTGAAATTCTTGGGTTATCTGCTTTTCCTACCTATCTGATCTTCCTACCTTCACCTCTCTCATAAAAAGCAGACCCAATGTCCCCTCCTTCCCCCACCAGACCTGTGCAGGGCAGAGAGGACTGCTCCATTTCCCCTTCGCTCTCCATGCTCTGAAGTTGTTGCCCCTGCAGACCCATCTGGGTTACCCCTTCTGATACACAGATGTTGCTGTTTTCATAGTAAAACTCCAACTGAGCAATGCTGCATCTCCACACAGGACCGTGCCAGGGTGGTTCTGCTCGCCAGGTCTCGGTGGGGAGACAAACCCGCTGTCGGTGTCTTGGCCAGCTCAGGAAATTTGGTTTCTGAGCAGGAGAACAGTCAGCTCTGCAGATAGCAATGTACTTCTCCCCGGTTAATTCTGTGCCGTTAAGTGATAAAAATGAGTTTATTAATTATGTCAGCTATGACATTATGAGGTGGTGTGGGAAAATGCTAAAGCAGGACCAAAAGCAAGGGCTCAGAGAAGTGTGGTTGGACTGCACTGATGCCAGTAGAGGCTTTTGTCTTTACTCAGGACTTTTGTAATTTCTAATTTTTTATGTGTCTGTGCTGATTGCTGACCCAAATTTTGAATTCACCACTCCAATCATAAAAGGCAACTCCATTGTTCCAAGGACGCCTTCATTGTCAATCTTAACACTACACAACTGGGAGGACCTCCTGGGGCAAGAAGTCCACTCCTCAGCTGTGGTAGGCAACTATATCATATAGTTGCTCCCATAAAATTAATTTGGATGTGTTCATGTAGAAATATATATCTATTTATATATCCTTCTCAGTCCTGTTGTGCCATGCTTATATGATACTGTATTGCAGATGTAACCCATCATTATGTGACTCAGGCTGCAAGTCAACACATGCAACCACAGGCATGGGGAGTATGGAGAGATACCAGGAACTGATACCATTATAGCTTACTCTGCAGTTTGGGTATGTACAGGCTGTTGTGAACAATACCCTGCCCCTGTGTGGACTGTACTTGCGCTGCCTGCAAGTAACCACACGCACAGCTCCTGAGAAATTTAGGAACTGATCATTAGGTAGTCCAGAGCAAAACATCAGAAACTAGGTGATAGAGTCACTCCAAGAGAACCGCTTTCACAAACTGGCTGACAGGAACAAGCGTAAACATGTTGTGTTTTGCTCTGACATAATTAGCACAGCAAAGAAATTAGCTGTCTTCTGATTGAGTAAAGGTGTACGCTACACATAAGTACTCCAGCAAACAAAATGCTGCTGAAATTATCTGAACCAGGATGTCACTGTAAAGGGAAATTGCACATTATATTGTAACAGAAATGCAGGGGATGGCAGCTGAGTATTGGCAATTACCTCCGGATCCATAAGAAACTCATTCTCATTCGTGTCTTGGCTACCGGAGCAGAGCAGCCTGCGTCCCTGGGAGCTGCAGGTCTTGCGTTAGGGAACATTTGGTGTCGGTGCTGCCAGTTCCCGGTAGAGGTGTTGGGCAGGTACAGCCCGGAGCAGGAGGGGAGGCGGATGGTACAGCTTGTTCTGTCCTTCCCTCTGCCTGTGAGTGCCCTGCGCTCTTCAACAGCTAGAGGAACGTATTGACCACTTCCCTGGTGCTGCTACAGAGCTGGGTAATTACAGTGATTACAACGATTAGATTGCAATGAAGTTTTTTCCTGTTCTGCTTGTGAAATGCTGCAGCTCATCTCGCCTTTTATTCACGGCAGATGGTAGATTTGCAGACTGTCTGAATGGGTGCTGCAGGAGTAATCCTCTTTCGCCACCCCCCCACCCCAGGGCTGGGTTATATTCTTTGCCTTGTGTGAGGTAGCAGGGCAGTAAAATAGACAGCGTGTTTACTTTGTGCGAGTCAGACTTGACATTTAATTTACCTTCTCATATTCAATAACGTTCTCTGATAACTGAGTTGAAAAAAACAACAACCAATGACAAGCAAACAGAGCGTCAGCGACCTCAAAATTTTTGTTTCTTGAGTGAACAGATATTCTTGATTTGTTGGAGAATCTGAAGTATTAGGAAAGAAATAGAAGGAAGTAAATGTATGAATGCAATGTTTGTATTAAACAAGCTCTAAAGAAGACATTGCGATTGAAAAGTTTAGGTTGGGGTTCGTTTTGGTTTTGTTGGGTTTTTTTCTCCCCAATGCATTTTTTAAAGTAAAAAATGGCAATGTATCTCTTAAAAAGTGAGATTAGTTGTAACACAAAATGAACTAAGGCATTTTACCCAACACCTGTAAGACCTGTGCTAAAGCCTGCTTTTAGTGCTTCAGAAGTTGGTTGCTGAAATGCTGACTGCTCAAAATGCCAAAATTTATGGAGGTTTAGATTTTAAAAATCTCTGCAAAGCACAAAAACCAGTTTTCATTTGAAAAATGTGCTTCAAACAATGCAAATGCTCAAAGAATTTCAGAAGTCTTGTTTATGGAAAGGATAAATGAAAGGTCATTCTTCTCTCCTGTGACATTTGTCATCTCTTGCTCTAATAAAGTCCAGCTCCATCGAAGCTGGTGAACTTTTTGACAGAAGTATTTGGCTTACCTACTCTGATGCCAAAATTTCTCCTCTAGCAAGAGCGACAACTTTTTCGGCAAGTGTGACTCACTCAGATTAGTCGATCCAGCAGTGGCCACCGGGTAGACCCAGAAGCTGAGAGGGAGCCTGTGTTGTTCATCACTATTTCACTGAAGTCAGTTGTTGAAACTGTATGTCTGGTGTAGGAGGGAGGAGGCAGAGGCTCCCTCTGTGAGAAACCTCCCACACAGGGTCTGCAGCTCCGGTAACTCCTGTTGATCAACTACGTGAAAAAACTCCTAAAAGAGAAACACTTTTCAGCTGGAGTGAAGAAGTGAAAATGGGAAAAAGCAAGAGAAAACAGGAATGCCTTTGCAATATTAATGTGTAGTGTAATGGATTTTTCCTTTTTACAGCGACTGGTGTTCTACTCAGAACTTTATGATAACAGATCTCGTGTTCAGTGGATCGCTTGCAGATTATGGTCGACAACTCTCTTTGCTTCACTGATCAATATTTCAACAAATATATATACAATAAAGTTACATTGGATGCCTGTGGATAGTGTACTTGGAATAAAACACTTTACGGTGACTTTCTAAGCGCTCAGAACAAAAACTTCAGAAAGAAAATAAAATTGGACAGTGTATGTACAACAAGTCAGTCTATCTCTGTATGGGATACCTCCCAGAAACTGAAGGAAATTCTGAAATCAGTGGGTCAAATGGTCTGTTGGCATAGCTGTCCTATTCTGTTGGAGAGAGCTTTTCTCATTAAAAACAAATGTAAAATTTCGCATGAAGCTGTTTCTCAGCTAATTTAGAGCAGGCTCTTTCATGTGCTTATTCCTAAGGGATGCAAAACACTCTTGGCTACTATTGAAATGAAAGATGAAATTGTTTAGTACCTTGCAGGACTGGGCCACCAGTAATCAAGGCTGATTGCACATTCTTGGGACCTCGGGCAATGCAGTAATGCCATCTACTCAGTGACCTGCTATACTTAATAAATATAGCTGTCTCACTGGAAACTCATTGCATATGTTTAACCTAAAAATAATAAGAAATATTTTCTTGTATTAGTAAATTAAAAATATTAATTCATTACAGCTTTGAAATTGAAAGTACCTTTGTTTTCACTTTGAGTACACAGGTTTTTCCCTTGTTCAATATATTTCTGTTTCTTCAGCAAGTGTAATTTGGAGGAGGAAGAAAAATATATGACCGATGCAGTAAAATCAATCATGATAGCAAATTTAATATCCAAAAAGTTCTTCAGATGTTCTGGGAAAAAAATCGAAGTGATGACAAAATATAGTGCGATGGTTAGTACTCATTTGCTATATTAAAGTCAGAAATGCACTGAAGCTTAATTTTCCTCATGACAAATGGCTCTTAACTTTACAGGCAAGTCCAAACTATACCACAGCTTTTGAGATAACCAGGTTATCTCGCACATGCAGCTTAAAACGCGTGTGGCAGGAGGGTATATGACATGCATAAGTCACTGTCCAGAGCCCAGCACAGTGTATAAATATCGTTTGCATAGTATGGGACATATTTATAATTTTATGCTAATGTGTGGTAAGGAAAAATTTCAAAACAGTCTAGCAGGTTTGAAATCTTCTTATTGTAAGTCACAGGATTAATTTATTAAGTGTGGGTTCCAAATCCCTGTTCCAAGTTCAGGCCCTTCAAGGCTAGACACTCAGGGATGCCTAGTGCCTGGGAATCTCCTGATCACAAAGGACACATGGCAGAGGGGGACCTGCCAGAAACCTCCTGTTTGTTGAAGGCTGTGGTGGTAAGAAGGATGAAAACCTGCTGGGCTTGTATCCATAATCAATTGCTGATGGTTTGAGCTGATGAATGGGTGCTCCAAGGGTGCCAGCCTGCCCAGTGAGAGGCATGAACTGGAGGAGAGGAGCTAGGAAGCCCTCAGTGGAGCAGTTTGGTCCCTCAGATGGGACAGGTCCCTTGGGCTGCCCCTGCACTGCTAAATGATACAATACCAGAGAGGCCCCACAGCCCTTTGGCCATCAGGCACAGGCTGCCCGCGTCCGCCCCACACAGCCCTTGGCTCTGCATCTCTTCCAGATGCCCTGTGGCATTCCCATGACCCTAGCTCAGAGCTGGTTTGCACTTGGGTTTGTGAACTGGAAGCATCTGAAGTGATGCCATTGGAGTGGCATGAAGCTGAAGGTATACCTTGGGTTCCCTGGGCCACAGGTGGGGATGGCTGGAGGTGCAGACTCCACTGGGACAGTGGTGGGGTGGTGTCGGGTGGAGGTAGGGCTGAGGCACATTGGAAAAATTTAAATAAGTGTGGATGATCTCCAGCCTGGTACCTTGGCCCTCTTATTTACCAGGCAAGAGACTCTAAACCAAAGTGACTGCCTTGGGTAAAGGTTTAGCCTGACCTTTTATCAGCTGTCACCCTGTGTTCATGGAAAACCTGCTGTTAAAGAGGACTGCTTTGTGAAATTGCATCAAAGAGGGATTTTTACTGTTTGTCATTGGATTGTGTTTCGGTGCTAAATCACATCAACTCCAGAAAGATGTCAGGAGGAAATGGAAAACGTGTCACTGCTATCATCCCGAGTTTTGTTTACATTTCTTTACATTAAAGCTCTGGTTTCTGTAGGAGTTTTGAGGTTGATCTTGCTCTTGTCTCTTCTAGGTTTTAGGAATATATTGTTAAGTACTAAATCAGGTCTTGGCGTTGCTTGTAGTATGTTTACATATTGTAAAGTCTAAATGATGCTCCTAGGAGAGTGTATCAGCACTTAAAGCCATAAGTTTATAATTTTCAGTTTAGCCATCCTGCATTTTGTTATTATTTGCATGCGTTAAGATTAAGTATTAAAAGAAATACTAAAAGGACACAAAACTTTGAAAGTTAAGCAGTAAAACAAAATTCTGTTTTTTTTTCTGGCTTTAATCTCTGCCATTTTAACTAGCTTCCTTTGGGTTTGTGCATTGTGATCAATCTTTAATTAAGAGAACACATAGTATTTTTTTGTCCTCACTGAGGGACCTCTTCTGCTGAAACTGTTTAAAGTCAGATATCTGGTATGGAAACATGCTTCATATAGATGGCCCGTTAATGAACTCAGTATTTGATTTTATCCTTGTGTTCACTGAGCATCCAATGCCTTATTCATTTCACATTGTGCAAACCTGCTGTAATGCAGAATTATTTGTTTCCTTATGACCATTTGTTTCGTGTTCATCATTAGTGTACCCAGCTGTTTCGCAAGCAGTAATGAACTTACTGCCATACTCCTTTGCTGCAATGAATAGTATTATTAGTCCCATTTTTCAGATAATAAGCTGAAGCGGAGGAATATAAATAATAACTTTAACTACAGATTTTGGACATTGAGTAAGACAGCAGTAGACAACTATTCCTCAGACATTATTTGTTCACAGTACAGCCCTGCCCGATGTCCGATGTGGGTGTGAGAGCCCCGTGCTCCTGCAGGACAAATGCAGGCTCTTGCTCGAGGCAGGTGCCCAGCGGAGGGCCCATCGGTGGCAGCAGAGCGGTGGCTTTGGGGGGATGATTTGTGAGGTTAGCTGGGGTAAATGGGTTTGAAAGGAGACCGATGCCTTTTCCTTTTCCACTGCAGGGAGCGGTCCCATTGATGCAGCCACCTTGTGTAACCTCCACCTTGGTCTCCCGTCTGGCTTCTGGGCCGGTGCGTCTGGGAAGAGCAATTGCAGGGAAAGTCTTGTCGTAGCCTCCTTTATCCTGGGGTCAGAATGAAAACAGGCTCAGCAGGGACAGAATCCTTGGAAATGCTATTTATCAGCTGCTACTGAGCATATGCAATCAGATATTTTCTCAATTTTTTATAACTTGGCTACGTTTGAGCGTTATACCCCTCCACACACATAAATGCACAACAAAAGGCTTATCCGTCACACAAAGACTATTCAATGCCAAATTTCACTTCCTTGCCTCAAGTCATCATACTGCCAGAAATTATTGACAAAACCGTTGTAGTAATCACTGGTAAATAGTATGATTGGCAAATAATATATTTTCTGCTGACATTATTATTGAAAACAACTGGACAATTTATGCTGACACTCTTTTGGAAAACAGACATGGAAAATTTCAGCCCCAACAGTTAAATTCTGGAAGAGTTTTGAACAACTGAAATGAAGGGTTTCTAATGGGAAGAGTTTGGCAGCATTAACTACAAAGAGCCTTAGCCATTCAGTTTGCAATCGCTTTTCTCGAATTGCGAGTTGCAAATCACCTCTACCCCTAATTCTCCGCAGGGTCACAGTCCCTGGTAAGACACCTGGGAATTTATATTTTTTTATGTGGGATGTGGGGGTACAGAGGTTCAGTAGGTGTAGTCCGTAGTATTTGTATGAAGACCGCACTGCTAAAAGCATTTATGGAAGTGCATGAGGATAGAATAAAAAATATAAATTAGTTTTATGTACAATGTACACAACTACAACTTCCAGTTGTAGAATCAGTGTGAGGTATTTACAGGAACAGCTTTGTTTTGGTTTTAGTTATGTGAATGTGATGTGGGAAAGACTCAGACTATAATATCATATTAACATGAGTCCTGTCCACAAATGAAAAAATCAGCATGTACTTATTAGGGCAAACAAGTTATAGAGAGAGTACAGGGGAATTATTGTGTGATTATGGTACATATGCTGTTTCTTTGACTTTGCTCAAAGAAATCCCAAGTGCAACAATGCCGTAACTTATTTTGTAAGCTTATAATTCTATTAACGTGCTCAAAAAGAAAGCCAAAGGGCCTTGTCTTTGAAGTATTTCTTCTTCAGGTAAAGACAATACTTTGTAGGATCCATGCAGGAGCTCTTTAAACAGCATGGGGTTAAAATGTGCTTATTTTTACATCTTTGAGAATTGTCAGTCATTTTGTACCTGTTTATTTCACAGTCAGATTCCAATTACAACCTGCTGCTAGGAAACCTGGCCATAAATGTTGGAAAATACAGCATAGAAGACATTATTATATACTGAGGTATCATCAGAATAGTTGGTGCGTGTATCTGGGAGGGGGTGAGGGAGAGCAGCAGCAAGGAGGTCTTTTTCGTATCGCTTGCTAGGCGTGACCCAGTGAACTTCTTGTGACTGGGAAGATTACGTCAGCACATTGCAGAAAACAGGTTTTCACTATGAGCACATTCATTCCCCGACTGCGTGTGCCAGGGAGAAATAAAAAAGGCAGATTATTATGGTTGATAATACAGAATTGATTGGACATGACACAACTGTAGGAGTCAACACCCTGAGGCATGTCTTACCATTGTGGTCGTAAAATTATTAATATTTAAGATTTTTGTTTGTTTCCCCTTCCCCACCGCTGATTGAAGGCAATAGGGGTACGCCTCATAATACAGGCTCCACCAAGAGCCATCCTTCCACGTCCTCAGCTTATTTGCCATGTGAGTCCTTCTTAGAGCTGTGGCAGCTAGCAAGCTGCCAAGAAGGAGTCTGTCCTTGATGGAGATGGATACCTGGCTTTGTTAACATCAAAAGGTTTGGTTATCCTCATCTCTTTTGTTTCTTTTTTTTTCTAGGTTTTTGTGTTTGTCATTTCTACCACAGTCCATAGGCTGGGTCTCTGTAATCCCTTGGCAGAGCATGGGGGAACAAAGAGGGTGATGCCGTCCAAGTGTTCTCTCCCTGCGATCATGGTTAATAAAGCTCCTGTTTGACCTGTCCTAAATGGTACTTGTGTTATTACGCACTTGGATTCCCCAGATCTTTGACACCAACGTGCAACCCCAAAATTGGATGGTAACAAGGTCCTTATGATAGGATAACAAGAAAGTCACTTGCATATTAGAAGAAAAATCTACTTTTTTTGCCCCTTTTTCTTTCCAGTTTTAAATCTTCTAGAGGTCTTCGGACTGTATTTCAGTAATCTTTTTCTTCAAGAATTCAAGCAGTTTTTTAGCCCAAAGGAACAACTTTTTAAGATACCTATTAGCAAGACCACATCCACTTGGAACAGAAACATATTACCTGGAATTTATAATGTAATATTGTTTCTCTGAGTCATCATAATGAATCCACATTAGTTTATTATCACTTGCGTTCAGCCCCAACGCATTATCTAAATGATGTTGGGTAGCTTGTGTATCTGAACACTGAAGTCTTATAAATGGTAGCTGCTACGCTGATTTAGAACTTGGATGGGCGAAATGGTCTTTATAATGAGTATTTGTTTATTAAAAGTGATAAAATCTCAGGCAAGGCATTAAAGCAAGATTGGGACATGAGAAACACACTCTGAAAGGTTGTGAGAAATGAATATATTTCACTTTGTGTTGGAAGACCCATGACCGTACTGAATGAGGTCTGCCTGCACATGAGTTTCTTTGTTAACACAACATACATGCCAACAGGAGGAGACCAAGGGGGCTTGAGATCTGCCCCAGCTTTTGGATGAACGTGGAGTACCCACCTGTTCTACTCATCCCGAATCCTGAGAGCCTGGAGGAGACCCAGCTCTACCATCCATGGTTTCTCCCTGAGGTGCCAGCAAGTCACTGGCTGGTGCTGGATTTTGTTGGGCTGAGCTCAAGAGGAGATGCACATTCCCTCGAACTCACTCATTTTAGCCACTGAGTGGTGGTTTTCTTTTTGTTGTCCACTCCACTGCTTCTGTTGTCATGTCCTGTGTTGCCTAAGGTAATAATTGCTACTGCTGCTGGACTACTGCTGTTGTGACTGTACACGTACCTGTAACTACATAGCATCATCTACTCAGACAATGTGGAACTGGGTATATTTGAGATTTGTAGATATTATCACATATAATGAAAAGATTTTTAACCTCAAGGTACAACCCATAAATATCAGAGTTTATGTTCATGCTTACCAACATAAAAAAAGCCATCTTTTTTTTTTTTTTTTTTTTAAATTGGAATTAGCAATTTAAAATGAATACACTTGTCTTTGAAAATGCTATTTACGTTCATGGCAATGACAGCGTGTTCTAAGCCCTAAATTTACTCTGATCATTCTCAGACATTAATGAGTTCAAAAGTGCTTTTTTCCAATGAGAAAAACATCTTCTGTATCACTATGGCCAATCTAAGTTAAATAATTTTGTCCAATATTATGTTATATTGTATGCATCTCCACAATTGATCAAGAGGTTTTTTTATTTTTTTTTTTTTTCATTTTGGAGCTTTTTCAGTTTCTGCGGTATGGAATGAGCTTTTCTGAATTACTTCCAGTGAATTTTTTAGTTGTGAGATGCAAACATAGTATTTTCTTCATTTGTGTTACTTCATCTAAAACTGAGAGACTGAGTTAAAAAAGCAGAAAAAAGGTTGCTGTCTTCCAGTTTGCAAACAAAACCCCAAACAGACAGGAAAAATGTCAGCTGATTCTGAAAATTAAAGAATATCTGGATGTACTTACAAAGATATTCTTGCATGTATGGCTGCTTTTCAGAAGTGCCTCAGCATCTCACTGTCACTGGTTTCAACAGAGACGAAGCAGCTGGCCTACTACAGTATTTCCGAAATCCCAGAAAATTTCAGACTGCTTTATTAGGCACCAAATACCTTTGGAAATCAGGCCCATGATGACCAGAAGCAATCTGTCAGTTCACTAGCTAAAATTAATATTTCTTTTGTATAATACACTAGTTTTAAATGCAAAGCATAGTTTAAAATATTTTTTTTTTTTTTCACTGTGTAAATAGCAGGTAAAAGGTCACTTATTTTACCTGCGGAAACAATTTTAACAAGCTCCTTTTGTGTGCTCTTAAAATTTTAGCTCTTTCATCCAAATACTGCTCGTAAAAAATTCAAGACAAAAATTATCACCAGAAAATGCGCCCATCACTATTGCCTGACATACGTGTGTACGTACAAGTAGTCATGTGAATAAAGGTGTGTGGGACAGATGAAAAAATGTGTAAAAACACCAAGTTTAGCGTAACTATAGCAAAAGCTGCAGATCATCATGCCAATCGATGGAAATTAATCTTTACTCAGGGAATTCCTAAGTGATGGTACCTGAGCGCTGGCGGGACGATGCAGAATGCAGACCGAACAGGGTTGGAGCCCAAATGTGTCCCCAGTGAAGGGGACACTGCCGGCTGCCAGCCCCTCGGCGCAGGGAGCATGGGCTGCCCTGGGAAGGCCATGGGTGGCTTGTTCTCTGCCTGGCCAGCAACACTCGCCTCTTCTCCACTGCCCAGTTAGCACAAAGGCAGCTGGTGAATGCCACGCTTGGTGAAATGGGTGAAATGAGGCTTGGGGTGAGTCAGGGGAATGGCTTGGCTCACTGAAATGAAGGCCTAGACCTGTTAAGACGGCACCTAGTGAGGTTAGGGAAGGGATACAGAGGGTAAAGCTGGGATCTGCTTGGAATGGAAATACCGTTAAAGTCCTGCTGGTCATTTTCAGTGATGCTGGGTGCTGGTCTGGCCTGCAAACAGCCTGAAAGACGGTCCCCTCACCTAGAGAGGGGTGACAGCTCTTCAGGGAATGGCCCAGCATACATTACACGAGCAGCCCAGGGCATGATCTTTGAGAAGGGAGCAATGCCAACTGTGGCAGCCTTGGAAAGCCTGATCAGGATAATGGTGGGACCGGAGAGGGTTAATTTAATAGCACACCATGGCACATAGGTCACCATGGTAGGGCAGTTACTGCGGCAGGACTGACCGTGCCCAGTCTGTAGCTGTGCTTGTTGCTGACAACCCCGTTTCAGCCCCTCGTGAATGTTATGTATCACTGTTGCAGGGAAAACTTCCTACAAGAGAAGAAGAAGAGACATGAATGCTTATAGGGATGGAAAGCAGCACCGACCTGCTGGTTGGTAATACACGGAGGTCTCCCACCAAATCCTGGTCTCTTGTCACCTCCTCCGTGCTGCCAGCATAGAATCATCGAATGGTTTAGGTTGGAAGGAACCCTCAAGATCATTTAGTTCCAACCCCCCTGCCATGGGCAGGGACACCTCCCACTAGACCAGGTTGCTCAGAGCCCCATCCAGCCTGATCTTGAACACTTCCAGGGATGGGGCATCTACAGCTTCTCTGGACAACCTGTTCCAGTGCTTCACCACCCTCACAGTGAAAAATTTCTTCCTAATATCAAATCTAAATCTACCTTCTTCCAGTTTGAAGTCACTACCCCTTGTCCTATCACTGCCCTTGTAAAAAATCCCTCTCCAGCTTTCTTTTAGGACCCCTCCAGCTACTGGAAGGCCACCCTGTGCCTCCTCCAAGTCCTTGCCTGAAGGTTGCTGAAACCACTGCAAATATTCCTGTCAACTTCAAGAGTCTTTTCCTTCCCCAAGGAAAGGGGGGGCAGGGGAAGGGCCTTTAGCCATTCAGGGCTGTAGCCTCTGAATCTCTGATTTCATCTATTATCCTGCATCATTTTTTTAAAGGGATGGGGTGGAAGAGACCCTATATCCTGCATGAAAACCCAAAGGGTTGTAAAGAATTATTCTCTTCACCAGGTCATGGCCCGATTTCACTTAGTCTTAAAATCAGCCTTTCTGACGCTTCTCCTCTATCAGCTCCGCCACATTTTGGAAAAAACAAGTTGACTTGCTTCCCTGACATAGAAGAGGCTATTTATTCCAAAAATGTTTAACATTAAAATGTTTCTGTTCATGTAACAGTTTGTACACACACAGGCTGTAGTATACACAGGCATGTTAAATATCAGGCCAATTTTCTCTTTTTATCTTCAAAAAGGACTTTCTCATCAGTAAATCACACGGGGTTTTTTTCAGTATTTTATTCTTAGTGATGTCTTTTGGGGGGGCACAGAAAGGTAAAAATCAAGAGGCATTTACTATTTATACAAATACTTATACTTCCATGCTTACTGCTCATATGGAGCAATTTAAAATGACAAATCAGTATTCTATAAATCAGATATAGACAGACAATTTACTGGACTCCTTCCAAGACACACTGAGACATGCACCAAAATATCAGTGTAATTACTTTCATTATGTATTCCAATTAATCTGAAAACAACTGAGACTGTAAAGATTGCATCCAGCTAATTTTTACTGACATAAACCCCAATATTATTTATAGAATTGGTTGTCCTCTGTTTACTTGATTAAAATATGGACTAATCAGGCACTGCTTTTCTAGAAATAGTTCTTGAGTATGGTAATTTGTCATCTTCTGAAATTTTCTTTATTTAACCAAAATACAAGTGCATATTTTAATTCATGGCAATATTTTAAATTTACATCTCTGTTAGAACCTATTACTTAACTAAAAAAATTCCTAAACTAAAAGACTATCTTTTAACGTGTATCTGAAAGATACAGTCTCTTGTGTGAACCCATGTTCTACTTCTCACATTCCCAAGGCGTTTTGTTTGACCACAGCCCTTTTCCAATAACCATAAGCAATTATTTTAAGTTGAAAATTATTTTGATAGTGAACTCATCTTCACCTTTGACATTACTTCGGTGGGGGAAAGTATATCAGGCACTTGTGGGCATATAACCATTTCTGACTCTGTATCATCAATAATTTGACATTCTTTTTGTTTTTCCAAAGCAATGATATATCTGTCTTTATTATTTGTTTCAAAATATGGTTCCTTCTTCCTATAAAATGGAGATTCATTTTTACATATCTGGAGTTCTCCATAAGGGGAAAAGAAATAGAACGAACCTTAAAATGTTGTAACACATTAAAATCATTAACTAATTAAATACTAAGTAGCACATTTTAATAAACAAACTTTAGTTCTCACAAAGGATTGGGAAGTTAAAAGGAAAAAGCTCCATCACAGCTTCCTGGAAAGGCAGCCCATGTTGTGAGTGGATGGAAGAGAAACATACTGCAAAATCCGAGCTCTGAGTTTTGAAGCACCTCAAGTGTCCTGCTGGCTATCAGTGTCACCTGCTTGGCCTCAGGAGAACCTGGGGACAAGAGGCAGCTTTCTGTTACTTCCCTTTTTTCCAACCTTGGGCAACAAGTTATATTTGTAGATTAATTAGTGAGAGCCCGTTGTCCATGCAGTGGATGAGCATAACCACAGTCCAGGGCTTCCTCCCAACTCCTGCAGCTGTACTGGTCTGGAAGTTCTCCGTCCTGCATTGCGAGGGCACCCCTGCTTCTCCCTCAGATTTCTGCCCCTAGCAGCTGGGCCAGCCAGGTCATCCCATCCTTTCCTTGAGGAGATCTCCCAGCAGGATGGCATCCCAGCCCTCTCCCACTAGTACTCTAGGTACACCCCTCTGTGTGTACCAGCCAAAGTTTCAAATCAGCTCCAATATCAATTTCCTGTACATCTCTGCTTTATAGATCAGTGAACTTGAATTACATTTTCCACATGGTGATGATTCTTCTGTCTTTTTATTTTTATTTTTTTTCTTGATAATAGTCACAGCAGGGCATGAAGTTTAAGAATGAGGGGTTCCTGCTTTGGTGCCTCCCAAGGGTGAACATGATGCTGTATCAAACCAAGAAATCTTCTTCACCCTTGGGGCTGCTCAGCGGGTGCACACTTGCATGGAAATGGAACGCAGTGTGTGGGTTCGTGATGGCCGTGGTTTGGTAGGTTGATTCTTCCTGGACAAGTACTACCTGCACAGAGAAGACCACTGAAGACAAGGACATCTTGCCTTCGTGTGCAGCAGGCCCCAGAACTCTTCTATGGAGAGAGGAAGGATATTGCTTTTCCCTACTTCTAATTCCACTGCTTCCCAAACACTGAGTTAATTAAGTTTGTAATCCTCTCTTCCTCTATCGGTTTAAGACTTCTCTTCTGACCTCATTCCTCCCTCTTGGCCCCTTCTTCATTGGCATCATGCTCCATTCAGGGATTAATTACTCCACCACGCTTTATGTTCTCTAGTTTGAAGCTGCTACTTTTTGTTTTGTCATATTCTGGTAATGCGAATAATCCCCTTCCTTTGAAGGTATTTATGTTCTGTGATCTTGTCTCCCCTGAGCCTTCTCGTTTGGCACACTGTAGAAACTGAGTTTCTTCTGTCTAACCTACCTCACTAGATACCTTTTAATGTTGTTTTCTTTGTGTGTGTTTTCTGTAGTTTCACGGTACTTCCAAGCTGTGGGGAGCAGAGTGGACCCAAAATGAGGTCCTGGAGCACTTGCCCATTCAAAGCACTCTGTAGCCCATATTACCTTTACAAAACAGCAGTGTACAATCACTCATCACTCCTGAACTTTTTCTCCAATGCTTAATGAGAAGGAAAGTATGAAGGAAAAGGGATATCCATTAACCTATCAACAATTTGTTGATTTAAAATTTGTGCCTAGTCTGAAATCCCCGTAAAGCTGTGATTCACCCTCAAGGCAGTACTGAGACCGGATTACAGTTAAGAGTCCTTTTGGCTGAGCCTTATCTAAACTGCACTGGCCAAATATATTGATTCTAATGAAGTTATTCATGGCTCACAATGACTGATTTAAAGCCTTTGTCTTTTATACATAAATCTGTTCTTTCAGATGTAAGGTAGATGGAAAGTCTTGTGATCAGCTGCCGTGAGGATACATTTAGAGAAGATAACAACCAGAAGTGCTGCCAGGCTCCCTCATGTCCTGGATCCTTCTCAGCAAGGGACTGTGTAATAATTTACCGAATGACTTAATTGAAGAAGCTATGGAAGTACAATGATCAGAAAATTTACAGTGGTTTCTGATGTACAAAGCTACTATCAGCAAGCACTAATGCCTCAGCTGGGTTTCCTCCATCATCTTGTCTGTGCTGTTTAGTTTTAGACCCTGATGGTCTAAATCAGTGCCATGCAGGCTGAAGGCTCCGCGTACCTGGAGCTCATGGAAGGCTACAACTGCAGGTTGCAAGAGCCTCCCGGCAATGACTGCCGTTCAGCCCTGTGCAATCATGTTTTATTGGAAGCTATTAGTTATGGCAGATATGTCAAATCATCCAGCATTTTAAATCCCTCTTGGTCTGAGACATCTCACATCTGCTAGTTGTGCCTTCAAAAATAAAAGAATAAAACCAGTGCATAAAAATACCTCACATTGTTTAGTGAGCACCTCTGGAAAAAATAGAAGTAAACTTAAAAAAATGCTTTTTCTAGAATCCTTGTTTATCTCAGGATATTTTCAGCACAAGACCTCCTCTTTTTGCTCTAATATAGTAAGTGATAATTGCACCCCTTGAGTACATCTTGGCTGATGCCTAAAACACATCTAGAGCTGTTTTCATATTATTATGAAAAACTATTTGAAATGAGAGGCTACAAGCGCTTTAATACCAGGACCTCAAAATGAGCCATCAATAAACTTCCTCTATCAATTAAAAAAGCTAAGCGGTGCTGAGATTTATTAAATACCAAATATAATTTAATTGGCACACAAAATACCACAGCTCCATTCTGTTGCATTAAAAACAAAGGAGAAAATATAAGAATAATGAGGTTTTTTGCATTCAGAAATCTCATAGAGCCCAGATAATAACTCTGGTCTTGACTTGGCAGTACACAGAAGATCTACCCTGTGCCACAGAATTTCCCCAAAATTTGCTGGTACTAATAATGCTTAATAGCTTCAGTGGAACTAGAATTTCTCCCTGTGAAAGTTACTTTCTCTGCTGTTATTGCAAAGGATGTCCAAACCAAATAACATAATTAAAATTATGCTGTGCTTTCTAGTGCAAATTATGCTATATTTTGTAGGCTTCCCCATAAGATGTAAGCAGCATGGATCTTGCCTACTACTTGCAGGAGAGACCACCTGGGAACCCCAATCCTAACAGCAGGAATGTAGTACGAGAAGTCACGGCTAACCGTTTGACAAGCGGGAAGCCACAGCATCTGGAATAAATAAACTGGAATACATCGTTTGGCTCAGGGGACAGGTAGGGAAGAGATGAAGAGAGTGCAGCAGGTAAATTCATGTTTGCAAAATGATCCTCTTCCAAGCCTGGACCTCATGCCATAAAGCAGTTCAGGCTGTCCACAAGTGTCCCATAGGCTTTCTGCAGGTCTCTGCACAGGGATGTGTTTGGTTTGAAGGAGTTACTCTAAAATGTAGATACCAATAATCATTCTTAATCTCTTTCTTCTAAAATTATAGACATTTCTAACTGAGCAGAATTGAAATATTCTTTACATGCCAGTCTAAAGAAATTCAGATTTACTATGGAAAAATGTACAGTAGCTTTTCCTTATGTACAAGACCCCCATGGATTCCAAGACAATGGGATCAAATTCCAGAGCAGTGATCTTTTAATTTCAAGACAACATTAATTTATTAGAACGTCTTGCAATAATCTTCCTTCCTATCCTCCTCCTGGCCCAAGAAGAATCCCATGCAACCAAAGTTTGCAGTTCAATGTATTTGTTGACATGACATTTATTAATGATTTTTCCACTACCCTTCACTTTGAAGATTATTTTTTCCTTAAGACTTCTGTACTGCGTGGCTTCAATTCCTAACTCTGCACAAAAGACACACTGCACAAAAGCAGGTATTTCTGTCAAACACTACCTGGCATGGTGGAGAAGGGCAGAACTGTGGGGTTGTAGATCTGTGATGGAGAGGAGCACAGGGTTGCAGCTCTACAGATCACATCTCCAAGATGCCCAGAGTCAAAATGCACACATGCTGTGCATGAGAGGGGGACAGGGATCCTTGAGCTTTTGCCTTGCCAAGACAAGAGGTCCTTGCAGAAGGTGGCTGAGCAGAGTTGCTACCTGGGATGTGGAAGCTGTAGGCTGCTTTTCCTCAAAGTGCTGAGCTTTGGGCTCGCACTCTGCCTGGCAGCTGGGCACTGCCTGGCACCACCCTGCAGTCCCAGCTCGGGGTGTCCACAGGGAGAAAACATCTCAGCTTTATACAGGTAGTTTGTGCTTCTGAGGTATTCTCTTTTGCTAGAAGGTCTCAAACTTTTATATTAAAAAAAAAAAATAAATCCTAAAACACATTTAAAATTTTATATATAATTTTACAGTTAACATTAGGTTTTAGCACACTGAATTACCAGGATAATTGTGGATTCTTGCAACTCATTTCTAATGCAAGAAGATGGAAACTGGCATGTATCTGATGTCAGCCTTTAACATGTTGCTTAGTGCATCAGGAAAACATCATTGAAAGTGTCCGTGGTCACAAATCTCAAGAATGCAAAGAACAATGCGAACAACCTGCATCTGTGATGCAACAGCCCATTATCTGCTTGCTAAATAATTATATGTTTTAGAAACTAATCCCATGCATACAGGTCTCAGAGTATGAGAGGAAAGAAACTAAACAGCTACAGTATGAAATACGCACTGCACAGCTTTCTGAGCAGTGGGGAATATGTAAAGAGAAAATAGTTTTGTATTCTGTAAATTCCAGTTCTTAAAAGATGTCTGAGCAAAATATCTACTGTTAGCTGCCCTATAAAGATGAATGGGAAATGGGCAGCTGAAATATATGAAAGCAACAATAGTCTAAAAGCTAATTGCTCTAATTTCCATATAATTCAAATAGATAAAATTGCCTGAGCGATATGACAGAAGTAATTTGCTCCCAGCCTGTGAATAACGTAAGCCTTATATGTTTCCCTGTTTGAGAAAAACTTGTGTAGGAAAGTTGAAACAGTGAGCTCACATATGCATTTCTTTCCAGGGTGAGGTTTGCCATTTAAAGATGGTATGTACCTCTCGAGCCTGAGAAGGGACAGGTCTTATCCAGAGAAGAACCTTTCCCCTGCACAGAGCTCAGGTCCCTCACCACAGCGGAAAAGTCAACACTGCCCACCCCCTTTTCGTACCAGCAAGAACTCCTACTGTCCCCAAAAGCCTCCTGGAGAGAGTCTTTGTAGTCCATAGTGCCTGAATATATGTTGTAACCATCTCCCCACAGGAGGGGGACATGGAGTGGCTGAGAAGCTGAAAGCTCATGGTGCCAGAGCTGCACTCAGCGCTGGTCCATCAGCCTGCATTGCTGGATCTCTGCCTTGTCTTGCAAAAGCAGAGGAACAGCAACTCCTGCCTTAGCAGCAGACTCCAATAACAGGGAACACTGCTGTAACTGGAAGTAGCAATTAAAGTTGATACTGGCAGTGCTACATAGCAGGATTTCAAGTGTAACAGCTCAAAAGTTAGGAGACTAAAAGTAATCGTCATTCACACAAAAGTACACATCAAAATGTATTTCTTTGAAAAACTGAAGCAATTAATCTAAAATGGCCAGGATAGAAAAAATAATTAAATCTATAGTGCTGAGGGAAAGGAAGTATTGTCATTACTATCATAGTACCATAGACTCATAGAAAAATTCAGACTGAAAAGGACCTCAGGGGGTCTCTAGTCCAACCTCCTTCTCAAAGCAGGGTCACCTCTGAGCCTGGGCCAGGTTGCTCAGGGATTTATCCAGTTGGTCCTGAAAACCTCCAGGGATGGAGATTGCACAGCCTCTCAGGGCAGCCTCTTTCACTGCCTGATGGGGAAAAAGTGTTTCCTTTCAAGCCATCTGAATGTCTCTTATTTCAATTTATGCCTGTTGTCCCTTGTTCTCCTGCCATGCACCACTGTGAAGATTAGCTCTTCCTTCTTGCTAATGTTCCCATAGGTACTGGGGGCTGCTGTTGGGTGTCCCCAAAGCTTCCTCTCTTCCAGGCAGACCAGGTTGGTTCCTTCAGTCTCTCCTCACAGGGCAAGTGCTCCAGCCCCCAACCAGCCTGGGGGCCTCTGCTGAACTCGCTCCAGTTTGTCCATGTCGTTCTTGGCTCAGTAGCTAGATGTGGTCTAACAAGTGCTGAGAAATGGGGAATAATCCCTTCCCTCCATCTCCTGGCTAATGCAGACCAGGACTGTTCCCAGTTACCTTCTCCTTCACGTGCCCAGAAGTATACTCCAAAAGGAATCACTGAATGATTTTCTGAGGGAACAAAGTGAAGCTGACCAGTCTGAAGTTCCCTGGGTTGACCTTCCTGCCTTTTTGAAGATGAATGAAACACTTGCCTTTCTCCAGTTGTTGGGAATCCCACAATGATCTCCACGACCTTCCAAAGATGATCAAAAGCAGCCTTGCAAGGGCATGAACTAGTTGCCATCATTCTTGGATATAGCCCATCTGGTCCCATGGACTTGTATGGGTGAAGTTCTCATAAGTAATCCCTGACTTGACTCTCATCCACTGCTGGCAGTTCTTCCATTTCAACCCTGGGAGATCTCGTAACTGAAGACTACAACAAAGAAGACACGGAGAACCTCAGTCTTACCTCTGTATGCTGTAACAATTGAATCACCCAGGCAGCAATGGGTTCTCATTTTCCTTGTTCAGCATCTTATCATTAATGACGTGCCTGAATTAGTCTCACCTCTCTCCCTGGGAAAATAATGGAACGACTTGTTCTGGATGTCATCTCCAAACATATTGAAGACAAAGAAGTTATTGGAAGTGGTCAACATGGATTTACCAAGGGTAAATCATGCTCGACCAATCTGATAGCCTTCTATGATCTTATAACTAGATGGCTGGATGAGGGGAGAGCAGCAGATGTCATCTACCTTGACTTCAGCAAGGCTTTTGACACTGTCTCCCACAACATCCTCATTGGAAAATTAAGGAAGTGTGGGCTAGATGAGGGGGCAGCAAGGTGGATTGAATCCTGGCTGTGTGACAGAACTCAGAGGGTTGTGATTAATGGAGCAGGGTCAAGTTGGAGGCCTGTAACCAGTGGTGTCCCCCAGAGGTCAATACTTGGCCCGGTCCTGGTCAACATATTCATCAATGACCTGGACGAGGGGACAGAGTGTATCCTCAGCAAGTTTGCTGATGATACCAAACTGGGAGGGCTGGCTGACAC